>JAQMYF010000003.1:3812094-3822871 GCA_030014195.1 Neosilurus mollespiculum | reverse complement strand
GACACGGGGGGCAGGGGGAGGGTGAAAACCTCACACATAGCTCGGCAGGGGACATGATGTAGCGGTTTTGTCTCAGACGATGATCAGAGGGATTATTCAGGAAGGTGAAGAGTGATGAAGAAATATTTCGATTGAAGATAACGCAGGGGTGGACACATCAGAGCCCTGTTCGCTGCAGTGTTTCTTCAGTCTCGTGTTTTAGGTTGAAAAGTGGTAGCTAATGTAATACAAGAGCACTCTGAGAGCGCAAACCCCTACCAAGCCCAGCAAACCACCATGTGAACCAAAGTGTCACAAATCATCCGCTTAATATTTAACACCGTTAAAGAGTCTATTAAAAAATTTCCTGGCTCCAGAATTTGATCCGAAATCTTGAGTCTTCCTTGTCCAAAGCCCCTCCCTCCTCTGGTAGAAATTTTAAAAAAATCCGCACAGGGCTTTTTGCCATTAATAGAACATAAACAGCGCCCCCTGCTGGGCCTGCTGTTATACTACACTTCCAAAAAATTGTCGTGTCCCACAGTGTGAAAGAATTCTTTAAAAACTTCCTGGATCCAGAATCGAATAGAGTCTTCCGTGTCCAAAGCTCCGCCTCTGATAGAAGTTTTAGGACAATACGCGCAAAGCATTTTGCGTAATCCTGCTAACAATCCGAGGGTAAAATGTCACTGTTGGTGGAGCTAATAATTTAGTACCGTATGGTGAACTAATTAAACACATTAATACAGATGCCGAGGATGCCGCTGTTTTTTATATCGTATCATAAATCAGTAATTATTCTGAGTCCCAGACTGCTGATCTGTCCATCCCTGAGGAACAACCGTTTTATATTTTTTTTTCCCCCGCATGAAGCGTCCATGTTTTATTTGTTACCGTGCGATCATATCTGGAAGCCCCGTGAGCAGCGAGATTATCACACTGCCTCATTTACACAACCACAACACTGCCTCGGTTTTCCTTCATCCTTCATCATCACCTCACCGACAACACCACTGCCTCTGTGAGACAATCATTTCCTGTAGCGCCCCGAGAATACTGCCTGCTTGGATCACGCCGAGCGACGCTGGAGACGTTGGCATTGCGTCCGGACAGCAGTGAGTCTGATGCCGAAAGAATTCGGTTCGTTTTTGTCCCCAGGATGTTGCTGCAGACGTACACCAAACTGGCCTTTGAACTTCATCCACCGTGTCACAGACTCCTCCCATCCACCGACACGTCGTTCTTCTGATCTTAAACTTTCTGTTTTGTGCCCGGACAACCATCGCCACGAGCGTTTAAAGACTATGGCACGCCGCTTCTTTCCAGACACACGTCACTGAATCATCACTGTACCTGTACTCATGTGCAATACCTCTTCCAGAAAAAAAAAAAAAAAAAAAAAAAAAAAAAAGATCAGTAAATCAAAAACACCTGAAACTTGACTTCCACGACTCACTTTGACTATGCACACGACTTGCACAGAAACTCGAATCGCAACGTGTTCGGCTTCCTTTGAACTTCCTTTCCGTGTTTCGTGAACGTGAGCGTGATGACGTAAGGACACTGCCCTGGAAAAAAAAACTTTCACTGCCAACGAGCCACATCATTTCAGACGTCTTAAAACACGTCATACGTCCCACAGCGTCCAGCACAAAGACATCGTTCTGTTCTCTTCTGTTCTGCTCCAACACTTGTTAAACCTTCAAACGCACAAAATATTGTTTCTCTTGTATCGTGAACTGGATGATGAAAATAATCTTTATTAAAGACTGATGTTTTGTGTGTTTCTGATTCACAGTCGATGCGTTCTGTCCTTTTTAAACCTCGGCCATGTGCCGTGTTATCCCATAGGATTGTAGTAGCATGTTTATGAGGTTCAGTCCCTCCAGGATTTTGCCGGATGTTTTTGTTTATTTATTTATTTTATTGTTGCCCATTAAAATACCAAATCCTGCTGCACATTTAAAAAAATAACGATGCATGTTGTGGTGTAGTGCTCAGCACGTCCTCTCATCCTCACAGTAAGAAGGTCCTGGAATCGAGTCCCAGGCTGCATCCCACCTAACACGCTTGTGTGGGTTTGATCTGGGTACTCCAGTTTTCTCCTACGACCCGAAAGCATGCACATTAGGCTAGTTCCAAATTGCTGTAAAATTGTTCCAAATTGATATTTTTAATGATTGGAGGAAAAGTTGCAGTGATTGGTTAAAATTGCAAGGTCATGGGTTCCAGAGTGGAGCATCAAACTGGAAGTTGCAGGTTCAAATCCGGATTGAGGAAACATCTGTCCACAGCTGGGAGTCCAGAAAAATTGCTGTTGTCCAGGATGTTAGTGGGTTGGTTGAATTTGTGTGAATTGATGCGAGCGTAACATCACAAATTCCTAAAAGAACTGAATGTAGGGAATTTTACCCAGAATTCCCATTCAATGATAACTTGAATAATCCAACAGGAACATGGGTGATCTTACCTCGCAACGCATTCTGGGAGTTTTTTTTTTGGGGGGGGTGGGGGGGGGTATTTGGTCACAGCTGAGCTTCTACATGGTGACGTTTAGCACTTCTTCAACCGACCAATCAGGTTACAGCCTGAGGAAAAACCCACCAGAGAGGACAAAGAGCTGGTAAAAAGAAATTTAAGAATTATAAATAAATATCACACAGATCCTAGCGTGGTCGTGTAGCTCAGAGTCTCTTGATTTTCTGCCTGTGAACCTACCACAACCAAGCCACCTCCTCATTAGCAGTTCCACCACCTGAAAGAAGGAATAAACCTTGGGAGGACTGCTGGACTCTAAAGAAAGCTGACCTGGTGAGACTGTAGAGAAACAAGCATACGGTGGTTAGATGGATCTGTGCAGTTTTGAGATGATGAATGAACTGACCTGACCTCGGTTGCTCTCACAGGTAGACGTCTGAGATGGTTTAGCCATGTCTGACGCAGGTACTCTTGGGTTGGCAGGGTGACCACTTTGATCTGTATGTAGATAAAGTGAGGTGGAGGCCATGTGAGACTTGGGTAGAGACAAGTCACAGTGATTCTAAGCCCTCGGACACCTAGAACAGGGAAGGAAGGAAGTGCAGAACGCCATGCACCACCCGCCTCTGTTTCTCGACGTTAAATTTATTGTAGTTGTAGGAACCAACTGATCAAGAAGCTTCGAGTCTTCTGCCAGAAGTTGGATTATGTTTTTAATGAAACCATCGACACATGCAGGTGTAGAAGAGTAATATATAAACCTAAGCGCCGCCTTACAGCGGAGCTCCTAATAGACGTCTTTATTAATAGGTGTCCGAACCTGGGTTTGTTTTTTCCCACCTTTCACATGCTGATCTCTGCTTTCATTGGTGTCCCGTCTTATTAGTTTCATTATCTGTTTAACCAGTTCATGTTCTGTCAAGCTTCTGATTTCTGCTCCATGAACAATTATTTACTTGCATGTTTGTCTGCCTACCAGAGTTAGATTGTGTACAGGGTGGGGGAGCAAAATCAAAAAGTGCTATGACCTAAATTTTCAGTTTGAATGACTTGAATATCCCCAATTTTACAGCCGACAATTTATTGTTTGTCTAAACGCAGTTTCACAATACTTAGGCAAGTTGTTGCTTTGTTTTTTATGACAAAAACCTTTGTAAATTTTCGCCTGTATTTTTCTGTGTGTGTCTGATTGGAGGTGTGTGAGCCTGGGTTTGTAACATTATTAATAATAAATCTGTTGTTTTTTTCCTGCCCAACGTCATGCAAGTCAGTGACACATAGCAGCCAATCAGCATCAACTCTGTGAAGTGGTAGCCTTATCGGGTTTCCTGTTGTGGGACACGGGTGGACATGGGAAGGACATGTGGGACAACCATCCAAATCATATTTCATGAATGGGGTGTTCCAATCAGGAGCTCTGCTTTAAACAAACTGTTCCTTGTAAGCTAATCTGATTGTTTGTTGGTCAGAGTACAAATCTTTCAGAGGGAGACCTTGAGGGAGACCTTGCAATGCTGGTTGTCAGTTTAGTGCAAATAGATAAACTGTTGTAGTGTTAAGGAGGGTAAATAAATATGGGGGGGTTGTTGGGAAGTCGGTCTATGCCCAGTTGTGGTTAACAGAGTTTCATTATTCAGCAAAAAAAAAAAGGAATCAAAACAGAAAGATTATGTGGGTAATAAAAGTTCCTCACCCACCAGTGAAGAGCTGATGTGTTTGATCTTTCATTATCAGTTCATTCTGGTTAAAGGTTTCCTGGTGAAACCACCCCAGCTCACGGGTTTAGTGTCTCTTATTCACCTGCTCTACATCTTATTGTGATTCTGTATGTTTACAATAACATTAATAATTCGAAATTCCTGCTGGCAAACATTCAACATTTTGTGTGGAAGGTGATGAAGAGGAGTAATGAAGAGGAAGAGGAGTGTTACTTGTGGTAATTAGGAAGTGATGTCACAAAGAGCTAGGTTTTTCCACCAAGCTTTCCCTTGGGACACTTTTTTTCCAAGTTTGTTGCGTCATCAATGTAGTAACTCAATTCTCTTCCAAAAGTCATTCCACACCGTTCCTGCTCGAACTGCACGTCTTGAATCAACATGCGGGGGTCTCCCAACGGCTCAGACTACATTATATGACGTTGACAGAAGGTCAGCTGTGCCGTGGAATTATTAGAAGCAGATGTCGCTCCACATGATGCTTCAGAGGAAACAATGTTTCCTTCCTCTTAAAACCCATTTTCTTGATTTCGTGCTCCTTACAGTTTCCTCCTCTGTGGAAGGGACTAAGACTCAAGGATGAGATGCAAGCGAAGGAGCCGAGGATACAGTTTAAGGGTTTTGAGAAGCCCCCTCTCTTTCTCTGTCTCTCTGTCACAACGATGATGCGGCAGCCCCTCTCTGAGACATCATCACACACTCTGTACCACCCTGGGGAATCCCACCCTGGATCATTTACGCAGTGGGTGTATTTTCTGTAGATAATGTACCTGATGTATTTATTATTTAGTTATGAATAAATTAAATTAAAGCATTTACTTGAGGTTTTGTATCCATCTCTACTGTATTTCAGGAACATTACCGCATGGAACAGACAACAAATATATTTTTAACCACTTCCTCACCTCTCATTTGCAGAACCACGTAATTCTACTAGGGTTTCGGGGAGGCTGGAGCGACACTATCTCAACCAATACTAGTGAAGGCAGGGTAACCCATCACAGGGCCGACGCACACAAACAATCATTCACACTCACGCCTAGGGGCAATTTGGAAAAGCCAATTAACTTAATGTGCATGTTTTTGGACTGTGGGAGGAAACTGGAGTACCCAGAGAAAACCCACACAAGTATGGAGAGAACATACAATTTCCACACAAAAACCCCCACCCTCACTGAGCTTGGGACTAGAACCCAGGACCTTCTTTGCTGTGAGGCTGTGCCACCCAAGAACTTTAAGCAGTTTGGGGTTAAGGGTCTGGAACCCCCGACCTTCTGACCGGTATTATAGTGGTTTAACCACGGAGCTACCACTGCCCCACGGTGGATATTTAAAAGCCTTAAGTGTTTGTGTGTTGTAAAGCCATGTGGTGTGTTTGTGGGATGTTCCATGTAATGAGTGATGCTCTTATGAGAGCCGGACTCCGTGTCCCTCTGTCTCTGTCTCTCTCTGTCATCATGATGATTATGTCACTGTGATGCAGAGCTTTATGTTTATCCTGATCATAAAGATGCTTGTAATGTCACAGGTAGACAAGTACTTATTACTTGTATGTTCTTCCACTAGACGTTATTGACTAACTTCTCTTTCTCGAGCAGGTAAGTTAACTGATTATAAATGCATTTAAACATTAATTAAAATCTTAAACGGAATCATGCAGCACGGCGGTATAGTGGTTAGCACGTCCGCCTCACAGCAAGAAGGTCCCGGGTTTGAGTTCTGGGCGCGGCGAGGGCATTTCTGTGGGGTGTGTGCATGTTCTATTCCACACCTGTGTGGGTTTCCACAATAGAGTCATTTCTGTAATAAGTTGTGATGTCCGCTGCACCATGCAAAGGTTCCTTTGGAGGGCTGGATAGTTCTCTTGACCTTCCTTGGAATTTATTCTTGTCCGTTTTTCTCTCCTTTATTTTTCCAGCCATGTTGAAAAAGACTCAAGACAAATTTTTTGAGGTGTACCTTGACTCCTGTCACCGTCTTTACAGCTGCACCCACTGCCATACTCACCTAGCTAGCCACAATGAGCTCCTGTCCAAGGTGACCCGATCAACACGATGGTGGTTTAGAACATTATCTCATTATTAAACACAAGGTTGAAAGTCTTTTTTCTGTTTAAACAGACTTTCGTAGGAGGCTATGGTCGTGCCTACCTCTTCAACTCTGTGTGAGTACTGAACTTAACCCCGATGTAAATTTATTTATTTAGGTTCTTTTATCTCAGTTGGTGTATTAATGTGTCCGGTTTGATGATTTCAGGGTGAACGTGAAATGTGGTCGGCGTGTTCAGAGGCAGATGATAAGTGGACGTCATACAGTCTCTGATGTTTACTGCAAGAAATGTCAAACCATTGTGGGCTGGAAATATGTAAGCACCTCCTTTAAGGTCAAAGGACATGCGTGATAACAGCATTTTCTTAAGTTTACTCTGATGTTAATATGACGGTGTTCATGTTTTTCTCTCTTCACAATCCTCATCATGTGAAATGTTAGAGTGCTCAGCAACACCGAAACACGAAAAAGGCATAACCCAACGACTTCATCTTGAGAGGACACTTGCTCTGAACGGACATCAGCTAACGTGTTTTGTCTATTCACGATACGCATTGTTTGCCGTAGTCGCACCTGGAATTAATGGTGGACGACTCATCAAGCAACACTCGTGAAGTTATCAGAGATGGATCATCAGTTTCTGACAGATTCAGACTTAATATCAACGCTGATATCCTACGATGTCAGGACTTTATTCATGTAAAACGTTTTCAGTGTATTACAAATTTACACAGCAGGCTTTCTATTCGATATTTTATTCCAACCTACAGCCTGGCAGTTTGGCAAAAAAAAAATTATTTTATCATGGAGCAGCATGGTGGCATGGGGCTTAGCATGGGGCTTAGCATGTCTGCTCTACAGTGTGCAGGTCCTGGTTTGAGTCCTGGGCTCATCGCCTGTGTTTCTGTGTGGAGTTTGCATCTTCACGATGTGCTTGCATGGGTTCCCCCTGGTACTCCAACTTCCTCCTACAGTCCAAAGACATGCACATTAGGCTAAATTACTGTTCCAAATTGCCTCTAGCTGTGAAATTGTGTATGTTTTAGCCCAAGCTCTTCAGGGAGTGGTACACCAGTGTCAGTGGAGATAGGCACCAGTCTCTCCGCGACCCTAATAGGATTAAGAAGTTCTGTAAATCAGTGAGTGAGAATGAGTGAATGCAAGAGTAAACTTTTGTTTCAATCCCAGTTGCTTCTTCTAAGTTTGACTTTTGTGGTCCCGTATCTTCTAACACCGTGCTAACATCATTTTGAGGTGATGCTGCAACGTGTGACGATACGTCTGTCTAGAAGGCATTTTCTGCCACAGTGTTAGTTCATGTTTTTGGACTGTGGGAGGAAACCCACACAAGCACAGGGAGAACATGAAAACTCCACATCGAAACGCCCTCACTGAGCCGGGTACTCTAACCCGGAACCTTCTTGCTGGGGGTGCTAACCACTACACCACCATGCCGACCTTTTATCCAACCTATTTAAATAAAATGGAACATTTTAGGTACTTAATGGTCCTCTGGAAACTGCTAAAGATCATACCGCACAATGCTGCTAGCTAACGGCTAACTTGCCCGCCAGATACGCACCAATCAATATGCGATTCATTGCCCGTGTATCGACCAATCATATTCTGTGTACTGTAGTTACCATATAATTACCATACGTCATGTCAGGGGTTCAGACGCTGTGAGCTGCTCTCTGTGATTTATTCATGAAGTGACTTGATTCTTTCTGTCTCGCTACAGGAGCGGGTGCACAGCGTGAATCAGAGGTACAAGGAAGGAAAGTACATCATTGAAGAGAAGCACATGATTAAGGACAATGGCTGGAACTGAAGCTCTTAGTGCCTACCGTCAGCATGATACACTCTATTAAACACATGTTGTTTTTGAATCAATGATCAGCACTTTTTCTGCATGTCATGTAATTCACAAGGATCTCAAAAAATATGGAGTGTGATTAAAAGCTCCAGGGACTTCATTGTCCTTTTTTTTTTGTCTCAGGTTAAAAATATGAGATAGCATGTAGCAACTGAAGGCCATGTGCAGTATATTTGTGTGTGTGTAAACTAGTGAAAGTGTTTCTCTTAAAGGTCAGATATTATCTGTAATTTTTCACCTTTGTTTTTCATTTCGGACACCAGTGGAGCACTGAAGTATGATTCCTAATCCAAAAAACTCCACAGCTGCTTCCCCATGCACCTTCCACTGAAACTGATTTTGACTGCGTGTGATGGATGGACTGTTTGGCTTCCTCCTCCCATTTATGGTCTTTCTGCTCTCTGTGCTTAATCACCTTTTGAAGCCAGAGGCTCAGTGAGCTGGGAGACAGACTGAGATAGGTGGAGATAGCGGTGTACCGGTGTCCACCCAAACCCCCCCTTGATACAAAAAATATACACAAATTTTATATAATTTGGGTGGCACTGGTGCAGCACTGCAGCCTCACAGCTTCTACATCTCTGCCACTCTCATGGCTGTGGAGGAAGCCCTGGCAGGGCAGGCAGGGGTGGGAGCAAGCTGGCAGGCGTGCCATCCCCGTGTCTTGTGTTCAAGGGCTCCTGTTCCTGTGGTGTGAGAAAGCTAGCAAGCAGGCAGGCCCTGACCAATCTCCAAACTCACATACACACAGATTACATCTGACATGTTCAAAACTTTATATCTACTCGTGTCGTCTGTGTTCTTTTTGATGGCCGCCATTTGTTTTAATGATAGCTGTACGCTTTAGCCTCAAGATGGTGTGCATGTGCTATATTTACATTCTACAGATAAACGCCCCCGTTGCAGGGGTCACTGGCACTTACTGGCGATGGTCTTACGGGGGCTGGAATCCGGGCCCCCCTCTGTCTATTTGACTCAGTAATTTCCAAGAAGCAATGCAGCGGCTACTCTGGGAAATCCTCGGCAATACGGAAACTGCCGGAAATAGCTGCTGGAGTAGTGGAAACTTCCAGAAATAACAGAGGAATTCCCGAATGCTGCTGCTCCTGATACAAAAGGGCTCCAACATGGTGCCACAACCACCTGAGGCGTTATTTCAACAGAACATTCAGCAATTTTTCAAGTGTCACATCCATGATTCGTTTCAACTCGTTTGAGATTCAACAGTTCCGCCTTTATGTAGAATGAATAAAACCTTTTTCAGGGAATGGTTTATGGATTAGAGTGTTAAGACAGATGAAATTTATGAGTACAAGTATTTGCACTTTAAAACAATCTCTCAGCTTTCACCCTTCTATTGTTCTCGTCTTCCTTATATTCAGGACAGGAAGCTCTTGCAAGGAAAAATGTCACTATCGGTCACAATCCCTTTTAACCTGATTTATTCGGAGTCACTGTTAAATGCTGACATAAAGACAGTTAAGGCCCATTTAAGCTTCCTTTACGTATGAATGAACAAATGTATGAAAGTAAAGATTTACTCGTCGAGGGAGTCTCTTTGTGGAGATTGCATGTTCTCCTGTACTTGTGTGGGTTTCCGTTTCAAGGGGTACTCCGGTTTCAAGGGGTTCAAGGCCCAGTACCACCAAGTTGCTACTATTGGGCTCTTAAACCCTGAACTGATCAGTTGTAATAATGTAAAGGGTGTCTGCCAAAATGCCATACTTGTAAATGTCAGTTGTTTTCAATTAAGTACAATCCGTTTTGAGTGAGTGCCCTGATTTACAGAGATCTGACGTCTGTGTGTATTATGGCACGAACAAAGGAGATCTCTGTGGATCTCAGAAAAAGATCAGAAAGACATTCTCATCAAGCTAGAAAGAGTTTGAACTCCATTGGCCTAAAAATTTAAGGAACTGCAAGGTTGTTATTTCTTTCTCAAGGCGTCATCAACAAAGAGTGAGGCAAAGGAACTCTGGGTAACTTCAAAACAACTGAAAGCCTCTATCACATTGTCTACAGTCACTGGGCTTGTGAACGGTTGGGGAAAACGAAATTCTGCAAACATTCTGCAAATAGTCTCCAAGTACGCACTGTGTTTGCCATCCATTTACCGATCTCACTTCCCTTCACCAAGGAGTTCTGGACATGTTACCTGTTCTTTAAACAATCTGTAAACGTTCTGTGTGCTTGTCAACTCTTAATAATTTGCCTCCTTCAGGAATGTGGTGACCTGCTGAAGAATACTAAGAGAATACTCTGCGTATAATTAGCAAACATCTGTTTACATGTGACCATCACGTGACTCTGAGGCTTTATGAAGGCAACTTGGTGAACGTTTGGCAGACAGTCCAAAAGTAAAATGTTGCAAAATGTTGCTGACTGTTTGCAGGGATTCACCAACTGTTCATCGACTATGATGATGTGGAAAAGCCAGGTAGCTAATGGAAATATTTTGTGGAAACAGAACTTTTTTGGTTTAAATAGAGAAAAAGAAAACGCTGCATTCCAGCATAAGAGCTTTGTTCCGTCTGACTAAACGTGGTGGTCATATCATGGGTTTTGCTTGTTTTGCTGCCTCTGGGCCAGGACGCCTAGACATGATTGATGGAACTATCAATTCTGAGTGAATTATACCAGTGAATTCTAAATGTATGTATGTGTATATATATATATATAT
>JAQMYF010000003.1:3787306-3801791 GCA_030014195.1 Neosilurus mollespiculum | reverse complement strand
TCGGTTTTTTTAGATGGAGGGTTACAGCAGGACCAGCAGGGGGCGATGTTTAATTGTCTCTTCTTCTTCTTCTTCTTCAAAGAGCTGTTTGATCCTTGCAAATAGAACTGGCATTGAAATTTTGTGTTTATTATTATTATTATTATTATTATTATTATTATTATTATTATTATTATTATTATTATTTAAAGTGGGCTAATGTATTTTCTATTGTGCATTGTTTGTTTTTTAACAGAATTTCAGCATTTATCATTTTGAGTAAGTTAAGACATTGTTTATTGTTATATGAATTTTAGCATTTTATTATTTGGTGTAGATTAATGCATTGTTTTAGCTGCTATATGAACTTTGGCACTTTTAATTTCAAGTAGGTTAATAGACTGTTTATTTGACATCTGATTTTGGCATTTCTTTTCATTTTGAGTGATAAGTGAACTTGTATAATCAGTACATTCTTCATTTGGCAGCTGAATTTTTAATTTCAATTTCAAGGGAAATTTTATATTTAGTACTTTGTGTGTGTTAAGTAAATTATATAATTAGAGCATTGTTTCTTTTTGGATCACTGAAAATTAGTTGCTTTTTTCTCCACTTTGCTTGTGTCACTTAAATTGTATAATCAGCTCAGTGTTTGTTGGATGTCTGAATTTTAAGTTGTGTACTGAAGTGTGAATGTGAGCTGTGTGGATATTTAAATTTTAAGTTATGGAACTGTGCATATTTGAGTGGTAGAGTGTGTAAGAGTGTGTGAGATATTATAAAATTGTTCATATAAGATTATTTTCTGCTTAAGAGGAAAGGTTTACTAACTGCTGGGTCATATTAACATTGGAGTGATAAAATATATATTATTGTGTTACAGTTTTAAGAAAAATAAAATTTTATTTGGTTTATTGCAATTTTTGGATAAAGCTAAACAGAGAGGCATCAGAAAGTCCTGCTGTGGGAAAAAAAAGGAAAACTGATAACACGAAAAGGAGTCTTGAGGAAAAGCAAATGAGGCCAAGTCTCTGAAGCCAAGTTTACCAACTACAATGAGAGGAATGCCTGCATATCCACATCTTGGGCATCTATATGGGCATCTATATGGGCATCAATCCACTGATAAAAGAAGAAGAGGAACTAGAACTAAAAGGAGATATGATGTTTAAAGGAAAGGTAAGAACTGCCTAACGCTATCCACACAGAAGTGAAGGAGGAGATCCAGTTACATACAGCCCTATTCCAACTCACTGCTCAGTGGGAGAGGCAGGCCATAGCAACCAAAAGATAGAACAAAGAAGAACAAGATCATAGGTCAAAAGAAGAACAAGCCTCACCCATGTCTTCTCTCCATACCAGAAGGAGGGACAGGATGTCAGCTGGAGAGAAATTACTGAGGGAACATGTCATGTCCAAAAGCATCTGGCAGACTCAAAAGGAACACAGACCACAAACAAGTACATGAGATACTGGAAATCACTCATTGGCTGTTGAACAAAGCCTACATGCTACTACAGAAAACTCTCCCCCAAAGCCATAAACAAATAAAAAGAAACCCAGAATACCAAAACCAACACCAAGGTATGTACCATGGGGCTTTGCTAATAGGAAAGGAATGGAAAGTGACCTACCCAACTAAGCCAAGTGCCGTAAGAAAAAAGGCAGCAGGCTTGCTGCTTTTATTAATAACCAATGGTCCCACCCTGGTCAAATTACCATTAAGGAACATTTCTGTAGCCCAAACATTGAAGTGTTACCCATCTGGCTCTGAAAATGCCACATGAAAGACTACTACATCCCAGAAACTGTGTGAGACGTCATCCACTCATTTACCATGAGACTACAGACTCTGCACCCCGATGCTTTCTTCATGATCTCTGGTAACTTCAACCACTTAACACTGGACAAAATGCTCTGCACTTTCAGACAGTTTGTGGACTGCCACATGAGGGGGGATAAAACACTAGACATGCTACATGATATTGTTAAAGAAACCTAAAGTGCTTTCCCCCTCTCCCGACTTGGAAGATCAGACCACAACCTGGTTCACCTCCTGCCCTGCTCCTGCCAAGACTGTAAGGAAGTGGTCTGAGGAGATATATGTCTCTCTGCAGGACTGTTTCCAGACTACAGATTTGGAAACATTTTTCATACTAGAGAGAGATGACATCAATGGACTCACAGACTGTATCATTCAGTACATCAACTTCTGTGTCGATGCCACTGTCCCTGTCAAAGCTGTCAGCTGCATTCCAAATAATAAGCCCTGGGTCACCAAAGACATCAAGACCCTCCTGAATGAAAAGAAAAATGTGTTCATGTGTGGGGACAGGGAAGCAGGAAAGAAAAGGATCCAGAAAGAGCGGTCAGCGAGGATCAAGGAGGTGACGGATGCTTATAAGAGGATACTAGAGCATAACTAGGGAGGTATGGAGAGGCATGAGGACCATCACAGGCTACAAACCTAGCAGCTGGGTGACGGAGGGCAACATAGAGAGAGCTAAAAAGCTGAACTTTATCTTCAACAGATTTGATGGTCCGTCTCAATAAAAAGTTGTTGTTGTCATCTGGACACAGCAATAATACATGTAGCTTCCTGACCATCTCTACAGACCAGGTGAGGAGATCGCTGTATACCCAGCCTAAGGCACAGGTCCTGATGGCATAAGTCCGAAGATCCTCAAAGCCTGTGCTTTGTGATGTGATACAGTGTCTCTTCAACATAAAACTAGAACTAGAGGAAGTCCCCGTGTTGTGGAAGACATTCTGCTTGGTTCCTTTAACTAAGAAGGCCCAGCCCAGTGCCCCATGTGACTTCTAGTCAATAGCATTGACCTCACATGTCATGAAGGTCTTTGAAAGGTTGGTTCTTGAATCCCTCCGGCCACTGGTTGAGCCTTCAGTAAACTTCAATGGGAGTAGAGGATGCCTTCATCTACCTACTCCATCACATTTACACCCACCTGGATCGGCCTAGGGGCATGGTCAGAGTCATGTTTTTTGACTTCTCAAGCGCTTTCAATACCTTCCAGCCAGTTCTTCTTGGGAGGAAGATGACAGCCATGTAGGTAGATGCTCCACTGGTGTCTTGGATTTTGCAGTACCTATCTGGATGGCCTCAGTGTTACACTCCAGCACTAAGTGCCTCGGGTAACTAGATGGAATATATTAGCATGTTGGTGATGAGGGAATTAAATAACAACCAAAGGACGGGTTTTAGACATTTTTAGGTGTTTTACTCAAAATGTGGTCACCAAAGAAACAATAACTATTTACAATGGTTATTTACACCCAAACACAAAACATAGACAAAACACACTCTTGAGTGATTTCCACGGACAGTGCCAAATAAAAGAAACAAACAAAAAGGAACTTCCCTACCTAACGTGTCCCCTAACCTAACCAAAATACATGGGGTGGCACGTGTCCACTTACCTGGTGAGCTAGACATACAATAGTCTACGTGTTGGAATGTAGGTGCGCACCAACTAGCCTGTGGTTCACCCAGAGTGAGTAATACAAACAGAAGACATACGCAAGTATCGCTCAATCAGAGAGATCACACGATAGCCACATAGCTCAACATAAAGGTACTGAGTTTGCACATAGGGCTAACCAAACTTAACCAGCAAGCTACACGGTAACCGTGATCCCAGATACACAAAGCTACGTACTCACATACAAGTCCTTACAACAATAATAAAACCCAAAACAGTCTGGTTTGCATGAGTTGGAATAATGGAAAAGAAAAGATTCCCGCGGCGACCAAACGCCGTGCTCAATTGCCCTCTCTCTCTTTCCTCTCCCTCTTCGGCTGCCGCGTCTCGCCTTTTCTACTTCCGGGATCAGCGTCATGCAATAGGTCCCGCCTCTCCAGCGCCATCATTGGTAAACAGAAAGTGATGAACACCGCGATGTACCTATGGACTCACAAAAGTAGAAACAGCAAGACATAGAAGAAGAAACACATACAGCAAAACAACTTTCACGTAACACTCAGTATGTGTGACTGCAGGATTGTTTATCAGATATTATTGTGAGCAACACAGGAGCTCCACAGGGGATGGTGATCTCCCTGTTCCTCTTCATCCTGCATACCTCAGACTTCAAATAAAACTTGGAGTCCTGCCACCTGCAGAAGTTTTCAGAAAACTCTGCAGTAATTGGGTGTATTAGAAAGGATGACATCTCAGAGTACAAGGAGGTGGTGGACAGTTTTCTGCACTGATGTGAGCTGAACCAACTACAGCTCAACATCAGCAAAACACAGGAGCTGGTAGTGGACATTAGGAGACCTGGTACTCCCCTAGCCATCCGAGGAACAAGTGTGGAAACAATGCAGGAATACACTATAAATAAATAAACTGGACTGCACTAAAAGCTCTGCTGCCCTTTACCAAAAGGTCCAGAAAAGACTCTTCTTCCTGTGGATACTTTGGTCCATCTACGTGGTGTTATGCTGGGTAAAGAGCCTAAGGGTGTCAGATGCCAACAGGCTTAACAATCTGATAAGAAAAAAGACCAGCGTTATCCTGGTAGTGGTGCTGGTCTCCTTACAGATGGTGGCAGAAAGGAGGACATTGTCCAAATTCCTCTCCATCATACAATGTCTCCCACCCTATGCACCCCCTGGAGTGAGATAGATAAAGAAAAATTAACTAATTTGTGAAGTCGAGTGATTACGGAAGAGGAGATTTTGTAATATTATTCACTATGGTCACGGTTCAGTGTTCATTCTTGAGACTGACCTCCTTCATTGTTTAGGTTTACCTTTTAACAAAGCTTATCCTTGGACCTATGTGGAATTCCCAACCATCATTTTAGTATTTCCCTATACTGGAACTAAGTGACCCAAACCTGTTCTAGCACGGCAATGCCCCTGAAATATTATAATATGAAATATTATAAACCAGATTAAAAAATTGTTTAAGCCATGTGGTTGAGAAAGCTTGTCGGAGAACAGTGATATGGTCCAGAGTGCTTGTGTTTACATGGGTCTTCTATCCGTCATTTATAAAACATTCCCCAAAGCCTTATCTCTGTCTTTTCAGAAAAGTAAACATAGCTAAAACTTAATGACAAGAGACACAGTAAACTAGAATTTACATTGGTAGTGCTTTTCAACGATGGAGTAAATTGTTTATGGTGAAACTGGACCAAGAATTAACAGATTATTAATTAACTATATATATATTAATAATTAACATTTCTGGACATTCTTTGTTTCAGCTACACTTTAATGTCACAGTTACTGCTACCTAACTCCCTTGCAGCTAATGATGCTAACACTACAGCTTAAAAGCTCATCAGAGTTCATTACAAAGTAAAATAGGACAAAAAACACTGTTAAATATTTCCTTAAATCAGTATGAGGCAAATTGGTTAGAGTTTATTAACTTTGCTTTCAATCAGTGAACATGGTCTAGAATGCAGCTAACAATGCTAACAATGGAGCTTAAAAGCTCATTTAGCTGATTACAAATTAAAACAGGATAATGAGGGTACACTTGGTCATTCTAATGGATCAGTATGAGAATTTCACATGTTTAGTGTTATATGTGTATATGTTGCACACGCTGAAGGACGAGTCGGGTTTCAGGTGGCAACTTGGTTTATTTCCGTGTCCATACTGCAAAATATTGCACAAAACAGTCCAAAATGAGCGTGGGCTGCCGCTTTGGCTGCTGTTGCGAATGTTCTGTGTTTACACTGGCTTCACTTCCTCTACGCTGGAATTCACGCGCCAGTCACTCATGTAACAGAGTCACTACTGCCATCTATAGGTGAAAATGAGCCTATCGCTATAGATCACTTAACTATAAAGCAGGTGAATTTCTCTCTGCTTTAACCTGCGCCAGAAATACACAAGAATGACAAAAAAAAGAAATGTGACAATGGGGGCAAAGACAAAACACAAATACAATGGACATAATGCAACAGAATAAATGTCCAGAGTGCCACACCCTCCCCTACTTCAATAATAAAAAAAAAATCAATTATTATTTTTTTTTTTCAAAACCCCATAAATATCAACCACCTTGCCATTAGTGTCTGTCCTTGAAGCATTAACTGGTTAAACACACATCTATGGCATGTATGACTGTTAACAGCATAGCGGCAGTCTTAAATTAAAGACAGTGAACGCTGTAAGATTCTTGCTGCTTCTCTGAAACACAATACCAAATTTATGTGGACTACAACCATTTTTATTTTTTTTCCTTTCTCTTTTTTTTCAGATCCATAAACAGTTTCCCCTTCTTAACTACTGTAACCAGACTCACAAAAATCGGCCAGCACTCCATTCTAGTCTGTTACCAAAATTACTATTACTGTTTACATGTTAGACACCATCACATTTACTTATCACCATGTTGATTTCTACTGGTAACACCATGTGTCTACTGTGACTCGAATATTGCATATTGACCATGTCACACACTTTCTGGTATTTACCTATATCTCTTGATATACCTCTGTACTCGTCAACTTATTAATTCAGTCTCTAGCTCAATGTCTGTACACTTGCGGGCATCCACGGTCTCCACAGTGTCTGAAAACAGTTCTCCAATGTACCCACAACAAGACTGTCCATACCAGCTTCTCTGATGGTGGGTTTACCCAACGCATCATATGTCAGCACCCTCGGCCGACGGCGCTCTCTCTGAGGGTAGACAGTGAGTGCCAGGGTGAAGTTGAGCGCCGCGGGATTTCTGATCGTAATATTCTTTTCCCCTGTGGGCTTCTTTCTGGCCTGCTGCTGATGCAATCTCATATGCCTCTCTCATTCTTGACTGCCATTTTTCCACATACTCCTGGTAGCATACTTGCTGCTCTTGCGATGGTAAGTTGAATAACAGATCTACAGGCAGTCGTGGGGTGTGACCAAACAACAAATAGTATGGGGAGAACCCAGTTGCCTCATTCTGGGTGCAGTTGTAAGCGTGCACTACTTTCAACAGTGAGTTCTTCCAATCTGCCTTTTCCGTGTCTGTCAGTGTTCTCAGCATGGACAGGAGAGTCCTATTAAAACGTCCCACTTGTCCGTTGCCTTGGGGATGATATGGGGTTGTATGAGAGCCACGCATACCACAGACCTTTTGTAGCTGAGCAAACAACTGGTTCTCAACAGGCATGCATCACAAAATTCTCTACATCCCTCTGCATCCGAGGCCAATAGAACCTGTCTCTTATTAGTCCCAGGGTTCTCTCTACCCCCAAATGTCCCATCTCCTGGTGAAGTTCTCTGAACACCGTGTTGTGATGTTCTTTTGGGAGGAGGAGCTGATCTCTGCCATTGGCTCTCCTATAGAGGACCCCACCCTCCTTTAAATATAGTCTCCTCCACTGTCTCAACAGGATTCTGACATCAGGTGATTCTGCCCTGAGAGCATGGCCTTTTGGCAGACAGTTATTAGTCTTGTATTGCCAGACACGTCCTATCACAGCATCTCGCTCCTGACTCGCCCTGATTTCCTCTTGTGAGAACGGCTTCTCAGTAGCCAGTGGTGTGGTGTCTTGCAGTAGACTGACCGCGCTCTGGTTCACCACTGTCGTCTCATGAAGGGAATTTCTACTTTGGTGCACTGCACTCTCCACCGCAGCCCTGATGACCTCCTGCTTTATGTCCGCTGTACATTGACCCATATACTGTTGGATGTCGAGAGGAAGCCTGGACAGGCCATCAGCATCTGCATTCCTCTTACCCGGTCTGTATCTGATTGTAAAATTAATGTCTGCCAATTCTCCCACCCACCTGTGACCTGTTGCATTCAGTTTTGCCGTAGTGAGGACATAAGTAAGGGGATTGTTGTCTGTATAAATCATAAAGTGTGGGGCATAATAGAGATAGTCCCTGAAGCGTTCACAAACTGCCCACTTTAATGCAAGAAACTCCAGTTTACCTGAGTGCATGTTTTTCTCTGGGGGCGTCAATGTCCGTGAACCATAGGCAATCACCTTCATCTTGCCTGTTTGTTTCTGATATAGCACAGCTCCCAAGCCTTCTTGTGAGGCATCACAGTGGAGTATGAATGGTTCTGCAAATCAGGATAACCTAAAATAGGTGGCTCTGTTAGACAGACAATTACCTACTTAAAGCATCCTGATGGCTCTGTGTCCAACTAATAGGTGTGTTTGGTGGTGGTCGGCCCCTGTGTTTTACACTAACCTTCCTTCCTTTGGTGGCTGGCAGTTGTGACGTGCAGGCCGGAGGCAGGATCAGCAACTGGTATAGGGGCTTAGCAACTTTTGAGAAGTCTGGGATGTAAGCCCTATAATAGGAGAGGAATCCCAGGATTCTGCTCAGCTCCCCTACTGTGTTTGGTGGTCGCTCTTTAAGTGCTTGGACAGGAGCTATCTCAGCTGGATCCATGCTATACCCCTCTCCTGACACCATCCGCCCAAGAAAACGCACTCGACGCCTGAAGACATCACATTTGTGTGGGTTGAGTTTAACACCATGTTTCTGATACCTTTGCAGGACAGCTCTGATGTGGTCCACATGAATGTCAAAGGAAGGAGAGTGGACCAGGTTATCGTCCAAATATGGCTGACAGATAGCATCACGAAGGCCTCTCAGACAGCCTTCCATACTCCTTTGGAACTCTGCTGGAGCTGCACTGAGTCCAAATGGTATGCGATTCCACTGATACAATCCCCCGGGTGTTATAAAAGCTGTGAGAGGGCGACTTTCAGGGTCCAGGAATCCCTGGTGATATGCTTAGCCCTGATCAAGAACTGAAAACCAAGAGCTGCCATGGAGGGAATCTAGCATATCCTGGATTCTGGGGATTGGGTGACTGTCTGGTACCGATTTACGATTAAGCTCCCTGTAGTCACAGCACAGCCTTAATTCACCAGACTTTTTCCTGACGCAGACAATTGGAGAAGAATAGGGTGATCTTGATTCTGAAATCCACCCACGGTTCAGCAGATCTTGCAGATAGTCCTTTACCTCTTGGTGCAGGGGCTTTGGCACCGATATATAGGTCTTGCGAACAGGTGTGTTGTCATGCAGTGTGATATGCATTTCTAAGCTGGGAATGCATCCAACATCCTTGTCATCATAAGCAAAAGCACAGCATTCCTCTCTTAACACCTGACGTACAGTCTGCTGCTGATCTTCACTTAGATGGTCTATTCTTACTGGAGGATCCCACTGTTGTGGCTTTTTACTCAGTTCTGGTGTGTTGGTTATTTCATTTAGCCGGACCAAACTTTGTGGGGTGTGTGTTTCCGTAGCCTCTGGTGTCTTGTCTGGGGACTCTCCTGTAATGGGGTATGCTGCTTTTATTTCTTCCAAGTGCCCTAGAATGGTGCGGGGGGGCAGGGTGATGGCGACTTTGCTGGTGTTGGCAACTGAGACTGGTACGTATACTGCTCTTCCCTCTCGGACAGCAACCAGACCTTCTTGGATGACCAAACCCTCAAGCAGTTGTGATGGTTCATCAGGGACGAACAACAGACTCTGTCCAGCAAACTGGGCTCCCATGTGTGCTCGAACATTCGTAGTGGTTATTTGTTCAGCAGCCAGGTGTATTGTTCTCTTTCCTGTATGTACTGTCCCAATATTGCGGTTTGACTCTGGTGTCTGTAACAACTTTAACATTGATTTTGCTGTCCTTACTGGCACTGAAAAGATCCTGCTGATTTGCTGAACGTTTTGGAACCTTGGCTGTCGCTTACCCCATTTACCCACTACTTCCTCAATCACATTGAAGCCAATGATGGGTTGCTCAGCAACATTGGGGTCACTAGCAACTAACATCGGAACTAGTAGTGTCCTTTCTGGGTGTGTATCACTGTTGAGATAAAACTCTGTCTCTATCCACCCCTCATATGGAATTTCAGTCCCATTTGCTGCTAATGCCACCAATGGTTCTGTTCCCAAGAGTTCAGTGAGTGGCCTGATAATGCTGTGCGGGAGATGTTGCTTCCGCCACTCATTGTTGATGAGACTTGCCTGGGCCCCTGTGTCCCATAGAACCTCAGCTGGTACATTGTCGAGGTGGCACTGAACCAGGCATCTCCTCCCAATGAGGCTGATGAACTTAATTTGCCGTTGTGGGGGCACATAACAGGTGGGTTTGTTCCTATTGAGTTTGCTATTGTCTGATTGTGGGGTAACAGGTAGGCTGCGTGTCATAGCTCCTGATTGTTTTGGTGAAAATGGACAGGTTCCTTCCACAGAAACAAGATTGACTTGGGACCTGAAGGGTGGCTGGGCTACTGTGGGTCCCGGCTCAGCAGCCCCCTCCCGCTTCCCTGTGGGAATCTGTTCTGCCTGCACCCTCGGGAGAGGTGGCCTTCCTGCCCACAGCGATAGCAGTGTTTACAAGTGTCACCGACCTGAGCCTCCCTGCAAAGTTGGCAACCTCTAGCCCACCTGGTGGCTGAGGGTGGACAGGTGTCTATGCGTGGCTTTGACTTTACTGCTTCTAGAGACTCATTGAACATTTTCTTAACTTCCAGGACATCAGCCCTAAAGCCCTCGATAAGCTTGGCAGTCTCTGGATCAAGGCCTTTACCCTGTTCTGGTTTCGTTTTTGTAGGCCATAACACACCCCCTTTTGTTGGTGTTTCATCAACCGTTTCTTTTTGTTTGTTCAGCAGTATCTGACTATTACTAACTTGCTGCTCTGTATATATCTCATTTACCCTAGGTGGCTTGGCTACAATGTTTCTTCTTAATTTATTCTGTCGTTCTGACTCTAGACTAGCAGCCTCATTTATCTTTTCTATCAAAACTTCATCTGTCACTTGAAGGTTGCTAAGGTATGGTTTCAACTGGAACTTCACTGCTTCACTCAGTAAACCAGTCTCTAATGAACGCAGGAACTTACGTTGAATTAAGTCTGGGCTGAACTGTTCTCCTTCACCCCCATCATCCGCTTTCCAGAGCATCTTTTCTCTGAGCTCTATTGCTCTGAATAAGAAGTCTTGAGTTGACTCTTTTGGGTCTTGGTATATGTTCATGAGTCTGTGAAGAAGGTCTGATGACGAGTCCACTTTGAAATGTCCGCTTAATATTGTCCTTAATGTGGGAAGTGTGAGGTCTCGTTTTACTTCCAGTAGATCTCGAAGATGCAGACCAGGACTCACCGCTTTGATCACAGCCTCAATGATTTCAGTCCCTGTGTAGCCCTTCTTAAGCCCTGCCTCAATCTGGTTGGTCAAACTGGTGAAAGAGAGTTTGTCCTTCTGTCCAGCCTCTCCAATCTGACCCCATATATGGAAATCCTTCCTCAGTGTTACTTCTGGTACAGTGAGGGGTGCAGGCTGAGTAACCTCTCTCTCTCCTATCATTGTTGTGCTGTCTAGCTGCGTCCCCAAGGCTTCGATCTTCTCCACTAAGACTTCTTCCTGAGCCTGCTGCAGCTGTGCATACTCTTGTTTTAATTTCTCTATTTCACTACATTCTGTTTGTTGCACTTCTATTCTGTCAGCAATATGTTCTGGTAATGCCTGTATAAATGACTGGAGATCACTGATGAATCGTTGGAACACTTGAGACTCGCTCTCTTCAATTTCATCCAAAGTGCTTTCTGCTAGCCGAATCAGGGCACGACGAGGCTGTCCTCGGAATCCCTCCCCACCTGGCTCACTGCACTTCAGATGCTGACACACCTTAATGAGCTCTGGCTTCCCCAATGTCCACAACTGGCCACTGACCTCATCCTGAAGTTGCTCCATTCTTACTTCTTTGTTTTTCTAGGTTCGTCTCTTGAAGAAGGACTGATTGTCTCTACTGTCATAGCAGTCTCTCCTGGCTGGGCTCGCCAAATTATGTTGCACACGCTGAAGGACGAGTCGGGTTTCAGGTGGCAACTCGGTTTATTTCCATGACCATACTGCAAAATATTGCACAAAACAGTCCAAAATGAGCGTGGCCTGCCGCTTTGGCTGCCGTTGCGAATGTTCTGTGTTTACACTGGCTTCACTTCCTCTATGCTGGAATTCACGTGCCAGTCACTCATGTAACAGAGTCACTACTGCCATCTATAGGTGAAAATGAGCCTATCGCTATAGATCACTTGACTATATAGCAGGTGAGTTTCTCTCTGCTTTAACCTGAGCCAGAAATACACAAGAATGACAAAAAAAGAAATGTGACAATGGGGGCACAGACAAAACACAAATACAATGGACATAATACAACAGAATAAATGTCCAGAGCGCCACATTATTCCATGTGTAATTTGGAAACATAGCCCCGAAGAAAGATATACCAATGTATTGTAAAATGGGAACAGAAATCCTGAAGCATGAAGATCTCCCTCTGCTTCCTTTGCATGGGCTCTTTAAGACCTTGCCAATGTCTGCAATGCAGAAGGTGAATGAACCTGTCAGTTCAAATTAAACAGTTAAACAATTAAACAAATTGTCGAAATATCGCCTATTTAAAAGTAATTTTTAAACCATCAGTGTCTCAACGTTACATTGAGAAAATTGCAGCACACAGCAATAGATATGTTGATGTTTCATGTCATCCCTACATCTGTTCCTCTTAGTTAGCAGTAGTTTTTGCCCTTGCAACTCTCTCATCGATATAACTTTTACCTTTACATTTACATTTCTGGCATTTGGGAGATGCCCTTATCCAGACAGAACTGCTTCGAAGTCTCTATCAATATCTATCTATCTATCTATCAAAGCTATTTATTTTGCTCAGTCACTTTCTAATGGTCAACAGTGACCTTACCTGACACGACCACGGCCTGCAGTTCCTTAGATGTTTGTTTGAGTTCTTTTGTAGCTTCCTGGATGAAGTGTCGATGTGCTCTTGGTGGAACCTTGTTAGATCGGCTGCTTCTGGGAAGATTCACCACTATTCCAAGTTTTCTCCATTTCAAGATAATCTCTCTCTTTGTGGTGTACTGGTATCCTAGAGCCTTAGAAATGGCTTTGTATTCCTATCCAAACTGATTGATATGTTAGCATAGCACATTATAGTGTGTTGTGTGTTTGTCGAGACCTTTTAGCCAACTTCACTTTGCTGGAAAGGTGATTTATAGCAACAACAATGCTGACAGTAATCAAGCCTGGGGGTGTCTAATCTATGTGAAGCAAACTATTAATGGGGTTCATTGGTTGATTGAGTAACTAAGAGGGCAATTACTTTTTCACTTTGGTCCAGTTGGTTTTTGTAACTTTTTTCCATTAAATGAATCATTAATCATTAAAAAAACTGCATTTTGTGTTTTACTTTTTATTTGTGTTTGAATATCTAAAACAACTGTATGGCAAATATTTGTAAAAAAAAAATAATAAATTGAAGAAATCAGGAAGTGAGCACATGTTTTTCATGGAGCTGTATGCACATGTTTCTCATTCGATTCTTAGTTACATTGCTAAAGCCAAAGATTATTTAGGCCCTGATTTTTTTTTGGGGGGGTGGTATTTGTTTTTTGCAAGCACGAGATAATAATAATAATGCTGTGAGTTCTGATCTTTTCTTTATTGTCAGTAAAACACATGATGATTAGTTTTTATATCTGAAGTTACTAGCAATCCCTGGCTGTTGTTTTCTAGTGAACTTGCAGCAGCCCAATATCTCCTTCAGTGATGCTGATGAACGGTTCTACTGGGGGTCTGATGGACCAGAAGTGACAAGGGGCTATGGCTTCTCCATCATCTGCTCCACTGAGCCTCAGTATCCAGGAGGTTCCTTCCACTTGGAGGTCAGTGGATCCAACATCACCAGGACTAAGTCAGCTGTTAACCACTCAGCTGTCTTCCTTTTTACTCAGGCAGATTTTGTCCATCAGGGAAACTACAGCTGTACTTATGACGTTAACGTGTCTTCACATGGCATGTTACGTCTCTTTACCTCCACTACCACTGAGCTCCTTTACATCACCGTAAAAGGTATAGCAAATAAACAAGTTATGTCTTTTTCTGTTCTGCACTTTAACGTAAATAAAATCTTGATGATGATGATTTCTCTCTCAGCATCTCTGGCTCCCTACATTGGTGTTGGGGTGACAGCAGGACTGCTTCTCATCTTAGTTCCAGTCATCATTTGGCTTGTGAAGACAAAGAAACGACGGCAATATAAGGTGTATATAAAGGAGGATACACAGCGTGAGTTTCTAGTCATTTAAAAGTTTTGAAAATTGAGGGGGTTTTTTTAATCCCAGAGTACAGAATTCAGATTTTTTTTTTTTTAATTCTGAAAAAGTGCTATTTAACGAAGAAAAACTGTTTCTTTATAATTGTTGATATGGTGAGATGTTCTGTGAAGAGATTTACATTTATGGAAGGAGACTCCAGTGTCAGTGCTTTGTAAAAAAAAATTAGAGGTGACGCTGTAAGTTTTACATTTTTTACGGAGCCCCCGAAGTGACATGGGGAAAAAAAAATTTTTGGGAGCGAAAAATTTTTTTTCAGGGAAGTTTCTCTGGATCCCGAGTTTCAAAGTCGGGATCCCGAGTTTCAAAGTCGGGATCCCGAGTTTCAAACTCGGGATCTCGAGAAACATCGTATACGTTCATTCTTACTTCCG
>JAQMYF010000003.1:3754498-3784267 GCA_030014195.1 Neosilurus mollespiculum | reverse complement strand
CCCCCCCCCCCCCCCCCCCCCCCCCCCCCCCCCCCCCCCCCCCCCCGAAGCTGAAAGAAAAAAACAGCTTCAAGGTAAAACTTCAGGTGAGAGTGGAGGTTTCCCGTGAACAGGTCACCAGTCTATTACAGGACTAACACAGACAACCACTCACACTCACATTCACACCTACGGACTATTTAGAGTATCCAGCTGACTTTATGCTTCTAGACACAATTTTTTGACAGGTGAGATTATTAACTGTTTCCTTTAAGCACTGTGGTTTGTGCTGCTTTTGATGTATTTGGGGGAATTTATCCAACAATATAATTTTGTCAACCTCTGATCTTTGCCAGAAGGAAACTCCACCTCTTCTGCTTGAGGATAAAACCGACATCTTGACCTCCTGAGTTTTTGCTGTGAGAGGAGAGCAGCCATAAACAATGAGAACAACACCAAGCTGAAGGACACTTTGAGGACCAGGATGATTCACAGACTTCTCCTCATTTTAATGCTTGGTAAAATTCTATATATTAACGTTTTTGGTAATTTAAAACTGATTTATTGGTATTTTAGGTTACGTTAACTCAGTACAGCACAGATGTTTGTCTGTGACATGTCCAAAATTTTGTGTAATTTATAGATTTTTACATATAAATAGTATTCTATGAGCTATATTTCAGCACCTAATTCACAATTATTCCTGACTGAAATTTATGATAAATAATGAATAGTATCATATTTTCAGATGCCACGTTTTTGCAGTGGACCTTTTAAAACTATTTTTTCATAAAACAATCCACTAATGTTTTATCAGTCAGCTTAAAAATGGCGTTAACAAATATCACTTGATATTTTTGTTGTATGTTTTTTCCTTAAGTACTATAATACAAAATAGATACCTGAAGAACAATTTTCAGAATTTTTGACATTGTTACTGTAGTGAATTTCTCCTTGGGTGAATATGATTATAGTCCCCTGTTACAGTAAACAAACTAGAGACGAGCTCATAGAGTGTAAGATCATGGATACAGCATAGATACTGTAGTAAAAAGGTCCTATATGTGTACTGCATTAATTACCCATGTGCACATTTTATATGTTCTATAGTACATGAATGTGACCAAATCAGTGAGGGAAAAACTCCCTCATATAAAGCATTTACAAGATACCCGGAGTTTTACTTTTCAAGGTCCTTAACCTTTGAAAATGGGCGCATGGGTATGGTCAGGGTTTAGTGCACTCTGTTGTGTTCTGAGTGTATTTAAATTTGGTGATATTAATTGATTTCTGATGATCTTTAGCTCTTTAACTAAACTGTATTAAATCACAAAAATAATATTAACAGGTTCACAACACTAATAAAGACATACAGTATAATAACCCCTGTTAGCTGAAATGTTACGTGAGGGTAATCAACTCCCCTGTTATCTCTGGCACTTGGTTCATTTTAAATAGCGTGTAATCTACACTGACTGAGGACGCATTCATCCGTCGATATCTGCTCTGTTTATTTTAACACCAGTCAGCATTCACTGTAGAACCTCATATTTGTCGGTGCATCCTGTAGCTTATCGTAATCAGTGGTTCTTTTGGCAACAACACCTTCTATTGTGTTCAGGTCCAACCACATCTAGAAATTTTGCCCATTTATTTGTAACTTTGCACATGACTGCAGTTGTACTGGAGGGCACACCATTATCAATTTGTCTGTTACATGGGTCCTAGAGAAGTCTGCTGGGTGTTGCGTGCTGAATAAGGTAAAGGTGATGGATTTCCTTTACTTAAACTGTTAATATGAAGAAATCAGCACCAACAGCTTTTGCATCACTCAGACGGCTGTCCTTCTATACGGTTTGGATTGTTATATATTTAGATTCATGCCATTAACTTTCTAATTTCTGAGTGCAGATGTGTTCGCTGTAGCTGGGTTTATTTTTCCCCTCTCTAATTAAACAAAAGGTAAAGCACTGCTCTGTGGGTTTTTCTTTTAGCATCACTGGTTTGCTGAAGTTCGTCCTCTTTATTTTCTCTCCATAGCCTGCATTCTTACTGCTGTACTGCTGACTGGTAAGTGTGCTTGTTTGTTTGTTTGTTTGTTTGTTCGTTCATTCATTATGAATTAATTATTAATGAATAATATTTATTTGATTTGATTTTGAAGTACTGTAAATTTGTCTTCTGCGTTGAACCCATCCAAAATGAGCTCAAGGGCACTTCAGTCATGAAGGTGGAGGAAGGGAAGGTGTAGCCCAAAGCTGCCCCCTCCTCAACCCACCAATATAATATCATATATTATATTATACTTTATTTAATTACTAGTTAGCAATTTACTTTGATTTATTTTCTTTACTCTTAATTAATATGATGTTATTTACTAACATGACTTATTATTATTTATGTACATTTATTGATAATTATAATAATCTATTTTTTATAATATATGATATATAAAAATGTATAAAATACTTAAAACAATTAATTTTTTAAATATTCATATTACTTGCATGCTTACCTATTTATTTGTTTGTTTTTTAAGTCCCCCCCCTCATACTTGTATTGTTGTTCTCTTTTTTTTTTTATTTTAAAAATTCTCTTATTTACTAGATTTATTTATAATTTTTTAAAAATTCTATTTCACCCTGTGTATTATTTTATTGCCTGCTTTGTGTTCTGTTTCTGATTTACTCTCAGTGCTTTGCTATTTCTTTATTTAATTTTTTAAAATAAAATTTGTATCTATTTTTTTCTTAGTATTTTTTCCCATTATTTTCCCTTTGCATCTTACAGCTCTTTGTAATAGCCTATGTGAAAATTATTTCATAAAGTTAACATTGTTAACCAAGTCCTTTTTGACCTCCACTGAGAGGTGCAGCTGATGAGATAAAATTTGAAAAACATAAAAAAAAACATGAAGAGCAAAATGATAAGCACATAACACAGTATAATAATTCAAAGTAAAAATATATATTCATACTGAAGTTATGTAAAAGTCGTGATGAAATGTTGATTATTCGTTTTATGTTGTCTAAGGCAATGTTGGAGTGAAATGCATTATCTTAGTAATAAATTGCATTTTGTGGTTTGTTTTTAGATAGAGTGAAAATACGACTCGTAGGTGGTAATAACTCCTGCTCTGGTCGAGTGGAGATCCTGTATGATGGCCAGTGGGGAACAGTGTGTGATGATTACTGGGATAATAATGATGTCGAGGTGGTGTGTAGACAGCTCGACTGTGGTAAAGCCATCAGCAACGTTTTCAGCGCACACTTTGGTCAGGGAAGCGGTCCAATATGGCTGGATGATGTGAATTGTTCCGGAAGTGAAAGTGACATCACACAGTGCAAATATGCCAAAAGTCACAACTGTGGCCATAATGAAGATGCTGGTGTTGTTTGCTCAGGTACAGAAAGGCTCATCACTCTAAATCATTCTGTGTTTGTGATTCCTTTAGACTGATTTATTTAACTGTTTTATGTAATAACTATATTTATGACAAAGAGAAATCAAAGTGATTTTAAACCTGGAGGATTTGTTACACTCACATCCGTAACGCAGTCTCCTCTGCATGAAAAATTCATCATGGAAATTTCCTGAAGATGACAGCAAGAAGAATAATTTCTCATCTCGTCTCCCTTTATGTTCGGTAGCTTTGTGATATTCAGCTTGAAGACTGGAATAACAGCCCGAGTACATTTCCTTTTCAACTGTGCAGTTGGGCTGAACTTGAGCCAATGCCAGCCTCGGATTCTAGTTCTTGACTGATGAAAGTTGACTGTGATGGAATGGTTGTAAATCCACCTTGAGGTTTGATGTGATGTGCATTCGAAGACGCTTTTCTGCTTACTACGGTTATAAAAAGTGACGATTCACGTTTCGAGAGACTTCCTGCCATATCTGGAAGATCATTCTTCTCTGATTTCTCTCATCAGAAATCAGCTGTTTCCACCTGTAGAGGCTCCACTGGGATGTTTTTTGTTTTCTGCACCATTCTTTATTAACTGCAGAGAAATCTGCTTGTGAAATCTGAGGAAATCCGCAGCACCTGGTGCCAATAAACATTCCACAAAGAGGATGCTTTCCCTCATTTGATGTTTGATGAGAACATATGGTATATACATATACACACTAGTACACTTCGAGTGCGGTCCTTCAGGGTCTCACTAAAAAGCCTCAGCATGAAAATTAAAGCACAAATCAATAGTTATTATCTCTGTTTAATTTTTTTGAGAATTTAAAACAGGATGTGTAGAGTTTTTATTTTTATATTCACTGTTTCCAGTTAAAACAAACTTCACAACTGGGTAACATTAGCACTAAATCTTACAAGTTTTCTCAAAGTTGTTTGTTTGTTGCTAATAATACATTTATTTCTCTTGAGCAAACTGCTAGATACAAAAAAAATGCACAATTTTGTATAAAACCTTTAAAACCTATTGTATTTTTATTTTTTAATTCAGGTCGTGAGATGAGGCTGGTGAACGGTTCGAGTACCTGTTGTGGTCGAGTGGAGATCGAGCACAAATCCAAATGGGGAACAGTGTGTGATGATTCCTGGGACTTAAAGGATGCAGGCGTGGTGTGTAGACAGCTTGGATGTGGTAAAGCCATCAGCGCTCCTCATAACGCTCACTTCGGTCGGGGAAATAAACCAATCTGGCTGCATGATGTTCAGTGTACTGGAACTGAGAGTGCACTAGATCACTGTTCACACCAAGGATTTGGAGTAGAGGACTGTGGACATGGTGAAGATGCTGGAGTCGTGTGCTCAAGTACGTTCTTATTGTTTTTTTATGCACATAATTAAAACCATTTGAATATATTTATACAGTGTGTATATATATATATATATATATATATATAATATATTATTAGACATGCAGACTCCTACACTGACTCGGATCTCCCCAAACTCTGTGGTGTCACCTGGAGAAGTTCTGGAGTTCAGATGTTCTGCACCCAGTCCAACATGCATCTCTGTAGACTTCAGTCTGTATAAAGATGAAAGATTCATCATGAACCAAACTGCAGAGTCGACAGCAACATTTACTCTGACTGTAGATGCCTCACATCAGGGTCAGTACACCTGTGATTACTCGTACAGGGAGAGTACCTCCACTTCATCCAGGAGCAGCTCCGTTACCATCACTGTGGGTAAGTACAGAGAGGATTTTTAATGAGGAGTTTCCAAGCAGAGCACCACACTGGAAGAGAAAGGCTTGGATGGTTGTCCCATGTCTGTTCTCTGTCTGAATGTGTCCACCACAGGAAACCCAGTAAAACTCCCACATCACTGAGTTGATTCTGATTGGTTGTTATGTATCACTGACTTGCATGATGGGAAGAAAAAAATTATAACGAAACTAAAACCCAAAAAATAAAGGTTCATACACCACCAGTCAGACTGCCACAGAAAAAAATAAAACCCAAAAAAACATACAATCTAACTCAGGTAAACAGACAGACTTGAAGCTAATTTCATATCTGTGGAGCACACAAAGAAATCAGAAGCTTGACAGAACAAGAACCTGTTAAAAGGATAATTAAACTTAATACAGTTGATACGAATAAAACAGAAATAGGAAAAGGTGGTAAAAAGCAAACCCGGGCTCAGAGACATTGGAAGGCATCGGGATCTCCGCCTTTAAAAATCTATATAATACAGAACAGAATTATGACTCAATAATTAATTATTTGGGCTGCTTAAATAATTCTCACTCGCTACTCATTTGTTGAACTGCTTAATCCTAGTATGGTCACGGGGAGGTTGGAGTCTATCTCTCTTGGCACTGGGCGAAGGTGGAGTACATCCTGAACAGATCGCCAGGCCATCACAGGTCAACACACACAGAACAGAACCATTTACACTCACATTCTCACCCAATCTCAGCCAATCCCAGCGAACTTCAGGCGAGAGGCGGGGTTGCAACCTGAACAGGGCAGTCAAGGGCAGTGGTGGCTTAGTGGTTAAGGCACTGATCCAAAGGTCAGCGGTTCAATCCCCACTATCACCACTGTTGGGCCCTTGAGCAAGGCCCTTAACCTTCAATTGCTCAGTTGTATAAAATGATTATTGTAAGTCGCTCTGGATAAGAGCGTCTGCCAAATGCTGTAAATGTAAATGAACAGGTCACCAGATTTTGGACTGTTGGAGGAAACCCGGGGTACCTTAAGAAATCCAATGCAAGCACATTGAGAACATGCACACAGACCCCCGCAGAGAGAGAAACCAGTCAGCAATGCGGTTTACAACCAGAACCACTACACTAACGCGAACCCCAATCATAATAATAATATAATCATTTATTTTATCTTTTAATTCAGGTCGTGAGGTCCGGCTGGTGAACGGTTCGAGTACCTGTTGTGGTCGAGTGGAGATCCGTCACGGTGGTCGCTGGGGAACAGTGTGTGATGATTCCTGGGACTTAAAGGATGCAGGCGTGGTGTGTAGACAGCTTGGATGTGGTAAAGCCGTCAGCGCTCCTCATAACGCTCGCTTCGGTCGGGGAAGTGAACCAACCTGGCTGGATGATGTTCAGTGTAATGGAACTGAGAGTGAACTAGATCACTGCTCACATCGAGGATTTGGAGCAAAGGATTGTGGACATCAAGAAGATGCTGGAGTCGTGTGCTCAAGTACGTTCTTACTGTTTCTTGCAGCCAAACCCTGTATAAAATAAATACATTTACAATATTTTTAAATATATTTATTTATTATCAGAAATGCAGACTCCGACACTGACTCGGATCTCCCCAAACTCTGTGGTGTCACCTGGAGAAGTTCTTCAGTTCCATTGTTCCACATCCAGCCCAACATGCATCTCTGTAGACTTCAGTTTGTATAATTTTGGAACATTATTAAAGAACCAAACTGCAGAGTCGACAGCAACATTTACTCTGACTGTAGATGCCTCACATCAGGGTCAGTACACCTGTGATTACTCGTACAGGGAGAGTACCTCCACTTCATCCAGGAGCAGCTCCGTTACCATCACTGTGGGTAAGTACAGAGAGGATTTTATACTGAACAGTGTTAAAGACACTAGTTATCATTAATGCTGTGCAGATAACTTTAAGCTGTCTACCAATGAGCATTTACAGGATTTGTCAGAGATGATTATCCAGAGCAACTTACATTTTCTTTACTATCACAACTGAGCAATGGAGAGTTAAGGGCCTTGTTCAAGGACCCAGTAGTGGCAGGTTTATGGTACTGGGCTTTAAACCCCCAACCATCTGATCAGTAATCCAAATCGTTAACCCCTGGGGTACTATAATATATAATAATATATTGATCAGGTTGGATTGGCATTTAAACATTCACACAAGTTTTTTTATTTAAAAATTTGGGTCCACCTTAAAACTGCTTCACATCGTTGCCAAACTTCCCAGTCAAATGCTGACTGTCGCAAATCGCAGACAGCTAACCAACTCATTTTTTCTCCAAACAAGATTCAGAGATGCATGTTCAATGTTAAAGGTAAAGCAATACTTGTTAAAAGTTAGAGTTATTCAAATTTCAACATTAACTTCTTTCTTTTTTTAGGCCAATAGCTTTTTAGGCCAATTGAATGATTTTATGGGAAGTTATTTTAAAACCTCTCTGGTCTGAGTCTGAGAAAAATGTCATCAAGACCCAAGTAAACATGTACAAGTACAGGGTTTTGATACATTCATGCCATTTATTGACAGATGTTAAAAAAGATTTTAAGATGTAAAAAAGCTGTTAAAAAATGTTGACCACAGATGTCAAACTCAAGGCCCGCAGGCCCGCAAGAGCTTTCAAGCCATATAATAATCATACATTCTTTACCTTATTCATCTTCCGACCACTAGGTGGCAGCAACCTCTTTCAAGGAAACAGCTAGTCATTTATGACTCAAGAAGAATGGCATGCTAGCCTGACGCTCTTAAGCATTGTCAGAAAATGTAAGTGAATAAAGGAAAAGAGGACAAATTCCTAAACAAATAATTTTTCCCTTTTAGAAAAGATGTTCAGTGATTATTCGGCCCTCGGTCACCTTTGAATTTAGTGATGTGGCCCTCAGTGAAAATGAGTTTGACGTCCCTGGTTTAGATTAAAATCATTACCTGTGCAGTGGGAAACTAGAATTTCTCCAGGACACTTGAAATACTGATGGAAATTCTGTGTTGTAACATGGAGACTCCTCCATGTTAACTTGGGTCTTGATGATGTCATCATCCTGAGATTCAGGCTCCAAATGATTACCTGTAAAATCGTTAAATTGCAGCTATCGCTCTAAAATTGTGCACACAGACAGATAATAATATAGAGTTTTGACTGAGATGAACTTTCAACAAGTGCTGTCTTCTGCTTTAATGCTGATTTCAGTGGAACTTATTTGAGTGCTGCTGTTTTTCCCATCAATAGTATGTTTTTTATAGAGATATCTAGAAGCGACCGATAAAATGTCTGATGTGATTTTAGCTACAATCCATTTCTACAATTAATTTCTGAAGTTACTATAAAACTCACACTGACATTTTACTTCCTGAAAACCCCCACCTGTTACTTTTTTAGTGAACTTGCCACAACCTAATATCTCCTTCTCTGCTGGTGATGGATTGCCCCAATATGGGTACGATAGACCAGAAGTAACGAGGGGACACCGTTTTTCCATCATCTGCTTCACTGATTCTCAGTATCCAAGAGGTTCCTTTCACTTGAAGTTCAGTGGTTCCAACATCACCAGGACTCAATCAGCTGTTAACCAATCAGCTGTCTTCGTGTTTCCAGAGGCGGAGTTTATCCATCAGGGAAACTACAGCTGTACTTATGAAGTTAATGTGTCATCACGCACCTTTACCTCCACTACCACTGGACGCCTGTCGATCACTGCGAGAGGTATTATTTGATTATTATTTTTTGTTTGCTTATCAGTTTTAAGTTTGTTTTAACATTTATTCTTTTTCTCTCAGCATCTGTCGCCCCCTTCATCGGTTTAGGATCGACTGCAGGGCTGCTTCTCATGTTACTGCTGGGCATCAAGTGGGTTATGAAGACACTGAAAAGACAGAAATGTGAGAGAAATATTCGCCAAAAGCGGGGTAAATATCGGGGAATAGTCCCTGAGTAGAAATGTCCTTCAAAGAGAGACGTCCTCTTCCTTCGAGACATTTCAGAATCTGTAGTTGTTTACTTTTACTTCAGTACTGAGTACTTTCACTTTTACCTGAGTCCTCTTTTTTTACACACCTGCCCTATCTGTATTTGAACTTGAGTAAAAATTCTGTGTACCTTGAGCACGCCTGATTCTGACTGAGGTGTTTATATGAGGCTTTTTAATTTAAGGTTTGCGCTTTTAAAGGAGGAGACCACACTAGTTGAAGGTTCTTTTCAATCAAAACTCTACAGTAAAATCTGTTTGGGTGAAAAATCTCAGACCAATTGCTGCTATCTTACTGATTTTAAGGGTGGATATTTTATAAACTAAATCTTAGACGGGGTAGCATGGTGGTGTAGTGGTTCACATGTCTGCCGCACAGCAAGAAGGTCCCGGGTTCGGGTCCTGGGCTCAGCGAGGGCGCTTCTGTGAGGAGTTTGCATGTTCTTCCCGTGCTTGTGTAGGGCTCCTCTGGGTACTCTGGTTTCCTCCCACAGTCCAAAGCTATGCACATTAAGCCTAACTGGCTGTTCCACATCCCCCCAGCTGTGAGTGTGAGTGTGAATGGTTGTGTGTTGGCCCTGTCTCCCTACGTGGTTTGGTGAATGAATAAACGAATGAATTTTACTCACAGAAGGAAATTTATGTTGAGATGTTAGTTAGATAAAATTTTCCCAAGTGCTGTCTTCTCCTTTAAACTGGTTATAATGAAAATATCCATGTAAACCCACCCATATTCAGCTGTTCATTTGTTTTCTGTAATAATATGACAACGAGTGTTTTATTTTATTTAAAAGTAACCTCACATCTTTTCTGTGTGTTTATTTCAAAATAATCTTTTTACAGATGCCAAAAACACAAGTGAGGGTCTCCAAGAAAAGAACAGGACATGTGCCAGACCTTATTATGAAATCACAGAAACCATTTTCCACCAAAATGAAACGGAGTGAAACCATGAAATTAATAAGATAAAAAAAACGTTTAATATAATGTGAAAAATACAATATGTCACTTTCACATACAATAACAATTAATAAAAATAATTTCTATTGAAAAAATGCATATTTTGCTTTTACTAGTATTATTATTATTGTTATTATTGTTATTATTATTATTATTATTTTGATTTCAAGCAAACTTCGGCTTTAATCACCAACTGTTCTTATTAAGAAATTAATTTTTTACTCTCACTTATGCAGTTTTCTGGCATTCACCAATATTTTTTTCTTATCAATATTTGTTCTTAGCAATGAACAGAAAATACATGAAGGAGCACTCTTACACAGATATAGGTGCTGAAGTGAAATCACTTTTTCTTCAATTTTTCCAATCTATAATATGATGTCAGAGACTGAAATATATATTTTTTGCTATATTAAACTTAAAAAAAAAATTTCATTATCTTACAAAGCAATATACTAATAAATATCACTTAATGACAAAACAATTATGTTCATTGGAAACCAAGGCTTATGCAATAACTGATAACACTATTTAGTGGACGAATACTTTAAAGAATGGCACAATAAATTAGAGCCCATGCACTTAAGAGAGAAAACCTCTTGCAGATTTATTCAAGGAGACCAACTTAAAAGAAAGTTTCAGTTACCAAAAGCTTTTTTATTGAGCTGTGTAATACCTTGAGTCTGGCACTACTACCCCATCCACTTCAACCAGGTACCACCTGTTGATCAGGTACTTGGGCTTTTTGCACACAGGAACATTATAGGAGCTTGGAGACCAGGTGGGTATAACATCACAGGCATCAGCCATGTCCTCCTGCGAGTCCTGGAGAGTGTAACTCTACTGGCCAGACAATATATTAAATTCTCCTATCTTCAACACCAAGCATTCTATCAAGGAATTTGGTACCCAATTTGGAATGTCGCTGTTCTAACCAACATTATAGGTAGACTGCACACAAGCGCAAACCGTCTCCTGATCTATTCCCATACCTCAGCTGAGAAATAAAGAAATTGGTTCTGTTCCACTGCAGTGTTGATGAATTGATTGGTTGGTTGATTGGTTGACTGATTAACTGGTTGGTGGGTTGGTTGAGTGATCAGTTAGTTGGTGGGTTGGTTAGTTGATTAATTATTTGATTAGTTGATTGTTTGTTTGGTGGGTTGGTTTGCTGGTTGGTTAACTGATTGGTTGATTGAATGATTAAATGGTTTATTGTTTGGTTGGTTGGTGGGCTAGTTGGTGGATTGTTTGTTTGTTTGGGTGGTTGGTTGAATGGTTAATTGGTTTATTGATTGATTTTTGATTACAGGGATCAGCTTCTCTTGTCCCCTTACAGTAATGTGCCACTGCAAATCAATGCTGCAGTTCTACTATCTCCTTTGATCCTTTATTTAAAAATGTTGATGACGGCTCTGCTCTCATCCAGGATTTCCTGAAAGGTTTGATATGGATAAAAATGGTGTCAATCATGTGCTATACCCCTCTACACCCAATTCTCCGTGGGAAAATTTCCACCATCATGATTAAAACACAAACTGAGGAAAATATTTTGGAAGCATGGTGTTTATCCATCCAGGGGAAATGGATCTGTTTATACTGGAAGTGGTATAGGTTCTCGGTACATAGCAGCAATATATGTCCTTCAGTGTACATTTAAATAATCTCATAAACTGATCAGTCTTGTTAAATCTAGTCAAGTCAAATCAAGTATGCTAAGATTTCTTCTCTGTTCTCAGTCCATTTACTTTGTATTCTGATTATTGTAAGCACATAATAATGAAAGGGTGCCCCCTAACTGTGGCTGCATTGAACATACACCTTAAAGATGTAAAAAATAAACCATAAAAAGCTAAATTTAGTTTATGGTTATTCACCTCAGAATAGACTATTGTGTGATATCCACCTTGTCTTTGGTGAATAATTGTTATAAAAGACATTACAATCTCGATTTCCATAATAATATTACATTAACTGAGAAGAGTGACAGTCATAATCTTCTTTTTTGAACTGCTTAAGATGCTCTGATATTGTTTTCTTTCACTTCGTATTTCAGGAATTTCTAACCTCACCAAATGTAGTCAGAGCTAAAGAGAACCTTAGATACAGATATTATTTTAGTTTTTTTCAGTAGAAAATCATGAGAAAGTCATCAGTAAGTGCAGAGTTTGTCAGCTTTTAGTATTCAAGCTCCAGATGCATGGAACGAGCTGCAGAATCGCCGAAAACATTTCTTTCATTCTGCTTTTATCTTTAATTCGCCTTTTTCCTTCACTCTGCGCCATTTTCTTAAATACTCATAATAAACCCATAATTATCTCAATATAAATTCCCCCCTATAAAAGTATTGAGTTTGATTGAATACTTTTATAGAAATATAAAATATCACCACTATCTGTAACATCCATCTTCCAGAGTACCAGAGGGCTTCTTTCAATAAGTCTGCTCATTTCCTGCTTGAAATATAAACACCATTAAGGTGCTATTTTCCTGGCAGTTTCCGCTATTCGAATACAGTCTCGAGTGCATTGGGTGTCTTTTTGGCATAGAGCTATTGTGAGTCTTTGTAGAAATTCAGCACGGGGTGAAGCAGTTTTTGTATCCAACCGAACCAGCAAGCAATCTATTATCAAAATAATTATTTTGGTGTCCTGTGTACAACTGTAGAGTTATTTCAGTAAAGAGAACATTTCAAGGTAAAAATTAGCCATGAGAGATAGAGACCAGTCAGCCACCCAGCAGTTCTTGAGAAAAAAGCCCAGACAAAATGTATAACATCAAGATAATTTTGACAAGATCAAAGGTCACACAGAGAAACTGACACCTACGCATTGGAAAACTGCATGCAAAATTTCAGGGTGATCCTCCCAGCAGTTCTTGAATTTATTTACAGCACTGGTCACCTGAGAATCTGCAGGTCATTCCTGGAGATCTACATGTCTGAGGACTTTGGCTCCACCCTAATCAGGCCCATCTGACCATCTAATCATTGATGTAAGAAGTTCTTGATCAGTTAAAAGCGGTGTGTTAGATTTTCATCGGAGATAAAACCTGCAGGAAGGTAGAGCTCCAGAAACAGGGTTGGTGACCACCACCTGAAAGCACTGCCTCACTGCCAATCAATCCACAAGTCCTGATCACCTTGGACCATTGATTTCCTGCGACTCGTACACTATGGCCTTCTCAGTCACAACGTTTCAACGCAGCTGAGCATCTCTGCGAGTACTTTTTGTTCTGGTCATTTCTCATGTCTCTAACACCTTACTATCATGTCTGGTGCTGTAGTTTTTTTTTTTTTTTTTTAAATGGCCACCAATCTACAAGATAACTGAATACAAGAGGAAGTAACAAGAGGAAGTATGCTTTTTCTTTTTTGCTGTTTAAGACTGTGTAAGGTTTGTCTAACAACTGTGGTTTGGACTGTTCTTCAAACGGAAAGTACTTCATGTATAGCAAAAGAAAAAGTTTTTTCTATTAAATGTCCTTATGATCTCACACACAGTGAGTATGAAGGGATATTTCTGTGTCATTAGCAGTTCATCAACAAACCTGTTCTGCATGGCATCGACTTGAGGGTAGAAGCAAGGATTTAGGATCCAGTGTCATCAGTATACAAAGACTAAGACAGTGTGTGTGTGAGTGTGTGTGTGTGTGTGAGAGAGAGAGAGAGAGAGAGAGAGAGAGATGCTGATTAACATACATTAGAACTATCAAAGTTTGGTTTCTTCTTTCATTAACAGGAAACTGTCAGAAAGAAACTCCACCTCTTTAGCCTTATAGAAAGAAACATCGTGACTTCATTAACATCACGGTGAAAAGATTGCAGTTACGGAACAACGCTTCAGGGACCAGGATGCTAACACTTCGTTTGGCTTTAATGCTCGGTAAATTCATCACGTTTATAATTATTAGGATTTTAGATGATTTTAAATGTTTTATTTGAATTATTTCTGTATTTGTATGAAGTGTATGTTTACTTTAATGGATGCAGCTCAGAATATTGCAGGAAAAAATAATTGGTATTCACTTCTTGTATGATAAATTGCTGCTTTGAACTAAATGAAGTTTGTCCTGAAGAGAGTAACAGACTGATCTGGTCAGAGAATAACATTTGACATTAGTTATTGTCTGTCTGTCTGTCTGTCTATCTATGTAAATAATTCTGGTCCTAATACAGATGTGAATGTGATATATAGTGTGCATACATACACTATCATTTAAAAGTTTGGGGTCACTTAGATATGTCCTTGTTTTTGAAAGACAAGCAGATCAGAAAGACAGTCCAGACCCTGTTAATGATATAAATGACTATTATTTGTGCAAACAGCTGGATGTTTTAATGGAATATGTACATAGATGTACAGAGGTCCATTTTTAGCAACTAATATACTGTACTTGTGTTCCAGAAGTACACTGTGTTCACTAATCCACGTTAATCAAATTAAAAGCATAACTGATAATTAGAAAACTCTTTTGAGATCATGTCAGCACAGATAAAAACTGTTGGTCTGGTTAAAGAAGTAATAAAATTGTCCTTCTTTAAGTGTGCTTGTACTCAATATCTGGAGCATCAGCATTTGTAGGATTGACTATAGAATCAAAATAGCCAGAAAAAAAAGAACTTTATTCTGAAATTCTGAAATGAAGGCTATTCCATATGAGAAATTGCCAAGAAACTATTACTGGGTATATATTATACAACAGTGCGTACTACTCCCTTCACAGATCAGCGCAAACTGAAAGACAAGTCTGAGTTCCTAGCGCAAAACTGAGCAAAAAGACAAGTACATCACAATCTCTAGTTTGATCAACAAAAGCCTGACAGGTCCTCCAATGGCACCTTCATTAAACAGTATCCACAAAACACCATCTCAACTTCAACAGTGGAGAGGCGACTCCTGGAGTTACAAAGAAAAAGCCATGTCTGGGACTCAGTAAAAGGAGAAGATTAAGATGGGCAACAGAATACAGAACCTGAACAGAGGAAAATAAAAAGAAAAAAGTGCTACAGATAAATGAGTCTAAGTTTAAGACGTTTGGGTCAAAAGAACACCATTTATAAGGCTCAGAAGATTTACAGGAATAGATTCTGGAGAAGTGCTTGAAGCCATTTGTTAAACATGGTGGGGGAAACATGATGGTCTGAGGGTACTTTGGTGGTGGTAAAATGGGAGATTTGTACAGAGTAAAAGGGATCTCGAACAAGGAAGGCTATCACTACATTTTGCAACACCATGCCATGCCCTGTGGACGGCACGTGATTGGAGCCACTTTTCTCCTACAACAGGACAATGACCCCAAACACTCCAAACTATGCAAGAACTATTTAGAGAAGAAGCGGTCAGCTGGTGCTCTGGTAATAATGGAGTGGCCAGTGCAGTCACCGAATTTGTTGAATTGTTCTGGGAGCAATGGAAGGATGCAAGTTTGTTTTTTTCATGGAAAATGTAAAATTTTTTGGGAGATCCTAAACTTTTGAACAATAGTCTATATACAGAGAGAGAGAGAGAGAGAGAGAGAGAGAGAGAGCACTGTCCAGAATTATTGGCACCCTTTATGCATATATATCCAAATAGGCTTTAAGGGAGATTTTTACTTATTCATTTATTTCCTTCTTAAATGAGCCGCACTCTTCTCATAACATCAACCTCGGACACCTATCAGTAGAGATATCTCTCAGAGCTCCACCTTCATAACTCTATATATTAGTTTCATATAAGAAGAAACAAGTCAGTTCCTGTTTTGATTGACGCTGCGGCTGCAATAGACAGGCGGTTCCCATAATGGTCTCTATATTTTTTCTGAACTGTGGACTGCAGATTTAAAAACAGAGGTTTATGTTTAATTCAGTTTACTGTAAGTTTATTAGCTAGAAACAGAGATCCTTGATGTTTTACTCCGTCTTTAATGACTTAACGAAAATCCTCCTCTTTATTTTCTTTTCATAGCCATTGATCTTAGCACTTCTCTGCTGGCTGGTAAGTATATGTTCCTTCCACTTGTAGTTCAGTGGCTCCAACATCACACATGACTTAATCAGCCGTTAACCAATCAGCAATTTTTTGTTTTTGCAGATTCTGTCCATAATGTAACCGAAAGCTCTACGGAGTCATCGTGCACCTTAACCTCCCCTACCACTGAGGACGGTACAGTCAAATAAACAAATCTATCCTCTTTTGTGTACTAATTATAAAGAGGTCAGTATGATGATGATGATGATGATTTCTCTCTCAGTATCTCTGGTTAAATACATTGGCACTGGAGTGACAGCAGGAGTTCTTCTCATCTTAGTTCCAGTCATCATTGTTTTTGTGATAAAGCGCAAAAGACGAAAATATCAGATTTACTCAAAGGACGATACAGTTATTGGTGAGTTGCTAAAGTTATTTAAAACAATAGTGTCAAAAGACTGAATGTGTTTTAATGGCAGGGCTCTTGCATGTTTAACCAAAACCAACTATATATATATATATATATATATATATATGCGCGTGTGTGTGTGTGTGTGTGTGTGAAGGAACTGATGTAGGTTTACGTCAGGTGGATTTGAAATTTGCATAGTTGCATTTACATGTAAAATATGTGTGCTGTCATGGGGAAAATAGTTCAGATCTGTAAGTCAAGTCTGTGATGTGGGTTTAACGTAGCGCAATCGTGGAACTATTATATGAAAACTGTGTGATTCTGCTCACATCAGATGAACTCAAAAAAGCGTATGAAATTCGTATGTTTATCGTAACACCGCTGTAGGATGTTGTAGGGCATCGCACAACAGATGTAGAAAATAAACCTGATGTCAAGAATTATGTACGTGATACTCAAAATTCCACGACGAGGGTTTACAACGGCATTGTCTGTCGCACAGCGGGTGAGTTTCATTCAGCACGCCCACAACTATCCGTGGAATTTGTTACATTTTCTGTTGTGAACTCGTTGAATACTTGTTATGCAACATAAGTGAGAGGGGCGTAATTTTCCTTTAACAGTTACCCGAGATGATGTGTGTTATTCCTTAAATATTTTATTCATACTGATATACAAAAAACCTCAATACAGGTGTGTATTTCGATGCAATCATTTTACAGGTGCCAATGATACATCTGTGCGTCCCCAAGCAGGAGACGAGGCAGACGATGAATACGATTATGAAAATGCAGAATTTTTTTCCGAACAGAGGGACGATTCAGACGACTCTGATAGCGACTATGTAAATGTTGAAGTTCTTGGACACAGAAGTGATACGAACAGTGACGACGAGGATGAAGGAATTTATGCAAACTGTGTAGTGTAGAGAAAGAAGCTTCATTCTTAATAGAAAAAATATTTTTTAATAAGATTTAATTTAAATTAATTTAAGTTAAACTTTAAACAAGTTTTTTTTATTTATATTTTAAAACGTCAAGTTAAATTTAAATGTAGTTAATTACCATTTGTTTATCATAGGTTTTTGTATAAACTAAACAATAGTTTTAACTGTTGTGTTTTTTATTTATTATTTTTAAATAAAATGTAACATTACTTTTAAACAAAACAAACATTACTTTTGTGTAATATTAAAACACAACACGAAATAAAATGTCAGCTTTCAGATTTTTTCAAATTTTAATTTAAAAAGAAAACCATCAAAAAATCTTACTATATTTCTACTTTGCTTTTTTGATCCTAATGTTGTCTGTATTTTACTTCCTTCCTGCACACACTATAACCAACCAATTTTTTTCCCCTTGTATTTACTCGTTCAAAAAAAAATTTGTCATCATCCAGTTCTCCGAGTTTCAGCTCTCAGACTTGTTAATCAGCAATTACAGGTTTCACATTTTTTCCTTCATCAGTTTCAGGTCTAAATTCAGGTATGTAGTATTTGTAGGTATGTAGGTTTGGGTGGTACGGTGGTGTAGTGGTTAGCACGTCCACTTCACAGCAAGGAGGTCCTGGGTTCAAGTCCTGGTCTTGGTGAGGAATCAGAGATTTCCAGTGTGGTGCTCCAGTTTCCTCCTACAGTCCATGTATTTATATAATGTCTATGTAACATTTTTTGTGATGTAAAGCAGCACAGCAAGAAATAAAGGACTCAGAGCTTTATTTATGTGTTTATTACAGATTCATACATCAGGTAAGAGTTACAACACGAGTCGGGGGGGAAAAGGGAAGAGAAAATTAAGCACACAATTCGTCATTTTTGGTCTTTTTTTTAGTTTTGTTTTCATTTGTAATGAATCCTAAAAGCACCAGTGAACAGAGCAGAATCAGAATCAGTGAAGAGATTACTGGATGAGTCCAAAAAAAAGAAAAGAAAAAAGGAAACTCCTAATAATTAAATCAAGATCAGCTGCAAATGTAAGTGTAAACTCTATACTTCTAGAGCATGGAACTAAAAACACCCCTTCTGACAAGCATGAGCGTCTTTACAGCATCAGGAAATCAGAAATAACGAACGTCATTCATTTGGATCTCGCTGAAGAAAATGACCTTAAGGTGCGTTTTGATTTCACGCTTCGTCGCGTGAAATTTCATTATTAAAACAGAGATCGTTTCCACTTGGTGGGTTTTTTTGTTGTTGTTTTTACTTCACTACAAGCTTTTCTACGACGTTTAACATCAACTGTAAATATTTTAATGATTGCAAGTGGTTCATCTTATATATTATTTATATAATGCAAAACGCATGTTCACAGCATGATACAGTACGGATTGTTACTTGGTTTTAGCATCATGGAATTGTATTTAAAGCAAACGTTTTTGAAATTACACACCGCAGACGCCACATCATCATCATCATCATCATCATGATGGAACTGGTTTTAAGTCTGTAGAACATTTTGATTGATGAGCAGTGAAGACAACTCAGCTTTAAGTGCAATTTTTAAAAAATCCTCAATTACCAAAAAACAACAGGGAAAAAAAATAAATAAAAAATCAGGGATGCATCAACACCAATACTCAACAAAAAAATAAATAAATAAATAAAATAAAATACACCCTCTCATTCCATGTGACCAATGCTAATTCTGGCACTACAAAAAGCTAACGATGCTTAATAACACAGTTACGAACATTTTATTTGTTTTAAGAATAATTCTAAAAGTAAAGCGAACTCTCTTTCATAGCTAGCAGTGCACGCTGGCAGGTTGAGGGGAAAAAAAAAAAGATTAAACTAGAACTGTGATTAAGCTCACTACAGAACACCCCCCGCCTGCAACATGATCGCACTGTTGAATCATCTCCCCGTCAAAACATCAGAACCAAATTACTTTACCTCATGCACATCTTCAGGTGGTTCACTACAAAGTTTCATCAAGATCCATCACATCAAAAAAAAAAAAAAAAAAAAAAAAAAAAAAAAAAAAAAAGATCCATCACGTGTTTTTGGAGGAGCAGCGCTTACAATCTTCCACTGACGGACAGACGGACGGACGGACGGATGGACAGGGCGACATCTATATATACCCCCGATCTTTGTTAGCAGGGGGTATAAATAGAATTCCGATGGAATGAAGAGAATGTTTTTTTTTATTTTTTTATTCCTGTACAGACGTGCAACGAAACCTGTTATCATATCTTCGATCCTACACGATCCGAGCTAACTAATGTAGCTAGCTAATGCATTTATTTTTTTAGCTGAAATCATCTCATTGGAATTTAAAAGAACGAGTCTACAGCCTACTACTAGAACTTATTTATACACCAAGTACTTATTTCAGTATCAGTATTAACGAGTACCAAAATCCATGCACTCGTACTCAAAACAGGTATCGATGCATCCCAAGGGGGAAAGAACTCAGAAGAATGTTTTGTACATTCTTCAAATTAAAAGCCCTGCAGATTTCACCATCACATGGCGAAGTCCGCGCCCTTCATTAAAGTTAAAGCCACATTAGACACACACACACACACACACACACACACACACAAGAGCAAGGAGTCTATTGCACATCAAACCCCACTCTCTCTGTCTCAGAATAGAAACCACACTTTATACACCAAAAATCTACAAGCAACTATTAATAAATAACTTCAACCTCAGTAATTATTCGCGTATCTTAACAGTTCAGTGTTTTCTCTGTGAAGCATTTGAGTTTCAGCCATTTTAATGTAGCAAGATTCCATCAGTTTTTTGTATTATTGTTTATTATGGTTGAGGACACGAGCTTTATCTTCTGGGGAATTGAAATTACAAATCCCTTTGTCAAGAATTTGTTTCGATTTTATGAAGATTACTTTATAAATCCAAAACCTTTTGCATTTAATTCATTTTTTCAACAGAAAAGAATGCTGAAAAAAGAAAACAAACAAACAAAAAAAACAACAACAACCCCACAGGGATTTAATTTTTAAAATTAAAAATAATAACTTCTTATTCATTTGTTTGGATTTAATTTAAATATTTTCATTCTTACAGAAAATTATTTTCAAAGAATGATCAGGAATAAAATTTTCTGGTATAAATAAATTATAATTGGTTGATTGATAAATAAATAAATTAATTAATTAAATTGTACAATTTGCATTTTCATAAAAACAATCCAGAAAATGTTATTGCCGAATTTTAATTATTTAAATTTCTTTCTTCAGTATTTCTCCTATTTTTAAATCTTTGAGTCTTTTATTATTATAATTATATTTTAATATTATTAGTATTTTTTCTTTTTTATTTCCTTGTTTTTGTTATATCTATCTATCCAATTTCACATTAGGATAATAATTGGCTGCTCCAAATCGCCCCCAAGTGTGAGTCTGAATGGTTTTTGTGTGTGTGTGTGTGTGTGTGTGTGTGTGTGTGTGAGTGTGTGTGTGTGAGTGTGAGTTGCCCCTGCAATGGTCTAGCGAGCTGTTTATGGTGTACGTCACCTTCGCCCAGAGTCGGCTGAGACAAGCACTATATACAAAATATTAATAATTATTAATTCATATATAAATAAAAAACACTGCAAAACGCCAAACTTATATTTATTTTAAGATTTATTCCAGGTTTTATTAAACTTTCGGAGAATTTTTCTCCAAATAATTTCTTTTTCTCAGACATTTGTCCATTTCTGAGACCGGTTTTAAGTCCAAATTGCCCCAGATTTTTTTTCTAGATCTCGGTGAGACGTGTTTTATGTTTTAATTAAACTGAACAACTTTTTCCAGTTTTTTTATTACTTTTTTTTTTTTCCTTCCTGCATAAAATGGAAAATCTCTGAAGAAGTGTGAGGTTTGTTACTCAGGCTTTATTCCATGTAGAATCTTTCTGGACTGAACTTCAGGCCTTTTCCTTACTCAGTGAGCCAATAACTACAGTTTATCGCCCTCAGTGTGAGAGGACATTTTACTGAAGCTGCTGAAACGTGAAGAGAAGCATAAATTACTGCCGGAAATAAAGAAATGAGAATGTAATAAAAACTAATTGAACATCACAACTCTGGAACATGTTCAGAAATGAACGAAAATCAAAAGGTAGTTCTGAAAATGTAAAATAAATATATTTATAATTCGCAAGGTGTCTGAAAACTTTTGAGCTCCGTTCTAACGACGATCCTCATAATGATATGAAAGTAAATGCAGTTCATCAGTTCACTCGGACAAACACTGGGAATGCTGGAAAGGAATTCTCTAATCGGGAATCGATCTGATTCCCTAAAATGGTCCACGGAAACACTCTGGATTAGATCGCATCCCATATCACACACACACACACACACACACACACACACACACACACACACACACACACACACACACACACACACACACACACACGGAGAGATGAGAAGAAAAGAGGAAGTAGGTCAGTAGCGGGTGGTGTACCAGTCGTTGTCCTGCATGTGCACGAGTTCATTTACGACATCCAGCAGGTTCGGCCCATGTTTTTGCAGTAACCGTTGATTCAGCGCCCGATCTGCGAAGCCCATCTCCACCAGGACGGCCATCATGGCATCTTGAGTGGCTGCTTCTTCAGGAAGCTGAAATAAATTTTTTTTTTTTTTTTTTAAGTCAGGAACAGAGGAGTTTACATGAGTACCGACTTTACAGAAATAAACAACAACGAGGCATGCAGTGACCTGCTCAGGGCCGGACTGGCCCGTAAACAGCGCTTTATACGCAGACGCAGCAACAGACAGAGCGCCCTTCACCAGACCTCCTGTTATACTGTTAGCTCTGAAAAAAACAACAAGTCGTTACCACGAACCGCATCATCATCAGAAAGGTCACAGATCGTACAGAATGATTAAAATAAATGAATCTCACTTCAGCTCCTGGATCTCCGAGTCAGCAGCTGTGCAGGAGTTCGCCGTGTCTGATGGACTGCATGCAGCATCTTAAAAAAAAACCAACACATTTCAACCTCTGGATGCAGTGCATTACTAATTATTATATTCTATAGGATTCCAGTTTGATACTAAATAAATAAAAGGGGGAAAATAAAATGTAAAAATGTAAGAAGAGAAAGAATGAAAAGACAGTGAAAAAAGACAAGAAGTAAAGAAAATATTAATAATAATAATAATAATAAATCCATCCGATAAATAACTAAAAACTATTTAAGATATAACAATAACAATAATAATAATAATAATAATAACAATAATAACAATATCTTCAATAAATTGTGGAATGAGGACAAAAAATATTATAAATAAAAACACAACAAACATTCAGAATAATAAATATTTATCTAATAACTAAAGGTGGTACGGTAGTGGTTAACACGTCCACTTCACAGCAAGAAGTTCCTGGGTTTGAGTCCCGGGCTCAGCGAGAGCATTTCTATGTGGAGTTTGAATGTTCTTCCCTTTGTTTGTGTGGGTTTCCTCCGGGTGCTCGGGTTTCCTCGCACAGTCCAAAGACATGCACATTAGTGTGTGTGTGTGGGTGTGTTGGCCCTGCAATGGACTGTTCATGGTGTACCCTGCCTTTGCCCAGAGTCGGCTAAAATAGGCTCCGGCCTCTTCGCAACCCTAATGGGATTAAGCGGTTCTGGAAACGAATGAATGAGTAACTAAATAGAATTAAACTAATCTTAAAAAGTTTAATAAATATATATATATATATATATACATATACACACACATACTGGACACTTTTACAGACTTTGTACTGTATTATATTTGTGTGTGTGTGTGTGTGTGTATGTGTGTGTGTGTGTGTGTGTGTAGGTGTTTGAGTGTACCCTGATCTTCAGGCTGCACCTCCTCGTTCCCTCCAGGCTGCTGTAACTCCTCCTCCTGCGATGGCGTCTCTGCTACTCTGAGCTGCTCCTCCGTCTCTGGGCTGCATTTCGGTAAAAATTTTAAAAAATAAACAGAGAAAATATTTTACAGAACTGTTTATTTCGTAATAAATGAAGCATGACAGCATCTCCGTCTCCTTACTCAAATGTTCAGAGTAAAAATCTCACACACACCTGGTCTTTGCCGAAGGTCTCGGCGCAGCTACAATCACCGGAGTGAGCGGCACCAAATCCAACGTCTGCGATGCACACAACATGTCATTAGCGTCTGCGCTAACGCGCTCGGGGCTTTCGTTACCCTGCTGAGACACCGCCGAGCTGTACATTGACTCTCCGAGAGGACGCGTCGTGTCGAAGCAGTCTGGCAGGATGATGATGTAATCCTCCGAGGAGGCGGATGACGTCCTGCTCCGACTCTCTTTACCCTCTTCACCGTCTTTCTCTTTCTTTTTCTCTCTCTCCACACCGTTCCTATTCTTCTTCCTCACCTCGGAGTCCTCCCCCTCCTCAAAGCACTCGCCACCAGCAGACGGATCCGCCACGATTCGCTCGATGTCCGACTCGTTCCCCTCATCTACACAAGCGCACAACAAGGACACAGTTATTCATTCAGTACAGCCGTGTGTTAGTACGGTCTCTGGTACAGGCTGGTATGGAAATGGAAAAAAGAGAGAGAGAGAGAGAGAGAGAGAGACAGAGAGAGAGAGAGAGAGAGAGCGAGGGGGGGCAGAGAGAGAACAAACTAAGAAAAAAAAGAAAAGAGAAATGGAGGAGAAAATAAAAATTTTAATAAAATAAAACAGAAAAAAGATAAAGGAAAAGAATGAAAGGAGAAAATATGAGTAAAATTAAAATATCAAGAATAACTTTGGATGAACAAGTAGAACACACACACACACACACACACACACACAGTGGAAGCAGCGACTGTCATGACGTGGTTCTTGTACCTGTAGTGACGTGTTCAGTAGGAATGGAGATGAGCGGAGAAGGTTTCAGAAGTTCCTCCAGCTCGGCTTTCGGTGGAGCCGAGAGAAGAACATCGGCACTTTCTGACATTCTCTCCATCCTCCTCTCACACAGGGACACGGAACCTTGCGGGGCTGGACGTAGCACTAAACACACACACACACACACACACACACACACACACACATTTACAGTATATGGGTTGAATGTCAAAATTAAAAAACAAAAAAATCTGATTTCCGGTGAGCTCACCGGTGGTGGCGACTCTCCCCTGCAGGACGCCGTGATCTAACACTCCTCCCAGTGTCAGCGAACGGAGCACAGACTCGCTCACAAACTGACGGCCAATCACGTCCTCCTCTCCTTTCTCCTGGGCGGGAACGCCTCCTGACTCTGGAGCCTGAGCAACGTCTGCAGACACGGAAATGGACACACAATCACACACACTTTCTTTTAGCGTAGCAGGTGACACTGTTAAATTTTAATTCTGAACACAGACACGTACTTCCTACAAACATTAAAAAAAAAACAAGCTCAAGGGTTCCTGAGTGGCACAGCGACTCGTAGGAGATTGAAAGTTCCAGGTTGAGGCCAAAGCCATCAACGACCGGGGAACTAATTGGAAGAACTTTCTCTAGGATGGCATACACTCGCTTCCCTGTCACTCACAGTGATCACCAGCCAATCACAGGTGTCTGTGAGCTCATGCATACAAGGGGGCAGAGAGCACTTTCCCTCAGAGTATGTCAGTTATTCGCAGCAGTCCATAAAGGTGCAGGTGGCAGCATTTTGGGTGGTGGGGGTCACGCAATAGGGAGGCAATACAGGTGGGAATTGGCTAAGACTAAATAAATAAAATAAAAATAAAAAAAAAAGGTTGAAACCCCAGAATCATATAAGCATCATTTCTATAGACGTATCTGATACAGAGCCAGCTACGAAATGAAAAGAATCAGCAGAGGTATATAAATTAAATAAATAAAAAAGATGGGTAAAAAAAAAGTATGGAAGAAAAAAGAAAATACAGGGAAAACCCCAAAAGAAAAGCAAAAAAGAAAAAAAAAATAAGACAGATGATGAAAAAACAAGAGGAGAAAAAATAAAAAAGGGATTAAAAAGGAAAAGTATACAGGAGGTGAAAGAAAAAGAAATACATTGTTCTTGATCATTAACAGAGAAACAAGACAAAATTAGAAAGTAAAGAAAAGAAGTATTAAAAAAAGAATTTAAAAGGAGAGGATAAAAAACAAAACAAAAAACAAAACACAAGTACAGCACGTAGTTTCATCTAATTCCACCCCCCCCCCACACACACACTTTTTTTTTTACCCAGAATGCTATTCAGTGCTTGGGTTTCCTCCCCTGCTTCTTCCTGAATGAGCCCTGGAGGAGATTTGTCCTGCAGCAGTGCATCATGGGGCAAAGGAGAAATGCATGGAGTGATATCTACACACACACACACACACACACACACACACACACACACACACACACAGAGAGAGAGAGGAAGAGAGAGAGAGATGAGGATGAGACAGAATTTCACTTTATGAAATTAAACAGATTAAAAAATTTGGTTGTTTAACAAAGTTAAAGGTATAATCTGTGATGTTTTTTCGGTGGAAGGCATTTATGGAACAAGACACCAGTATCAATGCTTTTACCTGCGGGGTGTTACCTGCGGGGTGTTACCTGCGGGGTGTTACCTGCGGGGTGTTACCTGCGGGGTGTTACCTGCGGGGTGTTACCTGCTGTACTCTGTGTGAGTGTTACAAGCGGGGGCATAATAGCTGGGTGTTTATTACGGATGGGAGAGTTACCTGCAGCAATGTTACCCAAGGGGGCGTTACCTGCAGGAATTTCATCTGTGGGAGTGTTACGTGCAAGTGCGTTACATGCAGAGGACCGTTACCTACAAGAATTTTACCTATGGGAGTGATACCTGAAGGAATTTTACCTGCGGGAGTGTTGTTGGGAACGTTCTCCAACTCCTGCACTATGTTGATGTCCAGAAGCTCAAATGACAACAAATCCTAATAACACACACACACAAAAAAAAAAAAAAAAGGAAAAAAAAAAAACAAACAAACAAAAAAAAAAAACAGTATTTGTATATATTTTTTGTTTTTAATATGTATAAATAAAGAATTGGTTAAGAACCAACAGCATGATTACGAAAAGTACGTGAGGGGTGGCACAATAATTTTAAACAAACTCCAAATAAACAATAAAAAAATGTAAAAATAAATACTACTAATAATAATAATTACAGATAATTAAGACCTGATGTACCTGCGCTGTCAGGAGATCCACAGACGGAATGTAAAACTCCTGATCACAGTCCTGATCCACGGTGATGAGCAGTGGCTCCCGGGACGTCGTCCGGTTTTTCTCTTCCCTGTCTAAAGTCTGAGCGGATTTCTCCTGGAGAGGAACGGGAAAAGGAGTCATCAGGGAGACATGAATTATTACATCATTGGATAGGTTGAATAATTATTGTACGATTGGGACACACCAATGTTCCTCCACATAAATCATATAATATAGGTAGGGTGCCCCGCGCGACAGACTGCTGAAATACTGCGGTCCTGACCTGTAAACTTTTTATTCTTTTAATGTTTAGCTGTGAATCTTTTATTTTCTCAATATTTATGCTGTTGTAAGCACAGAGATAGAGACAGTGGGAAGACTACAGCATCAAAAATATTAAGAACTTTAAATGCCATTTAGAGCTCAGGGAATGTTCATACCAGCAAATACTTATTCCATACTTTTCTTGACTAGTATGATATTATGGTGAGATAAATCCAGACATACTTGTCACTGTACCAACCTGCGGAGTGACACACGGAGACACCAACAGGCCGTCAGCAGAGATGGCAGTCGGAGCCTCGGGGTCCACAACGATGCTGCACCAAACCCGCGGCCCAAACTGCTCTCCTCCGTGTGCCAGGCGCCAGTGTGAGGTGTAAGTGCCCTCCAGGGTGGGAGCACACAGAGCCACACTCACTAATCCCACCTGAACAACACACACACACACACACACACACACACACACACACACACACACACTGCATCATTCCTACTTCCCACATCGTTTTGATTACGGATTCAGGAAGAAATCCTTAAGAATATTATGTTTCATCCTGATTTTCTAGCCCCCCAGATACACACCTGACCCGGTTGCAGGGTGGGTACGGAGACTTCCCGCCACCTCTCGCCCGAACCCACGGCCAGATTGCCCCACATGAACTTCAGCTTTAAAAACAAAACAAAACAAAACAAAAAAACAAACAAAAAAAAAAAAAAAAAACAGGAAGATATGATTTTAGAATAACAGTACTGCACATAAAGTATTTTATGCCTCTGCAACTTACCAACATGTAATTTCTTTTATTTTAAAAAACAGTCATTTTTACTGCATTTAGAGTTACATTTATCCTGATGCTAATTAAACTATGTTCTTTATGAACGTTAACAAAACAAAAACTCACACTTCTATGTATGTTACATAAACCTCAGTTTTTTTTCTCTGTTTCAACTTTGTCCAATTATGAACAATGTGTTACCATAGAAACCACAGTTCAGTACTTTTCACAGTTGAATATGTGTCCTCATGTGTGAATTTTGCTTCCCTGTGTGTGTGTGTGTGTGTGTGTGTGTGTGTTCATGCTTATTTTGATGTTTTTCGGTGGAAGGCATTTATGGAACAAGTCTCCAGTATCAATGCTTTTACCTGCAGGCGTGCAAACAAACTTCAAACAATTTTGTGTGTGTGTGTGTGTGTGTGTGTGTGTGTGTGTGTGTGCGCGTGTACTTTAGTGTCCGAGTTCCAGCTCATGGTTCCACTGTTCTTCATCTTCCAGTATTTAATGAATTTGGTCCCAGGCCTCAGACGTGATCCGTCCGGCAGATTTTCATCCAGTAGCAGCGCCGTCATCGCAGGGACAGCGAGAGGACAAGGACGCTTAGGACGCCTGAGGACACGCAAATATAAATCACAACAACACATCATTCTCCAAAATACACACTACAACCACAGAACACGTGTGGAAGAAACTGATTTAAAAAATTAGCTATATTTACATCTGTCTTAAATAAATAAATAAATATGTGAGATTTAACACCAAATACAAAAAAACCTGTAAATAAAAAAAATGCAATAAGAAGCATGATGATTAACATCAGTTTGATGTAATGAGATTGGGTTTGATTTTTGTTTGTTGTAATTAGATTGGAGTTTTGTGCACAATTAGAAGCATGATCTTTATTAGAGACAGTTTCGTTTCAGTTAGATTCGATTTTTTCAGTTCTACAATCAGACTTTACTGTCCGGTTTAAAATAAAGGACGCTGCTACTGGAGACAGCGCGCTGCAGTTTGATTAGATTTGTACGGTTCTGTAATCAGACATTATGATGTATGAATATAAGAGCGCTCACTCGGGGCTGTTGGCCTGCGTGGCTCGCGGTTGTAGCAGCACCGGAGAGGAGTTTCCGTCTCCCGCGCAGCCCCACTGCAGACTCCTCCTCTCCATCCTCAACTGCTTCCTGATCTCCTTCACCTCCGCCTTCAGCTGACGCTTCTCCGCCTTCAATCGTTGTTTCTCGGCCTTGCGAAAGCTCCGGTCTCCCCGTCTGTAAAACCTAAAATGAATTTAAAGCACAGATGTGAAATGACGTTTTGCTTTTTCAGACACAAATTTATCCACCAGTTACTTCGCAGTGTGACGTTACACACAAACAGTGAAATAGAGAGGAAAACTCCCGAACGCTCACCTGCTCTGATCCGGAGCAGGAGATCCACGCTCGGGGATGGACAGAGGTGTCCGTGCTCTCACCAGGTTGTGGCTCGGGTCATGTGAGAAGCTACATGGCTCACACAGGGTGCAGGACGTGCAGACGCTGCGCAAGCATTAACAAACTCAAAGTGTCAATCAAGTGAACTCAAATACACTAGAACTAAAACACAAGGGAGGAATCCGTCTCACCTGCACTGGTATCCTCCACCCGCCGTCTGACCTCTGCAGCTGCTACAGGCCGGAGCAGAGCTCGGGGCTCCGGGCAGTGTGGACGAGGACACCTCAGAGACCTGAGCTTCGGCTCCCAGGGGTTTATGGATGCAGCACTGGCCTGAAAACTCCCTGCAGATCTTCTCCACCGCCTCACGAACCACCTGGTCCTTAAACTGAACACAACCTGTGTTTATTTATCTAACACAAGGACAGACATCAGGACAGTTCAGATACATTTAACGATCAAGTTCATGAAAGGGTTAGACTGCTTAAAGGTAGGAAGAAGAATCAAATGGTTTTTGGAGATAAATCTGCTGTGATCCTCCAACCACTTGCAACTTACTAAATTACTATGTGCATGTATATATTATATATATATATATATATATATATGGAAAAAAATAACAATACTACAATTTCATCCCAACGAGCCTGTTTCGTGGTTGCCCACTCATCAGGGGATTTATTTTCTGTGGTAAAAGAATGCTCTTAATAAATCCCCTGATGAGGGGC
>JAQMYF010000003.1:3731609-3745418 GCA_030014195.1 Neosilurus mollespiculum | reverse complement strand
AGGGGGCTCTGAGTCCAAGAATTTCATTGCCGGTAGTGATGTTTCATTGTTACCTGTATATGACAAATAAACTTGAATCAAGTCCCTGCAGACCAGCTGCTTTCCTACAGACCTGACACTGACCAGTCAGCAGAGTTAAATCCAGACATTCATGCACTCATTGTTCCTTTGTCGCCACAAAAACGTGAGAAACGTCAAACGATCAGAGCTTTGTATCTGTAAGAGGTCAAGGCATTTAAAGGTAATTAAAGTCCTCACTGTACCGCCATGTAGACCTCATCCCACTTGACCTGAAATAACCCAATCCGACACGCCCACTTTCATCACGTGACGCGCTCTGTGAATTAGCCGAGTCAGGTGCGAGTCAAAACCAAAAGGGCAGAAAGAAAAACAGAAGGAAAAACAAACAGTGCTGGAAGGTGTTTCAAAGGAGCGAACCGAGGAATATCTAATAATAATACAATTATTCAAGATAGAAGAGAAAACACGCTCGCCTTGTTTACATGCACATCCCTGACGATAACAATAATAATCAAGAAGACAACAACAACAACACTAATAATAACACTAATAATAACAACACTAATAATAATAACACTGATGATAATAACAGTGATGATGATGATGATGATGATGAGAATGTCCCGGATTAGGTTTAACAGGCCTACAGATACTAATCTCCTTCCTTCTTTTCATTTCCATCTTATTAAAAACGTCTATATGTAGAAAATAATTACTATGTGATGATGATGATGATGGCGATGATGAAGATAATAACCCAATCCCTCCCTCACTCCCTCCCTCCCTCCTCGCGCTCACCGTGGCCTCCATGGACTCCCAGCTCTTGGTCTCTGAGCCGGACAGCAAGAAACTCTTCGTGTTTCCCCGAAAATTCACCTTCAGGTTGATGTACAAGTCCATGGCGGTTTAATGACGGCGTTCCAGCCGCTGCACAGACACCTACAAACCGACTAACACGCAGGAAAACCCCAACCAGACGATCAAAATCTGCACGACTCGGCTTTTCCGAACCCGTCTTGTGTTTACATCAGCGATTGTAAACACACCCACAGGGTCATGTGACCGGGATACGTCCGGGATGACGTAATTTAAATCAGAAATGGGAGGGACTGGATGGGGCTGTCCATCAGCCTCCTTCAGTGACGTAGAAAATAAAAAAATGATCCATGTTATTGGCCGTCTTACCGCGCGAGGTGGCGTCCTCGCTGGGTGTGTTTCAAACATTACCACTGTGCCCGAGATCATCATCATCATCATCATCATCATCGTCATCATCATCATCACCATCATTACCACCACCACCATCATCACCATCACCACCATCATCACCACCACCATCATCATCACCATTATTATTACTATTAATTCATTCATTTTCTGAAGCGCTTAAACCTAATTACTGTTGCGGGGAGGCTGGCGCCCATCTCAGCCGACTCTGGGCGAGGGCAGGGTACACCCTGAACAGCTCGCCAGGCCATCGCAGAGCGGAAATACGCTAACGGTAATGCAGCCTCCTCTTTACCAAAATCAGCAATGGTTCTTTTACATTCCTCTCACCAGAGACAGTGAGAGACATGACCGGCCTTTGATAACCCAGTTAGCTGCACTGGGGGGAACAGCAGTGACAACTTGGTGATAGTGGGGCTTGAGCCCCTGACCTTATTATTATTATCAAAATTTTATTGTCATATACAGGAACAACTGAACATCTCTAACGGCACTGAGCTTCTTGGAGTCAAAGCCTCCTCAATATTAAACATAAGAAACAAATATTACACATAATTATTAATAATAATTTTTATTTATCATTTACATAAAAAATAAAGTAAAACAAAAAACTATATAAATGAATAAAAATATAAACTAAAAGAAGTTGAAATTATATATAGAAATACAATAAATACAGAATACTAAAAAGAAATACTGAAAGGGCTATTATTATTATTATTGTTATAATAAATTGTAAAGATTGCTGGTTCCTGAAAATGGTTACATAATTTTCTAATCATTATTACTAGCTCTTTGAATGTATCAAAAAATAATACAGTATACAAGAGGTACATACAGGATGATCCAGTAAAACCACAAATAAATAAATAAATAAATAAACAAATAAAGATGATCAAATTATTTACCCACATGAAACGTCATACAGTAGTTTTTATTCACACTATAAAGATGATCCTCCAAAGGGTGGCCGTCGTCATCTATACACTCTTGGAGGTGATTTCTGAAGGCTGCCTTGGCTCAGTGGGTCAGGTGTTTTTACTTTTATTATTTAACATTATGTGTATATCCTAACTGACAATCCTCAAGTTCAGAGTTACACTGACAATAAATATTACTGATATTTTATACTTTCTTCATTTGAGTTGTTGACTTCATTCAGTACAGATGTTAATATACTAGTATATACGAATGAACTATAATGTACATATCTGTATCTAATGTGCATGTCTTTGGGCAGTGGAAAGAACTGAAGTACCCAGAGGAAACCTAGGCAAACATAGGGAGAACATGTAAACTTCACACAGAAACGCTAGTCCGGTGCCAGGTGTTGAGCTTGAATGCAGGTCCTCGTTGCTGTGAGGCAGAAGTTTTGGTTATATCTCTAACTAAAGATTTGAAAAGGTTGCAGCTTTAAACATTTCTGGTCAACAGTTTGTAGTATTAACATTACGTTTTGTTTTATACGTTGATAATTATGATGACAAAGAAAACAGGGATCGTTTGGGGGGAAAAATTAAGCATAATTTTGGGGTGTGAGTTTTGAGACCAATTAAACACAAGAAATTTCAATGATGTAAGGAAATTCCACACACAATAATGACACTCATATGTAAGGGCAGGGTCCCAGTTTATTGCACTGAAAAGCCAGGGTTCAAAGAGGTGTTCCGATTCCAAGTATGGAAGTCTATTTCTCACTTTATATGTATCCTTATTTGCCTAAACTCTAGTATAAGCCTACTTAAGTGTTTTATGTACAGTGAGCAAAGCTAGAGCAGTGTCAAATTCCTTCTTTGTGTTCACAAACTTGGTCAATAAAGCTGATTCTGATTCTGGGTAACGTCTAGCCTAAAACAGGTCACTAACATCAAGTTGTCATATTTATATGGAGAATGCTGGATGAGAATTTAATTATTCCCAATTAGAGAAAATGATGCGGTGAAATCGCAGTGTGGTAATTTTAAGCCTTTAATTGAATTAATGAGAGAAATACTACATTGTGATACATACCGTTACTGTGATATTAAATTATTTGTTCATACCGCCCACCCCCAAGTACTCAGTTATACAGCTTCTCTTCTGTATGGATACGCTCATGCAGTTGGTGATTTTTCCAAGCAGTGGTACATCTGGAAAACATTTAAAAATGTTATATATATATATATATATATATATATATATATATATTTATTCATTAATTCATAAATTTTGTCACCATCATAATGAAATTGTTATTGTTAACATCAACAATCCAGCTTGACTACTGAATCACTCACAATGAGTACAGCACCCCAAATTTTAGCAATGCAGAAGAACTGGTTAAATTAATAATAGTAGTATTAGCATTACTTTTTGTTTTGTAGGTTAATAATTATGATAGCAATTACAAATTATGTAACAGATCAAAACCGGGAACATTTGAAAGAAAAAACAGCAGCAACTAAATAAATACTGATAGTTTTTCTTAATGTTAGGGAGCGAGTTTTGAGACTAATTTAACGACATGACCATCTTTTGCCAGAGACAATCCCTATGAGGGCAGCCATGGCCTAATGGATAGAGAAGCTAGTTTGGGACCTAAAGGTCGCTGGTTTGATTCCAGAAAAACGTGTGGCGGCAGTGGGAGTAAGCAGCACTTTTCCATCCTACACCTAACCGCCAACTGCCCTCTAGGTGCCACAGTGTGTGGCAGCCCACTGCTCCAAGTGTGTGTGCTCACTTTGGATGAGTTAAATGCAGAGCCAAATACAGAACATCAGAAATGACAAGAAAGCTCAACGATGGAAGGAAATTCCACACACAATAATGACACACATATGTAAGGACACAGCCCTGATTCATACCAGATATTATTGCCTAGCTTAAAACAAGTCACTAACTCTGAGTTGCCATGTTTTTTTTAAAGAATGCAAGCTCACAATTTATTTCTTCCAAATATAAGAAGAAAATAATCACACATTTTAAGCCATTAATTGAGTTAATGGGGAAAATACTATAATGTGATGTAAAATTATTTATAATGAGAAGGATTTTTTGCATACAGCCCACCCCTAGTTCACAATAGTACTTCTTCCGTCCTGTGTGAATACGCTCATAGAGCTGGAGAAAACTTCTTCGAGTAAAACTTTACCCACAATGTTCACGGTTATACGGCTTTTCCCCTGTGTGGATTTGCTCATGACGCTGGAGATTGCCCCGCTGAGTAAAACACCTCCCGCACTGTTTGCAATTATACGGCTTCTCTCCTGTGTGGATACGCTCATGCTTTTGGAGCAAACTCTGCCGAGTAAAAAATTTCCCACAATGTTCACAGTAATACGGCTTCTCTCCAGTGTGGACGCGCTCATGCCGTTGTAGAGAACCCTGATGAGTAAAACTCTTCCCACACTGTTCACAGGTATATGGCTTCTCTCCAGTGTGGACACGCTCATGCTGTTGTAGTGAACTCTGATGAGTAAAACTCTTCCCGCACTGTTCACAGGTATACGGTTTCTCTCCTGTGTGGATACGCTTATGCTGTTGGAATGAACTCTGCCAAGTAAAACATTTCCCACACTGTTTGCAGTTATACGGCTTCTCTCCAGTGTGGATACGCTCATGCTGATGGAGAGAACTCTGCTGAGTAAAACATTTCCCACACTGTTCGCAGTTGTACGGCTTTTCTCCAGTGTGGATACGCTCGTGCTGAAGGAGAGAACTCTGCTGAGGAAAACTCTTCCCACACTGTTCACATTTATACCGCTTCTCTATGGTGTGGACACATTTATGCTCTTTGAAATCAGCACTTTCACTAAAAGTCATCCTGCACTCCGAGCAGTTGTACATCTGGAAAACATATATATAAAAAATTCACGATTAATAAATTATTACAAATTTTGTCCTCAGAGCATTCTGAAAATGTTCCTGGAAACATCAAGAATGCTGTAATACAGACTCACTGAATCACATTTAATGATTACACCTACACCTACACTGTAGCAATACATAAGGACTGGATAAATTAATAATAATAATAATAATAATAATAATACATAAAAATATACATCCACAAATCAGAAAATGTGACATGGAAAACACAAAAAAAGCAACGATTTCTATACATCCATTCCTGGTTCAGGTCTGAAACACATTCCGAAAAAACGTTGGCACAGATGCAATTTCGGGCTAGTAATTAGCTAAAACAATTAAATAATGATGTGAACTACTGATCTAATTATAATATGGTACAAAAGCAGTGGGGTGCCGGAAAAAAATCAATTCACGTCTGAATCGCAATTCTTATTTATTAGCATTCTGAATCGATTCAAATTTTCAAGAATCGATTTTTAAGAACATGTTTTTTCGAACATATCCAACCTTACTCACAACGTGTACTGTTTGTCCAGACACGGCCGCCGTCGTGAATTGTTCCAGTGAGTGCCAAGTACAGAACTACTGTGTTTCCATGATAATAAGACCTACCCTTCCTTCTGCAGAACGGTCCAAAATAAGCCCTACCCCGAAAATAAGCCCTACCTGTTATCTAGGAAGAGTTTTGTGTTCACACCCACCTGTTTATTGAAATTGCTGTTAATGTTAATTTAAATAAGACCTACGGTGTTTTTTGAACTGAAAAAAAATGACAGTGTCTTATTATTGCGGAAAGGCGGTAGCTTTAGCCTTGTTTTGACGTGGATGAGGAAAAATAAATACAGCCAGCACCGTCTTCGCTTAAGGAAAATGCTTTCACTTCGAATTTTACAATTTTCCGGGTAAGAAGGAGCTTGACTTGACATATGCAGTGTGCAAAATAAAAGTCAAGTATTTCGGGAACACTTCAAATCCCCGAGCCCACATCTTACACCATCACCCAGAGCTAAAAGAAACGGAGCAGCAGGCACGAACAACTCCTGACCAACACACCTCCATCACTTTACTAAACTCCCAACCGACTCTGAACAAAGCAAAACGGATCAGTACATCTACAGAACCAGTTGTGTAGTAATATAATTTCTTTCTTATCGTAGAGTTGTTCCTAGCTTATAGAATAATGTAGTTACTCATGAAATTGGCTCCCTTTGTTTGTAATGGTTATAAATCCAAAATTGGTTTAAATCAAGAATCGATTCTGAATCGAATCATCACCCCAAAACTCGCAATCGAATTGAATCGTGAGTTGTTGTTAGATTCACATCCCTAAAAAGTAGTGTACCCATAAGTAGTGTACAAGGACCAAGGATGGGCCAAAGATCTCCAGTTGTTTTTTTTTTTCTTTCAACAAATGTGGGAGAAAATTAATTAAATATTTAAAAATGAACATGTCATAACTGGATTTCAATATTTCATCGTCTACAGTGCAGATCGTTAAATGATTTTAAAACATTTGGAGGATCTTCGGTGTGTAAAGGGCAAAGGACACATGACTAAGCTGAACACCAATCGCTGATCTCAGGTGCAGCCCAGCATCAAGTACCATCGTTGCTCTATCGCTGGTTTAACCACATGAGCTCTGGATTACTCAGGAAACCTCTCTCATCCACTACAATACTGCCGGCTCATTCCGTAATTTTTGATGATGACAGTCCGTGAGACTGGCCTTGGTGTCTGTAGGCACGCTGTTCGATATCATAACTATTCTTTAATTCTTTAAATAATTCATTTTGAATGATCAATTCCCATTAAATCAGGTCATGCCAATGTTCTAATTCCCTCATAAACACTTTGTGTGTGTGGAGTGTATCTGTAACAGTTTTACAAACAACAGAATAATTAGATCATTCATTTATAGAGGTTTTCTTTCAAATTCAAATTACCTGCTGCATTCTTGTCTATTATTGCTGAAAATTTCATTCAATTAAATTAATTCTAAAGAAAGCTCTGAGTGTTTGGGTCATGAAATGGTCCTCGATCACAGCTTTTGTCTTTAGACTAATTAAAAACAATGGGGAGACCTTTAGATGATAGTTTTAGTGAAATTCTCTCAGGATGGAGTTCAGTGTGAATGTTGATGCTGTTAAATCCCTCAGTGCCCCCCCCCCTTCTTTATTCACGCGCTGTTTGTGTAACAGCCTGAACTCCACCATCAATCCAAGATGGCTACCAGAACGGATAAACACCACATTATCTTCAAAATAAACACTTTACAAACAACAAATACTCTACAACCATGCAATGACATTCATAAAATAGGTTTATAAATATTCCATACCCTGAATTTGTACACGACCCCCGAAATACAGGTTTTCTTCTGAACTTTCACAGCCTGGATTCGGATTTTACCTCAGAGTGAAGAAGCCACGCCCCCTACATGGATCCACTTAAAGGGGCAACACCGATTTAAAAGGGCAACCGCACTGAAACAGGGGTTTATTTATTATATTTCTGTTTATTTATATTATTTGTGCACTGTGTTAGACACTGTAGTAAATTATGTAATATATTTATCCTTCACAGTTCAGTTGTTCTTGTTTGTGTATTTTTCTTCTTTTCACACCATGTTTAATCTGTTTTTAGCATTTATGCATTTATTTTGGGTTGAATTTTTCCCACTTTGTTGTTTTTGGTCATATTTAATTCCTTTTATTGGTGCACCAGAAGTGTATTTATCATCCATATAATATTGTGACGCATAGATTGCATACACAGGTGGAACTAATTGGGGTAATTGGCAGCACCAGGGCTTTTTAATGGCTTCAGAGTACAAGGGGTGAAGGCGCTCAATCTTTCAGTTTACTTATTTATTTTATTTAAGTTTTTTTTCTGGTTTACTACACCAGTTTGGACTATCTGTGTAGGTTCTTTACCTAAAATCGAAGGGAAAAATCCATTTAGATTACAGGTTGTAAGGAAACAGAATAAGAAAAAATTTAAAGTGGGTAAACAAACAAAAAAGAAGTAAACAAAGAAAACCTGCATTTCAGAGACCCAACAGAGATACTGCGGAATGACACCAAGAGAGCTGTTCACATCAGAACAAATAGAACCGAATTATATGGCTGAGCTGAGGTAGTTCCCTCAGGAGGAATGATCCAAAACTCATCCTAAACGTTGTGCAGGTCTGATCCACAGCCACCTGAAGCACTTGGGCACAGCTGCCAAAGTAGGTTTGACAAGTTATTAAATCCAAACATTCACTTAGTTTCCCAACAGCACTGTAATGTTTAATGGATGTGTTCAATTAAGACATGAAGATAAATTATTAAATGCAGATAATTCCTAAAGGATAATTTAATAGTGGCGAGGCTGCAAACTAGGAGAGTAACTCACCACTTTCTAGCCAATGACTTTGGAACTAACAAAAAATTGAATGTAAATAAGATGAATAACTTTTCATTGTAAATTCTTTTTATTTCAAACAGGAGGACAGGGGACAATGATTTTCCGTATCTGACTATTGTTTACAGATTGACAGAATAACATTTTGATTAGCCGATAACAATTTGCTGCAAAATAAAATTGGGGGGAAAAGCACAACAAAACTAGTAAAGTGGAAAAAAAAAAGGTGACACAATAAAACAAAATGAGAAGACAGGAGAAGAAAACAGAGAAAAAACATTAAATTATAAAAGGGAAAAAGACATTTAGTTATGTATTTAAACTGTAACTGCACAGATTATCATACATTACAGAATATTGAAAAAGATTTTATTTTAAAGCAGAGAGCCCCCACCCACACACAGTCATGCACACCCACCAAAAAGAAAATTAGGACCAGATCTTTTTGATGATATCCATTTAAATTTAAACAGATTAAAACAGCAAAGGAAAGTTAAAAGATATACAAGCATATCAAAGAAGGCAGGTAGCAAAACAAATTAATCTTAGGGCAGCTGGTGCATTGCATTAAAGTCAGTTATAAAGGGCTGGCATGTGCTTACAAAAGAAAGTCCCTGACAGTACATCTTATTTACTCTACTTGGAGAAAAAAAAATTGGACTCTTAACAGTGTTGCAGTGCAGCAGTTTGCATCATCTGTCTATGAGTGATGTACATGCAATTGTTTGTTTCTGTTTAGCATTTTGAGCGTCTTTCAGTAGAGGTACCAAAGATGGCTATTAGTGGACAAGGTTGCAGATTAAAATCATTAACTGTGGAAAGAGTTTTTAAAATATGAGAAAACCATAGAGAGACTCGATACAGTTTCTGTACAACTGGTACCTGACACGTTGTAGTTTAAGAAACTACCTACCATCAATCTATACCAGTGTTTGATAAAGCACAAAAAGGATTCAGACCAAAGTGAAATTATACAGTAAACACTTGGTTTGGGCTGAAGGGCCCTGTGGTATCTAGCCAACAGAGGCTCCTTGTCCAAAATGAAAGCTTATTTAAGTAGCACCACTGCCACTGTGGGGGAGTTGAAGCCCACATCCTTTGAAACTATTTAAAATACAAAAAAAGTTTTATTTGTTTTTTTTAATGAATTATTCTGAGTTTACAGAAAATATGCTATGCTGTGCATGTCATATCAGGATATGAAATGTTTTATAGTATGTTATAAAAGTTTGCTTTTATCTCGACCTGAAGATTTAAAAAAATGGTGGCAGCTTTAAAAATTAATGGTTAATTTTGTAGTATTAACATCAATATCCATAAAACAAAAAATCTCAACAATGGAAAGACACACATATGTAAGGACATGGTCCTGATTCATACCAGGTATGTAATGCCTAGCCTAAAACAGGTCCCTAACTTTGAGTTGTCATGTTTATATGAAGAATGCCAGCTCACAATTTATTTATTCCAAAAAAACGAAGAAAATAACCAAACATGGTGAAAGCACAGTATGGTCATTTTAAGCCATTAATTGAATTAATGGAGAAAGTACTATATTGTGATATATACAGTTACCATGATATTATTTATTATAATATATATTATATTATTTATACCGTGATAAAATTTGTCCATACCGCCCAGCCCTAGTTCACAGTAGTACTGCATCCCTCCTGTGTGGATGTGCTCATGACGTTGTAGATGACTCTGCTGAGTAAAACTCTTCCCACACTTCAGTTAAACGGCTTCTCTCCTGTGTGGCTTCGCTCATGACGCTGAAGATGACTTTGCTGAGTAAAACTCTTCCCACACTGTTTGCAATTATACGGCTTCTCTCCCGTGTGGATACGCTCATGCTTTCGGAGCAAACTCTGCCGAGTAAAAAATTTCCCACAATGTTCACAGTAATACGGCTTCTCTCCAGTGTGGACGCGCTCATGCTGTTGTTGGGAACTCAGATAAGTAAAACTTTTCCCGCAATAATGGCAGTTATACGGCTTCTCTCCTGTGTGGACACGCTCATGCTTTTGGAGCGAACTCTGTCGAGTAAAACATTTTCCACAATGTTTGCAGTTAAAGGGCTTCTCTCCTGTGTGGATACGCTCATGTTGTTGGAGAGAACTCTGTTGAGTAAAACATTTTCCACACTGTTCGCAGTTATACGGTTTCTCTCCGGTATGGATACGCTCATGCTGTTGAAGATTACTCCGCTGGGTAAACCTCTTTCCACACTGTTCGCAGCAATACAGCTTCTCTCCAGTGTGGATACGCTCATGCAGTTGGAGAATTTTCCGCTGTGTAAACCTCTTTCCACACTCTTCACAGTTATACGGCTTCTCTCCTGTGTGGACACATTTATGTTCCATGATATCAGCAATTTCAGTAAAACTCATCCTACAGTCCGAGCAGTGGTACATCTGGGAAACATAATAATAATAATAAAATAGATAATTATTTATCAATTTTGTCCCCATATCATAACTCTTATTGGAAACATCAAAAATGTTGTAACACAACTTGACTACTGAATCACTCCAGGTGTGAGAGAGGGGTTTTGATAAAAAGAGTGAAAGTGGCTGTGGGTATTGGAGATGCCAAGGCCCCAATTGGAGCAAGGCCCCTAGAAGCTGAAGCAAATTTGCATTTTAAAGAGTATTTTATGGCACAATTCTACAGCTAAAATGTGTAAATACACTTTGCCTGTCCATAACAGAATAATTATCTAATTAGATAATTTGTCCTTGTTTTCTGTAGTCATTCAAATGATCTGCTGTATTTTTCCATGCCATTCTTGTCTATTATTGCTGAAAATCTCATTAAATTATCTGAATATATATATATAGAAAAAGTTCTGAGTGTTTGAAATAGTCCTAAATGGGGTAGGGTGTATTTAAAAATGCCCAGAACTTCCTTACTACTCTGGGTATTGAGGTGAATGAGTTATTTAAAGTTTATTTTATGCTCAATTTGATATAATCAATCAAGGGCTGAAATTAAAATCTCAGAATTTTGTAATTTTACCATCTCACTCCGGAAGGGGGCAGTAGTACAACATTTCTATCATTGTGCAGGTCTTTTTGAGATTTTTGTAATGTCGAGAAGGGGAATAATATACTACCATTGGAGATCAGTTTATGGGCTGTTTCACAATCACAGTAGACTTTTTGGGCTCACAGTAGCTCAAAAATAAACTTCTAGTTTTTGTGGTTTCTTGTTACCAGTCAACAACTTATGAGACTAGAAGATTATGTGTGAAGAATCAGAGCTCCAGGTCTAATGATGTCTAAATTACACCGGGTGAAAGTATAACAGGTACAGGGTCTCTAGTATAAGTACACCTGCTTGTAGTGTATCTGAACTGTAAAGAATTCACAGCATTAAGAATAAAAGCTCACTTTTACACATTATTTTTTCACATCACTTTTACACATTATCTGAGCAGGATTCATGCAACATTAGTTGTATACATTATTAACTGCAGTGACAATCATTGTGGTTTTCCGGAGAAGACGCTTTTTGATGGACATGCTTATTAAGCTGATGTGGAACTCTGTACAGAACGTATTTCACATCCAATCCCAATTATATATTTTTAGCAAGCTGTACAGTACTATGATGCTTTAGATAAAGCCATTAATATCTGAAAAAATAGCCGTTCTATAGGACGTTGAAATCCCTCAGCCAGGACGCCTCAAGCACACGGAGGACATAAGCCTTCCCCCATACGATCAGTTTCGGAGAATCAACATTTTATTAGCCACCCTACGCACAGGCTTAGGTCATAGGGAGTGGGGCTATGCAAAATGTCAGAAAGCTATCATGCATATGAGCCCTGCAATGGCCCGGACAAACTTTACATGTTCAAGGTCACTGTGCCAAGGTCAAAGGTCACATATGAAAATGAGCTTCCCGCTCACACAGGTTTAGGTCATAGGAAGTGCCATGCAAAATTTCAGAAAGCTATCAAGCTATCATGAGCTGAGCAATGGCCCAGACAAACTTTATTTGTTCGAGGTCACTGAGCCAAGGTCGAAGGCCACATATGCAAATTAGCTACCCTACACACAGGTGTAGGCCATAGGGAGTGCCTATGCAAAAATTCATAAAGCTGGCATGTGCATGAGCCGAGCAATGGCCCGGACAAACTTATTGTCACACCACCTGGCTGCCGAGACAACTACAATACCCCTCCAGCCATAACCGGCTGAGGGGTAAAAAGCACTTCTGTCCTCCACATGTAATGTCTACTTTCCAGAGAAGACATTTTTGATGGACAAAGGATCCTTACACAACCACTTAGATCATAAATACAGCTTACTAGAACATCTTTCTAGATTGTATGGAAATACCCCTCCAAAAGTAGTAATTAGGAGGCAGTTCAGAGTTTTATCAGGAAAAAGCGACTATTTTTATTACAGTGGAGAGAATTTAATATTTTCCTCTGATAGCACTATTTATCAGAATTGAGAAGAGACTGTAGTGGTGCTGGGACTTTTCTTCATCTATACAAAAATAAACAAGAGACAAAGTATACAAGTGCTACTGAAAATGTTAAAAAAAAAACACCCAGACCATCAAACAGCCCTCAGTGAAATGTCCTCATGAAGGCGAGTTGGATGTGAATATTAATGTTGTTTATAAAATCAAACACTTTCACTTGCTTTGTTCGGGTCGCGCGCTGTTTGTGTCGCAGCCTGAACACATCACATCATCTTCAAAATAAACACAACTAACACACACTCAGCAACAGTGCACTGACATTTATAAAATAGGTTGATAAATATTACATACTCTGAATTTGAACTCGACCCCCGAAATGCAGGTTTTCTTCCGAATTCTGACCAGGACCAGGCAAAACCATCCGAGCCGGTAGATGAGACGAGGCTTCCCCGGAAGTGTCTTAAGGTGCAATACCACCGGGATCCGCTAGGGACAGGCTGCAGACGACTTCCGGTTCCATAGACTTCCATTAAAAATCACAGAAGCTCATCTAAAATCGTTTTGGTTCATTTCCTAAGATATATACTTATATATCTGTGTGTGTGTGTGTTTCTTCTAATAGTCCCAGGGTTAATAAGATATTAGACCCATGTGTTTGCATATTTTGGGGGCGTGTCTGGCTTTTGTTGACATCCCTGGACTGGAGTGATTGACAGCCGGTGTGTGCACGGAGCTAACAGCCTCATCAGCGGCTAACTGGAGTTTTTTTGATAAGTAAATATTTGTTTTTTTGATGGTTTCCGATTTTAAAGCTCAGTATATGAACTTTTAAATGAAATATAAAGTTTACAGTGCACTGTAGAAGCC
>JAQMYF010000003.1:3710034-3722832 GCA_030014195.1 Neosilurus mollespiculum | reverse complement strand
TGTTCACTCTTGTCCTGAACCTTATGGTGGTGAGAAAGCTTGAAACTGAGTCAGGATTTAATTATATGAGATTTAAATTTAAGTTTAATGTTTTATTTTGTTTGTTTTTCAGGAAATCGGATGTCCTGCCTGTGATTTCACCAGAACACCTGTTTTCAGAGCTTGAAGGCTTCTGCATCACTTTGTAGGACATTTATTACAATTTACATTTTTATCAAATATAATTGATATAATTAAAAGTATTATTTATTTACTACATTGTTATTTGCTGGTAATATTCCTAACATGCCTGTACTGTAAATTGAAAAGGTATCCACTGAAAACTGATGGACCGGAACCAACAGAGGGAAGAGCTCACAGTGCAGTAGACTGGATGCAGTTCATCTGGTTGTTTAAGAGGGAGACTGCATGAACATCATCCTTAGTTCTTCTTAGTTTCATAAATATTTCTATTGTCATATAAAGCTAACATTTATTTGCAAATTCAGGCAAAACCTCCATCGATGCTTCCTTGCATTAATAGTGTACCATGCTGCTACTGTTAAAATCCATACGAGATATGCACCATAAAAACCATTAACAAACTTACTGTGTGATCTTCATTAATAAGTTAAATATTGATGAACTGAATCATTTTGATAGCTGTGGATCAGGGTAAAGGAGAGCTTAACTGTTACAGTTTAATTTTAAACAATAAAAACGGGTAGTTAAATCTCCAGTGCAACATTATTTTAATAACAATTCAAATTTTAATTACAGTTAGAACTGTTAAAAAATACATAGATATAAAATACCGTGCTTGGTAAAGCAGTCTGTAGGTTTGTTGTACATCATTAAAAAATGAGTCCTTGTGTGTGAGAGAGTTTATATTTTGAACCCCAGCAGAACCAATGGATGGAGATATCAACACCTGGGTTCCTCCCCACGGTCTCTGAGGCTCTCTGGCCCCCACACTGGAAAAAAATGTCCTTGATAATCCTGACATAGAGTGGACTTAAAATAGAGTGAAAGAGTGAGAAACGCATTATACTGAAGGCTATAGAGAAAAAGAGGAAAAGAAGCAGCATGTAGATGAACACTATCTAAAAATACATTAATCCCTCCAGTTCTCTCTTTCTCTCTCTCTCTCTCTCTCTCTATATATATATATATTCACACACTCCTTTACATTAAACAGCAAAAAAACGAACTTGTACTCACTTTAGTAGCATTGTGTGTCTGCCATTCCCAACACAAAAAAGTATTTTATTCTGGAAGAGATAAAGAAATAATTAAAACAGATGTATTAACATTCGTCATAATAAAAAGAAACTGACCTACATATAATAATAATAATTCACAGTAACAAAGCTGAACTGTATGTTCAACTTTAATTCGTTAAGTTTACAGGTAGATTAATAGAGAACAGATGCTAGTACTGTAGTAATGTAAAGTTAGCTTAGCTGTTACATGTTCAGATTTCCACCTGATAAACCACACTAACCAACAGTTAACTGTATTTTACCCACATTAACAACCAGCTATTACTTTTAACTGCTCGCAGTTCTACGGCTTCCCTCTGGTGTGGATACGTTTGTTCTTTGAAATCAGCACTTTTAGTAAAACTAATCCTACACTACGAGCAGTGGTACATCTGGAAAACATTTTTAAAAAGTCAAGATAAAATATTCATAAATTTTGTCCGTCTCTCATTATGAAACTGTTATTGGAAAAATCAACAATGCTCTAATACAGCTTGATTCCTAAATCACTCACAACTCTCATAGTTAATGATTGCAAGCACACCAAATTTTAGTGATACAGAAGAACTGGTTGCATTAATAATAAACATACATCCACAAATCAGAACAATTTGACATGGTAAAGAAAACACAAAAAGTAATTAATTCAAAGCAGAGTTTACATTCATTCCTGCTTCAGGTCTGATTCACAGCACAGGTGCAATTTATGGCTAGTAATTAGCTAAAACAAATAATGATGTGAAATGGTGATCATAATTTTATATATATGGTACAAAACCAGTACCCATAAGTACAAGGACCAAGGATGGGCCAAAGACATCAGAACAATTATAACCGAAATATATGGCTGAGCTGAAGTAGTTCCTTCAGGAGGAATGATCCAAAACTCATCCTAAATGTTGTTTAAGTTATTAAATCCAAACATTCAGTTTTCCATCAGCACTGTAATGTTTAATGGATGTGTTCAATTAAGACATGAAGATAAATTAATAAATGCAGGTAATTCCTAAAGGATGACTACATGTATTGGTGTATTACATGCTTGGAATTGTAGAATTGAGGTGAAAATAACAAATCAGAGATTCGGCTAAAACATGGACCGTAAACAATACAATATTAAATGCCATGCCAAATAATTATAAAATCCACTGAGCATGAGCTGGACAGTAGTATATACTACACAGTCATCTAAGCAAAAAAGAAAATTTATTTATTTATTTATTTTTAAACAGTGGGAGATGAGATTCCGCACATGCGTGTTTATCAGATTTAATAGTGCACAAGCTGAGGAGAGTAACTCACTACTTTCTAGCCAACAACTTTGGAGCAAACAAAACAATTGTAACAGATGTACAACTTTTTATTGTAAATTCTTTTTATTTCAAACAGAAGGACAGGGGACAATAATTTTCCGTATCTGACTATTGTTTACAGATTGACAGAATAACATTTTGATTAGCCGATAACAATTTGCCGCAAAATAAAATTGGGGGGAAAAGCAGAACAAAACTAGTAAAGTGGAAAAAAAAGGTGACAGAATAAAACAAAATGAGAAGACAGGAGAAGAAAACAGAGAAAAAAACATTAAATTATAAAAGGCACAGATTATAGTGCATTACAGAATACTGAAAAAGATTTTATTTTAAAGCAGAGAGCCCCCCCCACACACAGACATGCACACCCACCAAAAAGAAAATTAGCACCAGATCTTTTTGATGTTATGGTCACTTAAAGTTAAACAGATTAAAACAGCAAAGGAAAGTTAAAAGATATACAAGCATATCAAGAAGGCAAGTGGCAAAACAAATTAATCTTAGAGCAGCTGGGGCATTGCATTGAAATCAGTTATAAAGGGCTGGCATGTGTTTACAAAAGAAAGTCCCTGACAGTATACCTTATCTACTGTACTCAGAGAAAAAAAATTGTACTCAACAGCGTTGTAGGGTAGCAGTATGTGTTATCTGTCTATGAGTGAAATACATGCATTTTGAGCAAGAAAGGTTGCAGATTAAAATCATTAACTGTGGAAAGAGTTTTTAAAATATGAGAAAACCATAGAGAGACTTGATACAGTTTCTGTACATCTGGTACCTGCTAATGTTGTAGTTTAAGAAACTACCTACCATCAATCTATACCAGTGTTTGATAAAGCACAAAAAGGATTCAGACCAAAGTGAAATTATACAATAAACACTTGGTTTGGGCTGAAGGGTCCTGTGGTATCTAGCCCACAGAGGCTCCTTTTCCAAAATGAAAGCTTCTTTAAGTAGCACCACTGCCGCTGTGGGGGAGTTTAAGCCCACTTCCTTTGAAACTCCAAATAGCCAGAACTCTTCGCATTTATTCTCCAATTTAGTCAACTCAGCAGTGAGAGATGAAATCATTTACAATTACAGCATTTGGCAGACGCTCTTATCCAGAGCGACTTACAGTTACCATTTTTATGCAACTGAGCAATTGAGGGTTAAGGGCCTTACTCAAGGGCCCAACAGTGGTGATAGTGGGGATGACCTTCGGATCAGTATCCCATCGCCTTAATCACTAAGACACCACTGCCCTAGCTGTATTCTCTTCTTGTTCAATCTTGTTCTGAATCGTGCATCAGTGCAGCTGGATAGGCTCTGCTCGATTTCCATAATGGTACCTTTGACTTCCCCAACTATGCATTAACTGGAGCTCTGTGGTAAAGAAGCTATGTTTTCAGTGCTTGCAATGCAGCTTTAATCGTGTTTAATTCCTCGCTAAGAGCCGCACATGGTTCTGCTCCCAGTATTCACAACAGCTTTTTTAAATAATTTATTTCTAATTTTGATTTTAAAATGCTACATGCAACTTTACATTGTGCAAATATATATCATTTATATATTTGTCATAAAATTACCTAATTACCATTTTTTAAATACAAAAAAAATGTTATTTGTTTAATGATTTATTCTGTGACTTTACAGAAAATATCTAATACTGTGCATATCACATTAGGATATGAAATGTTTTATAGTATGTTATAAAATTTGGTCTTTTGCCAGAAGCAATCCAAATAACAAAAAATCTCAACGACATAAAAGACACACATATGTAAGGACATGGTCCCGATTCATACCAGGTATGTAATGCCTAGCCTAAAACAGGTCGCTAACTTTGAGTTGCCATGTTTTTATGAAGAATGCCGGCTCACAACTTATTTATTCACAATAAGAGAAGAAAATAACCAAAAATGGTGAAAGCACAGAATGGTCATTTTAAGCCATTGATAGAATTAATGGAAAAAGTACTATATCGTGATACTGTTACCGTGATATAAAATTATTTATACCATAATAGATTTTGTCCATACCGCCCACCCCTAGTTCACAGTAATACTGCTTCCCTCCTGTGTGGATGTGCTCATGGCGCTGTAGATGACTCTGACGAGTAAAACTCTTACTACATTGTTTGCAGTTATACGGCCTTTCTCCTGTGTGGATACGCTCATGACGTTGTAGAGAACTCTGCCGTGTAAACCACTTCCCACACTGTTCACAGTTATATGGCTTCTCCCCAGTGTGTATATGCTCATGACGCTGAAGATGACTTTGCTGAGTAAAACTCTTCCCACACTGTTTGCAATTATATGGCTTCTCTCCCGTGTGAATACGCTCATGCTTTTGGAGCAAACTCTGCCGAGTAAAAAATTTCCCACAATGTTCACAATAATACGGCTTCTCTCCAGTGTGGACGCGCTCATGCTGTTGTAGGGAACTCAGATAAGTAAAACTTTTCCCGCACTGATGGCAGTTATACGGCTTCTCTCCAGTGTGGACACGCTCATGCTTTTGTAGCGAACTCTGCCGAGTAAAACTCTTCCCACACTGTTCACAGAAATGTGGTTTCTCTCCCGTGTGGATACGCTCATGCTGTTGAAGCGAACTCTGCCAAGTAAAACATTTTCCACAATGTTTGCAGTTATACGGCTTCACTCCTGTGTGAATACGCTCATGCTGTTGAAGAGAACTCTGTTGAGTAAAACATTTTCCACACTGTTCACAGTTATATGGCTTCTCTCCAGTATGGATACGCTCATGCTGCTGAAGATTACTCCGCTGGGTAAACCTCTTTCCACACTGTTCGCAGCAATACAGCTTCTCTCCTGTGTGGATACGCTCATGCAGTTGGAGATTTTTCCTCTGTGTAAAACTCTTCCCACACTCTTCACAGTTATACGACTTCTCTCCGGTGTGGACACATTTATGTTCCTTGAAATAACCAATTTCAGTAAAACTCATCCTACAGTCCGAACAGTGGTACATCTGGAAAACATAAGCAAAAAATTAATAAATAAAATTGATAATTAAATATTCATAAATTTGTCCCATATCATAACCTTATCGGAAACAACTTGACTACTGAATCACTCCAGGTATGAGAAGGGGTTTCGATAAAGACTGAAAGTGGCTGGGGATATAGGGGATGCCAAGGCCCCCATTGGAGCGAAGCCCCCTAGAAGCTGAAGCAAATTTGCATTTTAAAGAGTATTTTCTGGCTCAATTCCATAGCTAAAATGTGTAAACAGAAGAAAAAATTTAATATTCATGTATACATGAAAGCCTTAATTAAAATCCATAAACTTTACAATATTTAATTTGTAACATTTCCACAAGTCCGATTTGTGCTTAAAATTTCAAAGAATCGTATTCCTCCAGCGTTTTACAGTGTTCTTAGGTTTCCAAATATCAAATTGTAAAAAATAAATAACTCTTTACAGTTTAAATATAATATGGCCATCATAGGATTGACTGCAAAAAAAACTAAAAATCATAAAATTTTAAATAATAAAACTGTGCACAGGTGAGCCTTAATCCATTGAATGTGTGCTTTTCTACCCTAAATTAATAAATTCTGATAGATAAATACATTGTGAGGATTCCTTGAAGGGTGTGTCTCCTCCTGGATGATTTTCTTGATCAACTTACACTTTTGCCAGTCCACTGTAAAGATCTTGAAGATTAAATGTTAACATATTTTTAATGACAATCAGTGTATCAGTAACAGTACCATAACATAATAATTAGATAATTCATTGGTCTGTCAGGTTTTCTGAGGTTATTGAAATAATCTGCTGTTATTGACGGAAATAGCATCACATTATCTGAACTCAAATTATCTGAACAAAAAGTTTTGAGTGTTTAAGTCATGAAATAGTCCTAAATGGGGTGGGGTGTATCTAAAAATGCCCATAATTTCCTTAGTACTCTGGGTATTGAGGTGAATGAGTTATTTAATTTAGGTTTATTTCATGCTTTATTTGATATAATCAATCAAGGGCTGAAATTGAAACATATTAGAAAAACACTACCACCTGACTCCAGAAGGGGGCAGTAGTGCAGCACTTCCATCATTGCGCAGATCTTCTCGAGATCTTTGTAATAATTGTTAAGAGAAGGGGATATATATACCTACCACAGGAGATAAGTTTAGTGAAATCATGATGGAGTTCAGTGTGAATGTTGATGTGTTATATTATTTCCTCAGTGCCCCCCCCCATTCTTTATTCACGCGCTGTTTGTGTAACAGCCTGAACTCCACCATCAATCCAAGATGGCTACCAGAACGGATAAACACCACATTATCTTCAAAATAAACACTTTACAAACAACAAATACTCTACAACCATGCAATGACATTCATAAAATAGGTTTATAAATATTCCATACCCTGAATTTGTACACGACCCCCGAAATACAGGTTTTCTTCTGAACTTTCACAGCCTGGATTCGGATTTTACCTCAGAGTGAAGAAGCCACGCCCCCTACATGGATTCACTTAAAGGGGCAACACCGATTTAAAAGGGCAACTGAACCGAAACCACCACCAATTGACTAGATCTGTTTATTTACTTCCAAGCGTACATTTTGTATTTAGCACTCAGATTCTTTATTATTTGTGCACTTTTCTGTATTCTGTAAGACACTATATTTATTTGTGTTTTTTTTATTCGTTTCTTATGTATTTATCCTTTACAGTTCCATTTCTGTTGTTTGTGTATTTTTACTGCAGTTATGTGGGAGAATGTGGAATTTATTAATAAAATCGAGGAAAAGGTGATTATTACAGATCAGTGCCAAGGTTGGTGCAGATAAAAAGATGAAAAGAAATGCTGTCTAAATTGACAGACACACAGAATAACGGATCAGTATACAGAGGAATGTCTACACTCATTACCTTTTTGTACAACCCCATTAAATGAATGAGATGAACTTAATTTAACAGAAAGTGGTCTGATTGCAAGGGTGAACAGCAGAAGGGAAAGTGGACAACCTTGGCGTGTTCCACGAGCTAGAGAAAAATAATCTGAGTGGATGTCGTTGGTGTGGGCAATAGCTGTATAGTTCATGTTTTTCTTTCATATGTAGAGCTCAATGACTGGAGCCTTTTTTGTTTTCTTTTGGATTTTATTGACTGTTGGCAAGTAGCAGAAAGGTGCATTGCTGCCACTGGACTGGAGTGTGGACAGAAAAAAATAACCCTAAATTTGCTTTACCAGAGCCTTTTGCTATGCCACTTTCCTTATCCACATGCCATGATTTTACCTACAATTCTGACTAGTGGTAAAGATATTCTAAACTTATCTGCTTCACTGGTACCTGCCATGTTGTAGTTTGAGAAATGACCATCAATCTATACCAGTCTTTGATAATACACAAAGAGGATTAAAATCAAAGTCAAATTATACAGTAAACACTTGGTTTTGGCTGAAGGGTCCTGTGGTACCTATCCAACAGAGGCTCCTTGTCCAAAATGAAAGCTTCTTTAAGTAGCACCACTGCCACTGTGGGGAAGTTTAAGCCCACTTCCTCAAACTCCAAATAGCCAACAACAACTTCAACAACCCAAGACACAAACATTCACACCCACATTCCCTAGGTCCACCTATTGTCATATAGTTGATGGCAATCCCCCCCTATTCTCTCGCCCACTGCAGTAGGTCAAGAGTGGTAGTAAAATCAAGCTATAATAGCTCGGGGCTGCTTGCTGGCTCTTGGTTTGGGTAAAAGGGTCCTGTGGCATCTATACAACAGTGGCTTCTTGTACAAGATCAAAGCTTCCTTAAGTAGTACCACTACAGCTCTGGGGAAGTTGGAGCCCACTTCCTCAGAAATTCCTCAATATCTTAAGGCCATTTGTTAAATTCTCTACTGTGTGTATACGCTCATGCTGTTGGAGAAACTTCTGCTGAGTAAAACTGTTCCAACACTGTTTGCAGGAGGGTTGGGTGATATGACAGTATACACTGTCTTGCAGTATAATTTGTCTTTGTGTTCTATGAATTTTGCTATACTGTTTATACCATAAAGGTTAAAGAAGTACAAAATACAATTACATACATCACACACACACCATGACACAAGGGATAGCCTTGCTACCTGTTTTTTGTGCGTATGGAATACACACACATCAGTTTCAACAGAGCTGACTTACAGGTAAAGAAATTCATTTCATCGTTAAGACAAGGATGGACGTGTGAAACAAACAGACTTATTATTAATACATTTTAATCTAAAGACGTTCAGATAACTAGCCTTTTTCATGCTTTAATTTCAAAAGCAACATGCAACTTATCAGGAGTAATTATACATGCTTTATACATTTGCCAAAATTACCTACTTACCTGCTGCATTACTGAATTTTTTTAAATACAAAAAATAGGTTTGTTATTTATTTAATAACTTTTTCTCTGAGTAAATTAAAAAAGGTGGCATCTTAAAAAATCTGTTCAACATTTTGTAGTATTAACATTATTTTTGGTTTGTAAATTAATAATTTTGATGGCAATTACAAATTATGTAACAGATGAAAACAGGAATCACTTGGGGGAAATATAATATTTAAAAATATAAATCCATATAACAAAAAAGCTTAATGATGGAAGGAAATTCCACACACCATAATGACACATATATGTAAGGACACGGTCCCAAATTATCCAGTTCAAAAGCCAGGGTTCAAAACATTGCTCAGTCCCCCCCTTTGCCAAACCCAGGTATGTAATGCCTAGCCTTAAACGTGTCACTGATTGAGTTGCCATGTTTATATGTAGAATGTCAGCTCACAATTTACTTATTCCAAATAAAGGGGGGGAAAGCAAACATGATGAAAGCACAGTATGGCCATTTTAAGGCATTAATTGGATTAATTAATTGGAGAAGAATTTTATTTCTAATTCTATATCGTGATATACCTTTACTGTGATATAAAATCATTTATACCATGATGGAAGATTCTGTCCATACTGCCCATCCCTAGTTCACAGTTATACGGCTTCTCTCCAGTGTGGACACGCTCATGGCGTTGGAGATTACTCCGCTGAGTAAAACTCTTCCCGCACTGTTCGCAGTGATACGGCCTTTCTCCTGTGTGTGTACGCTCATGCTTTTGGAGAGAACTCTGCTGGGTAAAACTTTTGCCGCACTGTTCACAGTTATACGGCTTCTCTCCTGTGTGGATACGCTCATGCTCTTGGAGAGAATTCAGCTGAGCAAAACATTTTCCACACTGTTCGCAGTAATACGGCTTCTCCCCTGTGTGAATACGCTCATGACGCTGGAGATTACTCTGCTGAGTAAAACTCTTTCCACACTGTTCGCAGTAATACAGCTTCTCTCCTGTGTGGATACGCTTATGCTGTTGAAGATTACTCTGAAAAGTAAAACATTTTCCACACTGATCGCAGTTATACGGCTTCTCTCCTGTATGGATATGCTCATGCCGTTTGAAAGATCTCTGCCAAGTAAAACTCTTCCCACATTGCTCGCAGTAATACGGCTTCTCTCCTGTGTGGATACGCTCATGCCGTTTGAAAGATTTCTGCCAAGTAAAACTCTTCCCACACTGTTCGCAGTAATATGGCTTCTCTCCTGTGTGGATACGCTCATGACGTTGGAGATGACTCTGCCGAGGAAAACCTTTTCCACACTGTCCGCAGCAATACAGCTTCTCTCCTGTGTGGGAACGTTCATGCTGTTTAAGAGTACGCTGATGAGTAAAACTCTTTCCACACTGTTTGCAGTTATATGGCTTCTCTCCTGTGTGGACACGCTCATGCTGTAGGAGATTTTTCCGCTGTGTAAAACTCTTCCCACACTGATCGCAGTTATATGGCTTCTCTCTGGTGTCGACACATTTATGTTCTTTGAAATCAGCACTTTCAGTAAAACTCATCCTACACTCTGAGCAGTGGTACATCTGGAAAACATTAAAAAAAAAAAAAAAAAAATCAAGATAAAATATTAATAAATTTTATCTATATATCTTTATGAAACTGTTATTGGAAAAATTAACAATTCACTAATACAGCTCGACTCCTAAATGTCTCACAACTCTCATATTTAATGATTGCAAGCACACCAAAAGCGATGCAGAAGAACTGGCTGCATTAATAATACAAAAATAAACATACATCCACGAATCAGAACAATTTGACATGGTATGGAAAACACAAAAAAAGCAATGATTTATAAGCAGAGATTACATCCATTCCATTCCAGAAAACGAATTAAATACTTAAAAATGAACATGTGATACTGCCCTCGCCCAGAGTGGCTGAGATGGGCGCCAGCCTCCCCGCGACCCTAATTAGGAATAAGCGGTTCAGAAAATGACATGACATGATGACATGAACATGTGATTAAGGGAACTGAATATTTCATCCCCTACAGTGCAGATCGTTAAATGATCTCAGATGTGGCCCAGCATAAAGTACCATCGTTGCTCTATAGCTGGTATAAGCACATGAGCTCTGGATTACTTTGGCAGACCTTACTCATCCACACGGGTGAGAACAAGTGTAAAATGAAATTTCCCTTAGTACTCTGGGTATTGAGGGGAATGAGGTATTTAAGTTTATTTCACGTGATCAATCAAGGGCTGAAATTGTAATATCTCTTCACACATCATATACCTTCCACTGGAGATTAGTTTAGTGAAATCATGATGGTGTCGTGTTCAGTGTGAATACTGATGCTGTGTTAAATTCCTCAGGGTTCCTTCCTTTCACATTCTTTATTCGTGTCGCGCGCTGTTTGTGTAACAGCCTGAACTCTACCATCAATCCAAGATGGCTACCTGAATAGATATACACCACATTATCTTCAAATCAAACACAAACAACAATGCAATGACAGTCATAAAATAGGTTTATAAACATTCCATACCTTTAATTTGAACACAACTCCTGGAAATGCAGGTTTTCTTCCGGACTCCGACAGCCTGGATTCGTGTTTTTCCTCAGTGAAGAAGCCACGCCCCCTACAAAAAAGATTCACTTCTTCTGGTTCCTCCTCTTCTTCTGTTGTTTATTGTTGGTTGGCAAACCAGCTTAAATGTGCTTTACCGCCCCCTACTGGGCTTCCTGTTTTCCGTCTTCTTTTGTATGATTAGCGTGTTACTGTGCCAGAGTTTGTGTCCTGTGGGCGTTGAGTTCTTCAGGTTACAATCTAATCAACTAACAATACCGAGAGAAATATTTTAGTGAAAATAAACTAAAATTAGTTTAACAAAGTAAAATAGCCCCCAGTGCAGCTAACTGGGTTATCAAATGCCGGCTGTGTCTCTCACTGTCTGTGCTGATAGGAAAGTAAATAGCCGTCAGCGTGTTTCTGCCCTACAATGGCCTGGCGTGCTGTCCAGGGTTCGCCCAGAGTCGGCTGAGATGGGCGCCAGCCTTCCCACGACCCTAATTAGGATTAAACGCTTCAGAAAATACATGAATGAAAGTAAAATAAATATATAAATAAAACGAAATCTTTTAGTATATTTGAGAAACTTGGAGAGCCCTACTGCATTCCCACACCTTTCCCCATTCCCTAAAATCCACTGCAGAGTCCATCCTCACCCGGCTTATACGTGCTTTTCTTCAGCATATATTTCCTACACACCATACTAACAGGTTCTACGTTCTCAGGGACAACATACTACCATGTCTCCCTTTATTGCCTGTATGACATTTATTTTTCCATGTCCCACACTGACGACCCCCCCCCCCCACACACACACACACACAAAGACCTTTTAATGATTTTTCTTCATTTTTAGGAATTCTCATTTTCATTATTTCTTCATTCTTTAATTTCAGTGCACTGTTTGTGATTTCATCTGCTTTCTCATTACCTGCTAAGGTGAGTGTTGGGCTTTTTAAGCCTAGCCAAGCCTAGTGGCTCTAACCACTAGCTAACCACTAACCACTACACCATCAGCCCCACAACAAGGGCAGGAACCCAGCAGAATTCCAAAAAAATTACTCCTAATCTTTGAATTTTCAGTAAATTAAGATTTCTAAAATTAAAATAATATTAATAATAAATTCTTCAAATTGTTAAGTCAACTCTGTTTCCATTGAGTTTACACTATTAAAAACTGCAAAGGAATATGAGCAGTTGACAACTTGCTCACACCTTATTCATAATCCACTGCAACCCTAAAATAATAGCAACAACTTCGCCTGTAAAAATTCATTCATTCATTCATCTTCTGAACCGCTTATTCCTACTTAGGGTCACGGGGAGGCTGGCGCCCATCTCAGCCG
>JAQMYF010000003.1:3659112-3669411 GCA_030014195.1 Neosilurus mollespiculum | reverse complement strand
AGATAGATAGATAGATAGATAGATAGATAGATAGATAGATAGATAGATAGATAGATAGATAGATAGATAGATAATTCACTTCCTGTTTTTAGTAAAGTCTAAATTAGAAAAGTAGAAAATTCTAAATTTATTTATTAATCATTACATTTATTCTCATGGCTTAATTTTTGATTTGTAAATATTTAAAGCCTGTTGAGTCATTGCAATGCATTTTACATAAATATAATTTGAAATGTTAATAATATTTCATGGTTATTAGCAGCATGAAAATCATTGGCGTGGACACACTAGAGTCTTTTCCATGTTGATCACGGCCGGTAATAATATCGGAACAGTGCATCGTTGCTGTGATGAGTCGGTGAGATGATTAAATGTACGGATCGCGAGGAAGTGGGACTTTCTGTGATATCTTCGTTTAATGATTATACAGGTTCTGTTTAATTTAAACCAGGTGAAGTCAGTCAATTTTTTAACTAATCCAGGTGAAACAGTTTAACGTTTTAACTATTCTAGATGTTTCAATGTTTTGGTTAAACCAGACAAGTTAAATCACTGTTTTTATTAATCTGGTGAATAATTGGCAGTTTTGGATAATCCAGGTGAATGTCACATCATTAGCTACCCAAGTGAGGTAACGAACTGTTTTAGCTAATCCAGGTGAGTCTGGAGTTTTACTTCATCCAGGTGAGTCCTCAACTGATGGAGGTTTTCCTTGCCACTGTCGCCGCCGGTTTGCTCTTTAGGGATGTATAGGGGTTGTAGAAAAATTCTTAGATTTCTCCTTAAATTAATTTTACTACGTAAAACTGCTTTGTGTCAAAGTTAACTGTAAAAAGCGCTATACAAATAAAACTGAACTGAATTGATTTATTTTAATGTTGTTTTTTTTTCTTGTTTTGCTGCCATTTTTCTATTTCATCTCATAGTGCCTTCAATATACATATTGCATACCCCAGTGCTCCAGTTTTTATTCACAGGTGTTCAAAGTTCATATTTCTATTTAAAAGTTGTGTGTATAATTGCTTGTGTTTACATTCTGCTCTTGATGGTGTCAATTGCGGTTACTGTCTTTATTTTTCCCTTTTAAAGCTGAGAATCTTGTACAAAATTTCGATGTGTGAACATAATGACAGTAAAGACTCCTGAATCTTTATTTACTTCTGCAGGTTTAACTCACCAGAGGTGATAAGGTTTAAACTGACACACGTTTACATTTACAGAATTTGGCAGACGCTCTCATCCAGAGCGACTTACTATCATTTTTATACAACTGAGCAATTGAGGGTTAGGGGCCTCGCTCAAGGGCCCAACAGTGGAGATCAGCAACCCGTCGCCTTAACCACTAAACCTCCATTGCCCACACACACGTTGGTTAAGTTAATGTTTACTAACCCAGGTAGGTTAACCTGATGGGTTTATTAAATCAGGAATGTTAGTCCTGCTTCTGTTTTCCCAGGTGAGTGAATTCAGTGTTTATTGTAACAGAAGGGAGTAAACAGAGAATATGACTTTCATTCTGGTGATCAACTCTAGATGTATTACTGTGTTACTTTAGATTTCCGATTGTGTTTAATGTGATATTACATGGTTGAAGTGTGCAGTGATAGTAAGTTGCTGTTGTGGTAGGATGGTGTTGGCTGTTTTGGCTCTGTTGGGTAACAGATCGGAATTTCAGTAAACACAGTGTATCATTTTTGTTTCATTTGGATTAAACAGTAAACAGTACAGTGTTACAGCAGTAACACACATCTCAGTGATGTTACTGTAACTACAGCACAAATAAACAACCCACTGTGTCCTGTTGGGTCTCAGGTCAGCATACAGTGTGATATCACACACACACACACTCTCACACACACACACACACTTACACACACTCACACTCACTCACTCACACACACACACACTCACTCACACACACTCACCTTTCAGAGCCACAGCAGATGACTTGGTTTGTTTTTTCTGCTCTCAGTCGATGATCATGGCATCAATCCGCTCTCACATGGAGCTTTCTCAGGATTTCACATCCTCCACTCTCTGCGGCTTTAATAAAAACACAGCTCGGTTCTTCTGCTCCTCCATTTCATAGCCGTTTGTGTCGGTTGGTCTCTCTGACCCTCTAAAGTACACGGTGTACTACAGCAGCACTGCGCCCCCTGCAGGATGGGACCAGAAAAAGCAACATCCGGGGCTCACTTCTCTCTCTCTCATTTTCCGAACCGCTTACTCCTACTAGGGTGGCGGGGAGGCTGGAGCCTATCTCAGCCGAGACCGGGGTACACCCTGAACAACTCACCAGACCATCACAGGCCCAACACACACACACACACACACAGATGGGGCAATTTGGAACAGCGGATTAACCTAATGAGCATGTCTTTGGACTGTCGGAGGAAACCAGAGTACCTGGAGGAAACCCAGGCAAGCATGGGGAGAAGATACAAACTCCCTTCCCAGGACTCGAACCCAGGACCTTGTTGCCCTGAGGTGGACCACTGTGCCGCAGGACTCGTCTGTTAAGCTCCGTGTCGAGCCAAGGGTGGAAATGTATTACCGATGGGATGGTGTGAGGAAGCAGAGTTATCTAACATAGAATGAGATTCGATTCATTATTAATTAATAAATAATCAAATAAATCCCCCAATTTTAAATTACTGACTCGAATTGTTAGTTTGTGCATAAAAGGCAAATAAAGATCTTGAATCTTAATAATGAGGCAACAAGCCACAAAATATAACATCAATTGCCAAACATGTGAATTCTGGCTGTAATGGGTGTCTAAAACATTCAGTTTGCTGAATATTGGGTGTGTTCCTGCAAACAGGTCAGCATACCCTGTCCGTCAAAGGTAAATAGAATGAGCATAAGAACTGGACCATGAAGCAACAGATGAAGATGGTCTAGATGAATCACGTCTTTTCCCTCTTTTCATGTGAAAGAAACAGTTGTCGAGCATGTTGCTCACCTGTGAAAGAGACTAAGCCAGCAGTCACCAACCCTGTTCCTGGGTATCTCCCTTCCTCCAGGTTTTAAGTCCAAACAAAAATGTACAAACCTCTTTGAGCTGACCACAAACTTCTCATCAATGCTTAGAACTTCAGGGAGATAGATCTCCAGGAACAGGCTTGATGACCCTTGCACCATGGAAAGTAGGCAAGCCAACAGAGGCAGCACAATGCTTTGGGCAAATTTCTGCTGGGAAACTTTAGGTCCCAGGCTGGCATTAATGTGACTCTTACCTTCAATATCACATCACCTTAACATCTCTGAAGAACAAGTCCTCTCCTTCATAGTAATAGTATTCTCTTAATACCAGCATTCTCTTTCAGAAGGCTAGTACACCTTGCTGACACAGCACAAATTCTTCAGGATTGTTTTGAGGAAGAGTTCAAGGGTGTTGACTTGATCTCCAAATTCCTCAGATCTTCATCTGATCAAGCTTCTGAGACGTGCTGGATAAAATCGTCAGATCCATGGAAGCATCTCATAACTTACAAGCTTTAAATCAATGTAAACCAACCTCGTTTCTGGAGATCTACCTTCCTGCAGGTTTTTTACTGATTTATTTCTTCGCCAAAGGACTTAATCCTATTAGGGTCACGGGGAGACAAGCCTATCTCATCCGACTTTTGGTGAAATGAAGGTACATCCTGAACAGCTCACCAGTCCATCATAGCCAACACACAAAACCACTCACACCTAGGAGCAATCTGTAAGAACTAGTTAGCCAAGTCTTCGAACTCTAGGAAACCAGAGTATATGGAGGAAATCCATGCAAGTGCCAAGAGAACATGCAAACCCTACACCCTCCCCAAGCCTCAGACTCCGTTTTGAGGAAGACATGCTAACTACACAAACGTGCTCCCCCTCTGCAGATGTGGTTGATCGATTTGATGGTCAGGGTGGGGTGGGAATTGGAGCCAAAGTCTTCAGGGGGTATGGGATCTCCAGGTGCAGGGTTACTGACCACTGATTTAAAGGATCCACAAATAACACCTTGGACCCAGATTCCACGGCACTCCTTCGGAGGTCTAATCAAGTCCATACCTCAGTAGATCAGGAATGTTCTGGCAGCATAAGAAGGACCTACACAATATTAGGTAGGCAGTTTTAACGCTATAGTGGATTGTTGTGAAATGTTTGACGCTGACCTACAACACACCATACTCATGAAATTAATGTATTTGATGCAAGACGTGTATCACTGGTGTCCAGATGACGGCGTAAATCTGTAAAATCCTTATGAAGATGAGTAAAAATAAGAATATTATTCATTTAACCTTTTCATGAACACAAATGTCATGGGGTTTTTTTTGTATGCACTTTTAAGCAGAAAAAAATTCACATCAACCATTTTTCCACAACATGGTCATGTGACTATTCCAAGACAGCAGTACCAATTTAATTTTCTATAGTTTCTATAGTATATTGGCTTTATACAACCGTGGGATGGTAGACAGGAGCGTTTTTAACTTTTTGGGTCTCTAACTTTTCGCATTGATTCAGCTGTTAAACCCTGTAACTTTATAACAGCTTTCTGATGCTACAGAATTACAGTGCATTAATATTCTGACCATTCAAGCTTTTCATTTCTAAAATTTCCACCAATTAAGTTCCAAGGTGACATGGTTCTTCCTGGGTTTGGATAAAACCCGTTTAGGGTGGACTGCAGAGGTTATCGAGAAGTGGGGCTTGTCCTGTATGGAAACTCTTTCTGCTCTAAAAACTACACAGCGTGACGGACCACATGGTGTCTCACTTTGGTTTAGTGCAAACATTCAGTGTCTGTCTCTGAGTCTGATACGAACTGATCCGTTTATATCGCACAGGATACAGTATAGCATGAAAAGTTCTTCTGAGCACAAAAGGGGAAACAATGAACAATGGAGGGATTTTTACAGATTTATTAGAGAAACCATTGAACGTCTAAAATCGGAGCTTCTGGAAGAACCATTTGTTCTTGCCGGTCTTGTATCTGTAAAACAAATAAATAAAAAGGCATCATTCACCACAGCAAAAGTACCGACAGAATTATTACACAGCAGCAATAGAAAGTGAACATACCTCTCCTCAAACTTGACCTTGGCCTCCCTCCTGGCTTTGCGTTTTAGAGCGGGATCCCTGAACACATCCTTGTTCACAACAGTTTTGTCCAGAGGAATGTCAACAGAGTACCTACAAAAGGTTCAGAGCATAAAATGTAGTCTTAAAACCATCAATGAATATTTATATACAGTACATATACACTACAAGGAAACAGCACGGCCTGACTGGTTTGATATCTAGGGGATAATAAAAGCTAGATTTATGGTGAAAGGTTCTGCAGGTGGAACATCTCAGGGTGGTAGAGCCCCTTTTCAAAATATCAGTGTGTGAAGGTCATGTGGCAAACTGGTGCGGCTTTGTCAAAAAGACAGACAGACAGACAGACACAAAGTCTGGCCCCTAGTACAGGATCGCTAAGTGTTTACATCACACAATTACCCTGAGTGAATAACGCATGAATCTAAACACTGAACGTACAAATACACACCTAAAATCTCGTTTCAGTCCACTTTTCTGATGGTTCTGTCTAGTATACACTAAAACAATATTTCACCTCAGGTTTGGTGGATGTTGCTGAAACGCAGTCCCCTCAACGTTCCGTCTCATAAGCTGCTTTTACACGGGCAGTGGGAACAAGCTGCACCAACTGTTTTGTTTAAAAGGTCACCATCGAATCGGTAGCAAGCAGGAAGACAGATTAACAATACGCGAGTATACTACTGGAGAAGAACCGCCCATCTGCTGCGAAAGCCTGTGAAACGAACTCTCAAACCTGAAGGACGCTACCACGCACACATACACCCTCCTACTTGTCGCCAACTGCGGTCAGACAGGAAGTTGTGCCCGGAACAAGATGCTCTGGAACAAACTGCACCACCTCAAAGACGGACAGTTGCACTAGCGCGATTTGTTCCAAGCGCCAGTGCCCGTGTAAAAGCAGCTACAGATCATTTGGAGGCATCCACTCCGCCTTCAGTGAACAACTGATTCATTTAGAATTCATAACTACATTTTTTTTCATTATGTAGTGTACAACACGTACCCCGGTAACAACGCGACACACTTCAGTTCATTACTGATGCGATACTACCCTGCCCTACACTACCGTCTTTTCCGAAATTTGTGATCGTCCACATGCTCCGTATCAGATTATACCATTAAAAGGGTGTGGTCAGGTATGTGCAAGGCAAGTTGTTTATATTACATCATACTCAGGGAATAAATATCAGTTACATGTACTGGCTGTGATCGCTAGCATTAGCTCTTAGTCCTCCGCAGTCACAAAATCTCAACTTTGATGTGAAAGTTTATTTACTGGATAATCACTCAAATAATATATAGTGGTGCTGCAATTAATTATACACACAAAAAAATTTAAATGTTGATCCGTTTTAAAATAATACAAATAACTAATACTGATAATCCTCATTTCCTCTTGACTCCACTGTGTTCACTTGGATATATTCAGCTCGGAGAATAGAGCTGTACTCATACCTCTATATGTTTACATTTTAAAAATATGATAAACTAACAGGCATCAATTACAGAAATCAATCACATTAAATCACACTGCAAGGACACGCGATTATATCATAGCACCGCATCTGAGTCACTAAACGAAGAAGAGAAAAATAAAGAATTATTATAATAGTTCTGTGCTGGAGACCTGGGAAATAAACCATGACACCACCTTAAACACATCACACAAGCACATCTGTACACGAGAACAGCGAGACAACAGCTCTCCTTTCTTTGGTGGCTGAAGAGGTTTGGCATGGACTCCCACTTCTACCGATGCACCATCGAGAGTATTCTGTCTGGCAGCATCACGACCTGGTACGGCAGCTGTAATGCTCTGGACCACAAAGCTCTACAGCGGGTGGTCAGATCAGCACTACGCATCACCAGGCCTGAACCGCCAGCCATCCAGGACCTCTACACACAGCGCTGTAGGAGGAAGGCCCAGTGGATCCTCTCTGATCCCAAGCCACACACTCTTCATGCTCCTGCCGTCGGGCAGACGGTACAGGAGCATCCGGACTCACACTGGCAGATTCAGGGACAGTTGGCGCAAGCCATCAGGCTACTGAACTGCTGATGTATCTACATTCTGCACACTCACTGTACATGTACACACCACTACCCCTGCACTACAACCCTTCAATATATATATATATATATATATACACACACACACACACATATCCCCCCAAAACTTCCTTTAGTTTAGGTTTTTATTTTTTACTTCAACTAAACTAAACGTTTCTTCATGTGTGACAGTTTTTCTTATGTCTAATATTGAGGAGCTCTGTAATGTTCCACTGTAACCTGTATGAATAAACCTTGAAACTAACTCCAACTTCTACTTCCTTTTCCTGTAACAATCCAAACACACACACAAGGTGCTGCTTTCACCTGCCTGTAAACCTTGACCCAGCTATAGACCAGACCACTTCCAGGACCAAAAAACCCACGTAGTGTTGAAACAAGATGGAATGAAACTCCGTTAACACGTTTATGTATAAAAGCAGAGGTTCTGTTCTTTCTTTTTATATGTACATGTTATGTATGTGTATAATATATACACACACACATTATACATATATAAAACACACACAGTTATACGTCACAAGGCGGAGCTTACAGGACACACCAGCAAATCCATAAAATTCAAAAGACAAATGCCAACTCAATTCTTTCCATTTCATCTGAGAGAAATACAGACCGCTCACAGCAGTGCACTGAAAAACCATCAGTCTCCTGGTAAACAATAAACACGTTCAAATAACATCCGCTTGGACCTGCGGCCTTCCCCCGATATAGAAGGAAGGGGAAAATACCGCAGGACTAAAAACAGAAGACCCTGCAAAAATGATTTATTTTGCGTACCTGGTTGGCATCAGGTGGTTGTAGTTGAACACTTTAACAAAGGCCTTGATCTTGGACCTCTTGGCCACCTTCTTCTTGCCCATGGTGGCTGTGACTTTACGGGGGTAACGGTCAATACCTGAGACTAGGGCGTGACTGTAAGGGCGGTCAGCAGTGCCATCATCAATGTTCTTGTAAAACACAGCAAAAAATAAACATCGATGAGTTTCACCAAAATTTACAAATAGTGATCATTAAAAACTATAATACGTCACCGAATGATCTAGCATTAACATCAGTGCTCTGTACTTAACACGTCTCCTAGACGGATTTAAACACGTTCAATCCTATCGTCATCTTGCAGCTGAGAAACTTCCTAAACTTGAGAATCGTGCCTACACCGGTGTACGAGATGAATTCCCCTTCCAACCAATCAGAACCCAAAAATCATTCAATCATCAGTGCGACTTAAAGACAACGTGCAAAATAAAAAACATGAACACCATAGAAAACTGATGTATACCTTGACGATGACAGCTTTGCGCCCAGCGTAACGTCCAGCCAGGACCATCACCACCTTCCCGGGTTTCATGAATTTGCCCATGTCTGAAAATAAAATCCTAAAGATTAATGAAGTACAAGAGAAGAAAAACCCTCCAGTGAACATCCTGGACGATGTGACTCCATGAATAACAATCAGCAGTCGGATACGACTCTAATCAGACTGTTCACCTGCACAATCCTTTATTCCTCCTCTTATAAACCAAACCTTCAGGACTTACAAACACCAAATAAAGATCATTAAACAGGCTGAATAAACCTCACGCGCTGGAGCTAACATGCTAACCAAAATAACAATGTACACAAGCAAACCCTGGGATAAAATAGGGGTTTTAATTATTATTTTACCATCCAACAGCTTGTACATAAAGCAAACAAATGTGTGTGTGTGTGTATATATATATATATATATATATAACACTACATAAACAGCAAACCAGCCGCCATATTTACCTCCAACACTTCATAAGCGCGAGGTATACATGGCTTTTTTTAAGATTAAAACCAACAAATTCACACAAATAAACACCCAGAACTCAAGTTGAACATCTTTACTAAGTAAACGTCACAACTAACTTGACAAAAGTGTTCGTTTTTTAACTGATGGAAAGGGATTATGGAACGGTGCACCACTTACTGATGGCTTTCAGTGGCCGACGATATCAGGAAAGGAAGTAGATACAGCGCGCGTGACCCTTGACACCCGAGGAACATGACGTATTTCCGCTTGGCGTTTGCTCCCCCTCCCCCCCATCCGTAATCGTGTAAATTAAGTAGCGCCATCTGGTGGCAGAGCTTCACATTTCACTTGTAAGCTTTTTATAAAAAAAAAAAACAACTCGCTTTTAATATATTTAATATAAGATATTGAACAACAACAAAATTAATAAAAACAATAATTACAACAATATTATTAATAACAACAACAACAATAGCAAACAACAACAACAACAATAACAACAACAAAACAACAACAACAACAATAATAATAATAACAACAATAACAACAATAATAATAATAACATCAACAACAACAATAATATTAATAACAACAACAAAACAAGAACAACAATAATAATAACAACAACAACAACAATAATAATAACAACAACAACAACAATAACAACAACAACAACCATAATAATAACATCAACAACAACAATAATATTAATAACAACAACAAAACAAGAACAATAACAACAACAACAACAACAACAACAACAACAACAACAATAACAATAATAACAATAATAATAATAATAATAATAATAATGTATGTAAATATGTAACCAAATTCCTCCACCACTTGGCGAGGTTGAATTCACCAAGTTTGCATCTTAGCACTGAACTGATTTTCACCACTGTGGCCGGATGGGGTCTGGGGTAACCCTGTACCTGGACATCTGGATCACAATTCGAAATGTATTAAAGGTTTTCAAAGCATTTAGGAAAAGCTTTTTCTATTAGCAGGATTACACGAAAGCTGCTGAGATGTGTGGTTAATAAATAATAAAAATACACTGAATACACAAACTAATCTAATTAATTATGAAACAAGAGGCACATGCAAATACACAAATAAAAAAAATGAATACACAAATCGGTTAAACAAAAAAAGAATTAAAAGATAGACTATTAAAATACGTTTGCAGTATTATAAAATACAGAGAAAACATACAAAAAATCAATACATGTGATTTAAAACAAAAGCAGTAAAAATAAATAATAAACATAACTGAACACACTAAGCCCTGCAATGGCCTGGCGAGCTGTCCAGGGTGTACCCCGCCCTCGCCCAGAGTCGGCTGAGATGGGCGCCAGCCT
>JAQMYF010000003.1:3639161-3650016 GCA_030014195.1 Neosilurus mollespiculum | reverse complement strand
ATGCCACCCCTCCCTCCCGTGAGAGCTCGGCCAATTAGCTCCCATGGACTCCCGGTCACGGATGGCTGTGGCATCAATCCGGCTTCGAACTTGAGATCTCTGGGTCGTGCACCTTGTCGATACGCCACTCGGGAGCCCATGGGCCGATTTTTAATTTACGGATGTGGGTGGAGCTAAATCCCAGGTTGGGAAATTTTTAGCAATAGCTACTGCAGGGATCTTTCTAAGGTGTCTAGTAATGACATGCAGGGTCTGTAAACACTTGATGATATTACACACTGCCCCTTTCATTTTGTCCCGAGATGATTAAAAGTCAACCCTGGATGCTGAGGAAGTAAAGAAAGTTGGTTTAAAGATCAGACATTTGGATTCAGCTCGGACACTGACGGACTCAGAACGCGTCCTGGATGTTTTTGAGTTGTCGGACTGCCAGATCGACAGGCAGATCAAATTTCAGGTGGCTGAGACGTCCCAGAATCCTTAGCGCCCCCTCAAAGCCAGTCTGTGCCATATAACTCCAGGGCTGGTAGTGAGTCTGGATCAGGGTTCCCGCCTTGCACAGCAGGTTGACCCAGGACACCAGCCTCTGCTCGTTCAGCGCCATGCACACCAGCGCTTTGAACTCGGAGTCCGCACTGCGTTTGTAGCGCCCGTGCTCCCGGAGTACACTGTGCACTGCCCACAAGAGGGAGTTTTTTGGCGTCACGACCGCCGAGGTTCCACCCACAGGCAGGCTGAAGGACTGCGACAGCTGCCGAGCGGGTGATTCTGCGAAAGCCGGGCCATTTTTTGCGTGATAATACTTGACGAAGAGTTCCCAGGGGTGCAGTGAGTCCTGCTGCGAGGATCCAGAAAATGGCAGCAGGCAGGAAATAGGTGCCAGGACCAGGCTCATGCCTTCAGAGGGTGCGTGAAGGCCGTGAGCAAGAAGGTCACACAACGCCAGAGACAGATCTTTTCTAACAGCGACGATGAGCTCGTGTCGAGGTCCTGAAGGGGCAGCTGGGGGCGCTGTTGATGAGGAATAGCTGACCACAGGCTCATCGAGACCCGCAGGTTGGAGGCGAGAGGCGAGGAGACGTACGCGCTCCACAGCTCCCTCAAGTTTATTGAGCAGGGGACCGTAATCAGGAGCGCCATCTGATGGCGGCCATCCCTTCTTCGCCATGGCTCCCGCCGAACAGCCCAGCTGGCTCAGGGCGAAGATCTGCAGCACCGCTAAAGCACGCTGGACCAGACGCAGCCCGCGGGCACGCAACTGCTCGGCATGCTCCGGGTCTACTGCACAGATCACATTGACATGGCTAATGGAAGTCTGTCTGGGATTTAAGATGAATTCCTGAAGAACAATCTCAGAGAATAAGATCAGAGCCTCAGATACTGACCTTGCTTCATGCCGCCATGTCCATGTTTGGCTCCGGTGGATCGACTCTGCTGGCTGTTCCCTCGGTCTGACAGGAGCGGGTTTCCCACTTCATCTGTGCAGAGTACCGTCAGGATCATGAGCCATTTTAACACAGTTCGATTAGCGAAACGCTCACTAAATAGCCATGTAGGGTTTCGCCGAAATCGGGTGAGTGTGTGTGAAAACCGACCCCACCTCCCCCTCCTCACCTTGTATGAAGTTAATAAACATCTCCAAATCTCTGATCTGCGTTTTTAGCTGTTCCACCAGCTGCTCTTTGACACGCACAGGGTTGACGATCTGCGCGATGGCGGCGTCCACACGCTGCCGCAGCTCCTCAGGCGTCAGGTTCCCAATGTCCTCATTCAGGTTCACGTCCAGCTTCTTAATCAGCTCGTCGATGATCACCTGCATCAGGATAGCGTTTAAATCCCAACCACGCAGCTCACATCTTATATCTAAACGATTAACATCTTTCTAAACGCACAAGGTCAAGGGGTCGCCATTATCACCAGGTTTATACTGCGCTGAAAAAAGTCAAAGGGATTTCAATATCAGTGCCATAAATGCACTAATGTTGGTAAATAAATACATATAAAACGAATATATAAAATTAAAATAAAAGCTGTAATAAAGTGACGTTGTTGTTGTTCTGTCGTTACTGCTGACCAGGTTCCTCTGTGATAAATCCATCTCGTTTTTGTTTGTTTTGTCTATAAAGCGGATGATTCTCACGCTCACTGCGACAACTCCTGGTTTATTTCTAGAAAAAAGGACACTGATACCACAACGCATATTTAAAAACATGGCACTGTTTCCTGTCGAGGTCGAGGGTGATAACGCTTTAGTATGACGGGTCTGTAAACTAAAAATTATTAGTGTCTGAAAACTGGACAGAATGTTAGGGTTAGGGTTAGGGTTAGGGTTAGGGTTAGGTTACCGCAGCAGAAACAGGGTTTCTCTTTAAAGCACCTCAGCTAGCCTGCTAACGCGCGCGTTAATGTGTACGCTTTTAAAATGTTCATTTCCTGAAATCCTCATGTCCTCTGATGATGTCACTCAGACTACAGTAGTGAAGGTGCAGGACGCGGATAAGCGGAGTGAAACACCACGTCCCCGTGCGGTTCTGAGAAACACATCGGCACTCTTGGAACGCAGCTCGACCAATCAGATTAGGGGACGGGGTTCATCACTTTGCACCGATTTATAAGGTCAATATGTGAGAGCAGGGATACTTAAACAACCTGATGGTGCACATCGTCATCGTCATCCTCATTATCATCATCCTGAGCGAATTAAACGCGCTGAATTCAGACGCCATGATTTGTCTTTTTAATGTGATTTTAACCCAGCTTAATTAATATAAGTACAGGCATTATGGGATGTCACGTACCCTCTGCCTCTCCATGACGACAGACTGAGGCAGTGAGTCATAGCTGCCCTCCTGGTAGGCGAAACGTTCCAAATCGTCCAGCTGTGTCTTCAACTGGACAATCAGCTCCTTCTGCTTTTCTCTCTGAGCCTCCAGGCGTTCCCTCTTCTCTCTTTCACTCTAACGCGCACACACACACACACACACACACACACACACCTCTTGAACATGTACATTTCGTCAGCACTCTCAGACGTCACGAGCAAGACACCACGTTTGATTACTCACCAGATCATCCTGTCGAAAGAGCATGCGATAAAGGAATAAAAGAAGAAAAAGAATCAAACTTTAAGTGAAAGATCAGAAGGGAAAACAAAACAAAAAAAAAAAAACACAGAAGAATGTTTTCTACAAGAGAACCTTATCAAAGGAATCCGGTTCGGGTGAATTCAGGGTGGGGAAGAAAGGCGCCAATACTTGTGTGCCACACCAGAACTACAGTAGTGATGGATATAACGTACAAATGGTTTCATCCAACAACTGAAACCGGGTAACCCCACCAGCACCACCACCACCACCACCACCACCACCAAATCAAAAACATCCTTTCAGAAAAGGTTCCAAGTAGAACCCGATTCTGCAACGGAACCCTTCGGGGAACGCAGTAAAACCTGGACGAGAGCCGTCACGGGTTCTTTAAAAGGCTCCGGAGAACGAACGGCGTTAACGAACTGTTTGTAAATAATCAGGGTGTGTTTACGTCACACGGAACCAAGTGGAAAAAAAATGACGTAAGACAAAAAAAAAAAAAAAGAATTAAGAGATCAAATCTGGAACCCGGCAGTGTTCTTTCGGTCGCGCCCTTAAAGGTTTCACGTACAGCATTAACACGAGTTTCAGGAAAGAACCCAGATTCTGGAAAGTCCTGGTTACGCCATAACGAGATCAAGAGCTGCACTTCAGATACGGTGTAACATACACCGTACCGCTGGAACGGGTTCCTCAAAGAATCACACAGGACCAGTAAGATGGTGCAAAGAACCCTTTCAAAAGGAAGTTCTCTCTCTACCACTATCTATCTATTAATTTATTTATTTATTTGAATATTTAGAGTGTCTCACTAAGCTACAAAGAACCCTTGGCGGAGGTGAACCAAATAACCTGGTTAAATGGGTTACTGATCCGAAGGTCAGCGGTTCGATCACCACTGTTGGGCCCTTGAGCGAGGCCCTTAACCCTCCATTGTAAAAATGATAACCTGGAGAACAGCGTCTGCCAAAAGCTGTAAATGTAAATCTAGAACCCTGAGAGAGTTTTGGATAGAAGTTAGATGGTTCCCCAGAACCCGTAAAGTGTGCTTGTCTTGGGTATTTAAACGCTCCACCCTACCGAGAGTGTTCCTCGGTTCCGTAAGGGATCCGCGTCCTCGTAACCTACCCAAAACCCCGGGGACCCTAAAATCCTGCCTGGTTCCGCTTAGAACCCGAGTGTTTCCACAATAACGAGTGATAACGGTACCGCGCACCCTAACAAGCGGACCCTGATCTAGAACCCTGGTGTACGGAACCCTTGGGGCGTGGATGGATGTGGCAGCCTGGTTGGACCCCTGACGGTGAGGCTGGAGGCAGTTTGCACTCTTTAAGGCTGTGAGGCTTCTGGATCCCACTGTGTGCGGAACCTCACCGGGTTCTGGAGCTGGTGCTGCGCGCGGCAGCCCAGAACATGCGGACACCCCCTGAAGGCGAACTCCTCCAGCTCCTTCAGCATCCGGTCCTTGTCCTGCTCCTCGCTCTGGCCGTGGACGATCTGCTTGAGGCGGAACTGCACCTGCGCGAAGTGCGACGTGAGCGCCAGCAGGGACGAGTGCAGCTGGTCGTGCTCTTCCTCCAGCCGCCGCAGCCGCGTCGCCATTTCCGCGTCGCCGCCCGGAGCCCCGCGTCCTTCCGGGCTCTGAGCGCGTTCGTCCTCGGGATTAGCGACGGCTCCCACCGGGGCCCAGCGCTCCCCGGCGCCGGCCACGACAGCCTCGCTATCCGACACCACCGCCTCCTCGGCCCACATCCCGCCTCTCGCTTACTTACTCTGCTTAGTTACCGATTCTGACAATCCCGGTCCAATGTTTACGTTTCATACCTTGCAGGTGCGGCCGCCATCTTGAACGCTGTGACGTCATCTCACGGGACCTAGGATCGAAGAGCTACAATCCATGCGCGAGCTCGGGAGGCGTGCTTTACAATTCCACAAAAAGAGTGATTGGTCGAGAGCGTAATGACGTCAACAAGATGGCGGAGTTGACCCTAGACATCTCATAATGTCCTCTAGAGTGGACAAAAAAAAGCCTAAAACGTGGCCGCCATCTTGCTCAAGAAGCGGATAAGAATGGAACCAACCTGAAGATGGGACAAAAAAGTACTTTTTGTAAAGCTAAGTTTTCTAGTGTCTGTAAACTATGGGTTTTATTTTGTTAAACTTTTATTTTGTAACAATTATAAACCCTGTGTAGGGGCTGATAAAGTTTTATTTATTCAGATATGTATCAAACCTCTGCCCTGCGATGGCCTGGAGATCTGTCCAGGGTGTACTCTGCCCTCGCCCAGAGTCGGCTGAGATGGGCGCCAGCCTCCCCGCGACCCTAATTAGGATTAAGAGCTTCGGAAAATGAACGAATGAATGAATGAGATAAGAGGAAGAGAGGTATTGAACCTCTGCTACTCAGTAGTCTGGCCAAATGAACGTCAGTTTTTAATGGTTTCCCTGTTGTTAATTGTGAATAGTAAAGAAAGTGTATGGTTCATGGATTCCAAATATCATCCGAGTTACAATTTGCAATATTACTATTATTATTATATTGTTTTATATTCATTTATTCATTTGCTGAAACACTTAACCCTATTAGGGTTGCAGGGAGGCTGGAGCCTATCTCAGCCATGAGCAAAGGCAGGGCACACCCTGAACAGCTTGCCGGTCAATTGCAGGGCCAACACACACACACACATGCACACACACACACAACTATTGACACTCACACCCAGGGGCAATTTGGAACAGCCAATTAGCCTAATGAGCATGTCTTAGGTCTGTAGGAGGAAACCGGAGTACTTGGAGGAATCCATGCTGTCCATTCTCGATTCTTGGGGGAATCCCATCCATGGTTATCTGTGAGCTCATTTGTACAAAAGGAGCAGATAGGGATTTCTCGCCAAGTGTGTTAGGCCACCTCTAAATGCGCACGCTCAGCAGCTCACAAAGAGGCGGGTGGCAGCATCGCCCCTCCTGGTGGTCGTATGTGATAGGGAAACAGGTCCAAAACATAAAAAATAATTCGTACCTCTACCTACCATACGTTTATTCCTCAATGTCTTGTTCACAGCTGCCTGCTTTGACAACCGTATGTTGCTTGTTTGTGAATGCCTTACCTGACAGTTTATTCTTTACATCTGGACAGTCGTACTAAGCATTTCACTGCATATTGTACTGTGTATAATTTGTATGTGACAAATAAATTTGAATTTGAATTTGAATTTGAATTTGATTTTGAATTTGAATGCCGCACAATTCCTTGACCAAGATGGTGGCTCGGTGGGCACGTTTCCGTGTGGTTCAGCCAACTCTACTGTTCTGGTATTCCATCTTTGACAGTAGTATAACGTCAGCAGTGCCATAGGAAAACACCCCCCCACCCCCATTTTTAAAATTACTTTAATTGTAGCAGAACGAACAATGTATAGATGGAGTACAATAGCAATTCAAATAACAGCACGAATTACTGATGAGTAAACATGAATTATAATAATAAAACATTTTCTTGCAATAAAAACAAGCGCGTGTGCATAAAATCATATCTGCTGTGGCAAGCACATTGGTGTAGTGGTTAGAATGTTCGCCTCACAGCAAGAAGGTCCTGGGCTCAAGTCCCAGGCTTGGTGAGGGTGTTTCGGTGTGGAGTTTGCATGTTCTCCCCGAGCTTCCGTGGGCTTCCTCTGGGTATTCCAGTTTCCTCCCACAATCCAAAGACATGCACATGAGGCTATTTGGCTGTTCCAAATTGCCCCTAGGTTGTGAGTGTGAATGGCTGTGTGTGTTGTCCTGTGATGGACTGTGATGGACTGGTGAGCTGAGTCAGCAAAGATAGGCTCCAGGCTATTTTGTGTCCGAACATGATGTGTTTCACCACACAGTGTGACATCACTTCCTGAATGATTAACAGTTATGTGATCTTTATTTTCACTAATAAAAGAAAGAAAATAATGTAATGGGGGGGAAAAGTAGAGGACAAAAACTCAAGAAAGAACATGATCAGAAATAAGTATTTAATGAAACGAAAGAAAAAAAAATAAAAAGAATTAAACGCAGGAACAACAACAGAAAGAAAAAAACAGATAAAGAAATTAATGGCTACAATGAAAAAGAAAGAAAGAATTACTGCAATGGAGAAGAATTTAAAGAAAGAGAAAAAAACAAACAAAAAAATAAGAAAAATGAAAAAATTTATAATGAAAGAAGTGAATGAAAGAAGCCATTGTTTCAATCAGTTCCACTAAAGGAATAATTATTGTCACCTCAGTGCTAGGCTGATCGCTGTTGTTAAAACAAACCCGCCTGTTGCTCAATGAGACGGCGTTGGAACTCACAAAGGGTTTGTCTCGTTTACTTTTCCATCTTTATCTCTAAATGTAAATGCAGCGCTCTGGGTGGAGCAGCTCTGAAACCCGGCCAGAACAGCTTTCAGGTTTTATCTTCTCCTTTAAGAAACACTGAGGTCACATTAGAACATTCTGGAAGATAAATATAAATCTGTATGTCAAGAGGAAAAAACACTGAGAGTTTACCTTCTTTGTAAGGTGATAGGTCAAGATCAGACAGGTAATGATTCCGATTCTTAAAACTAATATTTTATATTTTTTTAGGTAAGAACAATCGGAATGATACAAATTAAAAGTATTTTGATCAGTGGGTGGGGCTATGGAGAATTTTGAAATGTGGCTGAAATGAGTTTACTTTGGAGGGTGTCCAGGGGTCAGCCTACAGCCTAGGCGAAAGGGGGAGGAGCTCAGACATCCAGGGGGAGCTTGGGGTAGAAGCAATACTCTTCTGCTCCTCTGAGGTGGTTCGGGCATCTGATTTGGATGCCGCTTGGTCACTTCCCTTTAGAGAGTTCTAGGCATGTCCAACTGGGAGGAGGCGCTGGGGCAGACCCAGAACCCGCTGAAGGGATAATATATCCCGTCTGGCCTGTGAATACCTTGGGATCCTCCAGGGGGAGCTAAAGAGTGTCGCTGGGGTGAGGGATGCCTAGGTTTCTTTCCTAGACCTGCAGTCTCTGCGACCCAACCCCAGATAAGTGGAAGCAAATGGATAGATAATATTATGGAAAATAAGTGGGTGGGGTTATTGTAAAGAAGTGGGTGGAACTGTGCACTCAATACTTTTCAAGAAAATGACTTTTATTAAATTTAGTAAACCACAAGTTTCTGAAAGACAACCCTGAGACAACATGGACAAAATCATCAGAAGTCGTGTCGATGATTAACTGCACTGAAGTCATTATTACCTTTGAAAAACTGTAGACATTTAAAGTGAATAAAGTAAAATTTAAAGTAAAATGAAGTTCCAAACACCAAGCAGTTGTTGCTGCTGCTGATACAGAACTGGATTCACTGTAAGTGATTTCTGAATGATTAAAAAAAATCTGTGACTCCTACGTTCCTGCACCACGTCCTCATCTTAATGGATCCTCGTACTTTCTCAAGGTCAGTTTATCACAGTTTATCAACTCGGGTGATGTTTTTCAGTCCTTCTGATCATCATCCCATCATTTCCTTTAAAATAAAATCAAAATACATGAAACCTGATTAGTGTAACGTGCACGTAATCTTTAATCTGGCCGGTGTTCAGTAGGACAAGCTCTGCGTGTGTGTTGTGTGTGTTTATAGAACGTGATTTATTTTTTTTCTGGAGGAGAACACGTCCCAGTTGAAGCCCATCGTTGGTGTGCAGGAGCCGGACTTGTCACAGGTGTATCCAGTGGGACAACAATGCTGCATATCACTGCAACACACAGCCTACACACAAAACACACACATATTTATGTAAATATAAATTCCTGAACTAATAATTACACAAAAACATCCCAACCAGCTTCAGAACGAAACATTTTGCCTTTCCTCTACGTTTGTCACTCGTAATAAAGGGGGTGTGGTCTATAATAAGAATAAGAAGTGTCAGTCCCATTAAATGAGGTGTGGCCTGTGTGACAGTTCCATTAAAGGAGGTGTGGTCTGTGTGTCAGACCCTCTAGAGGAGGTGTGGTCTGTGTCAATTCCTCTAAAGAAGGTGTGGCCTGTGTGACAGTTCCACTAAGGAGGTGTGGTCTTTTTGTCAGACCCTCTAGAGGAGGTGTGGTCTGTGTCGATTCCTCTAAAATGAGGTGTGGCCTGTGCGTCAATTCCACTAAAGGAGGTGTGGCCTGTGTGGGTCAGACCCTTTAGAGGAGGTGTGGCCTGTGTGTCAATTCCTCTAAAGGAGGTGTAGCCTGTGTGTCTGTCCTATTTATGGGGTGTGGATTTTATTATGACCTCTGTGTCAATTTTACAAAAGGAGGTGTGGCCTCTGTACTTGTGTGTCCCACTGAAGAAGGTGTGGCCTGTGTGTCAGATGCAATAAATGAGGTGTGGCCTCTGAATCCTTATAGCTAATATTCTTTTACAGTGAGGTAATATAATGTACAAGTCAGAACCACTACAGAGTACCAAAGGAAGAATGATTAATAAAGGAAACGTAATAATAATAATAATAATAATAATAATAAAACAGGTAAAAATATCCACGTCTCTCTGTAGCGTTCATTACCTTTGGAGAATGACAGCAGCCCCAGGAGCTCTCTGATGTCCTGCAGCAGGTTTCCAAGTTGCTGCAGCTGAACCCTCCCCCACAGTCGATGTCAGTTTGGGTCTGCCGTATCGCCATGTCCCTGACAGAGGTTAAAGGCACGGCATCGAAATTCGTCCAGGAGCTTTTCACACACCACTGGTCATGACAGGTGTAGCCTTTCGGACAGCAGTTCTCTCCGCCTGAACAGCACGTAGCCTGGGATAAAAACAGACCACAAGTCTACTACTGCAGGGTTCTCACCCACTTCAGAATCATTCAAGTGCCGAGTACCTCAATCATGTGGATGAAGTTACTGTTACATTATTAAATAATAGTTACATTATTTATAATATGGATTATAATTGATATAAGTAAATATAACTAACAGTCTCAGAAAGTATGTAGGACACAAGAATGTGTTCTTAGTGGCTTCAACGCAACATGAAGGTGTGTGTGTGGATGGTGGGGGTGGTGGCAGAGATACAGGGAAAGAGAAAGATAGATAGAGACAGATGGAGAAAGAGATTGAGACAGAAAGATAAAGACGCACAGAGAAAGAGACAGAGAGAAAGACACAGAGAAAGACAAAAAGAGACAGCAAGAAAGAGGAGAGAAGGGGAGAAAGAGAGAAAGACAGAGACAGACAGCAAGAGAGAAAAACACAGAGTGAGAGACAGAATGAGAGAAAGAAAGAAAGAGAGAGAGAAAGAAGACAAAGAGAAAGAGAGAGAGAGAGAGAGAGAGAGAGAGCGCGAGAGAGAGACAACTTTACTGCTCTCACCTGGTCCAAAGGACAGCAGCCCCAACTCTGGCTCTTTTTCATAAGACAGCAGGTTGTGTGGTCAGGACAGGATTTGTGAGAGTCGCATTTCACTTCAACTTCCTTTACAGAAAAATAAATCATTATAATATAAACCTAAAACCATATACATTTAATTTATGAGAAGAAAATTGTATTATATCTTGTTACAAATATAATTTGACTGTGTACTTTTTATATTATATGAAACATTAATTAAGAATAAGAATTAAAAAATGTAGTCTTTAAGCAGGTGATGGTGAAGTGCAGGTGGATGAAGGTTTGAATCATAAATTACGTTTTCTGATGTGTTTTGAAACATCGGTGCAGTTGGTCGGCTCGGCTCCTTCTTCAGCCAGGGCACTGAACCTGACGGGTCGTCACATGACTGAGCAGCGAGGTTACACTT
>JAQMYF010000003.1:3601329-3615639 GCA_030014195.1 Neosilurus mollespiculum | reverse complement strand
TGTGTGTGTGTGTGTGTGTGTGTGTGTGTGTGTGTGTGTGTGTGTATGTGAGACTCACAGGCAGGCTGCAGCGTTCTGCACTGCGATACATGCGCTCCATGTTCAACATGGGCCGGAAGAGGCGGACCTTATTATCCACACCACGGAACGCCTTCATCCCCTCAAACAGCTAAAGACCACACACACACACACACACACACACACACTTTTATTTCGCAAACATTGTGAAACAGGAAGTGTACCACCCCATCGATTACACAATGCTCACATTAGGATTTTGTGGGTCCATAAAATTCCTCCACGATGGGAGGAGTCAAATCCACTATTAATCATGTGACCAGGACAGGAATCATAACTATAGGTTTATATTATATACACACACTGCACTACCATACGATTAAGTCATCTCCTGGATCTAAATGAGTAATAATTTATGAGCATCTGATTGGATAATTACTGCAGTGATTAATGTTCAGACTGATGCAGTGAGTAGCTTCTCCTTTCTTAAACATCCATGTCAGAATACACACCAAGCAAATAAAACAACTATGGACATTATGACATGACTAAAATCGAGTTAAGAACTGTCCAACACATTAACAACACCTGGAAAGATCGAGCTAAACCTTAACATCACACAGTAATATGGTGCTATTACGGCTAGGCGTAATAGTGAAAGTAAGAACATTTACACATACACAATCCCAGACTGTGAGCGGAACACATGCTTTAAGAACAGGGTAAGTGGGTTAGGAATTGAACAATGGTACCTCGACAGAGTAGTGCAGGGCGGAGGACGCCGGGTGGAGGGACAGGTTTTGAAAGGGTTTAATCTGAGGAGCTTCCCATCCTCCCTTCTCTGTCCAGTTCACAGTTAACATGTGATCACAGAAAATCTTCCCGAAACCCAGGTTCGAGGGGTCGGGCTTGGGGCTCAGCGTCCGCTTCTTCTCAATGTTCAGATCTGCAGCCTGAGAGAGTGAGAGAGAGAGAGAGAGAGAGAGAGAGAGAGAGAGACGGGCGAAGACAGACAGGGAGGGAGGGAGGTGGGAGGGAAAGCAGATATGTGGAAGGACAGATAGTTTTTGGATTTAATTTATTATGATTGATAGTGCATGCACTTGATAAACAAATTCTTTGACAAATTATTCAAATTAAGAGCAATGATTGAGGAGAAAGAAGAACGGTGTTGCAGAACGTGAAAGAGCAAAAAAAAAAAAAAAAGGAAAAAGGAAACAAAGTCAGAGAAAATCCTCTACAGCACACCTCAAACAGCCTCAACACGCCGCCAATAAACCCGAAACCCCGCCCAAGCTACACCAGACAGTGAGAACACGTTAACTGCGCCGTCTCTGCTCATAAAACCCCTGTAAGGACCTCGTCACACGCATTCCACCGGGTGTGATCGGAATCCGAGCCGAGGGATCGAGTTACAGCCCCGACCCTCGGCTTGGCCGAGAGAGTTACCTTGAAAAAGGAGCTGGCGAAGCGCAGGGTTCCCGGATACACGGGGAGAGGCTGCCGGAAACGTCCGCATAATGCCTGAGAGGGAAACAGGGAGAGAGAGATGAACTCATGCATACAATAATAAGAACAATTACTGCCTTTCACCGTCACCATGGTGACACGTGGTGTTGGTGCTACTGTTGTTAAAGGGAGGTTGCATAGCTAAAGGCTCAGGCATTAGCAGTCACATGCCACTTCCTGGAATTAAGCATGCATTCTAATGTGTGTGTGTGTGTGTGTGTGTGTGTGTGTGTGTGTGTGTGTTTTCCATCCCAACACGCAATTAATGATCGCCACCGTTCCTGATAACCAGTAAAATCACTCATTTTCCAAACAACCAATCAGTGGTCTTTTTTTCTGCTCTGATAAAGTCATTTCATTTCCAGTGAATCTACAGCTGGTCACCAAACAGCAACCGATATGCAAATAACTACAACAACTCAAAGCACATATATACATGTATATGCAAATTAGCATGTGACGTCACCCAGGTGACTTTCTGGAGCAAACACTTTACCTGCTTTACCCTGAAATCGAACAAGCAAACAAAAAACAACAACAACAACAACAACCCTACATTTAATGTAAGAATGTAATACAGGTTTATATTAAACCCGAAGATCCTGAGAAAGCTCGCAGGTCATTATTTCCTCATTGATGGGAAGAAACTGTTATTATCAGGGATGTAAACAAACAAACAAACAAACACATTTGTTAAGTTTCAGAGTTGCATCAGAAAAGCGGGCGAACTGCGCGGGCGGGCGCGCGCACACACACACACACACACACACACACACACCCTGAATTTTAATGCCAAATAAAAAGTATTGATAAATAACTACAGAAATAAACAGCCAACTGCGCGTGCAATCAGTCCTGCGTTTTATTTACCACAAACCCCCGCGGTTAAGTTTAACTATATAATTATAATTATTATTATTATTATTATTATTTTATTTATTTTTGCATTAGATAAATACTTTAGTGGTTTAAAACTCGCGCGTGCGGTGAACGGCTCGAGCTGATTTTAACTCGGAACTGTTAATAATTGACACCGCAGTCTGAGTGAACTCACCGTCCTCAGGGCCGCCATCGCACCGCCACGTAACACCAACATCTGACCGGCTGGAAACAAGCACCGCTTCCTAAAACGTTCCGGACCCGCGTGTCTGCGGCACAGGAGGGTGTGTTTCACACCGCGGTGGAGCCGAGTACTACCGGGCTCCTCACTTCGGTCCTCAAGCACTCAGTGCTCTAGATTACACACACATCCGACAGATAATAAACACGCTGTCATTTCTCAGGGACTTATAATTAACAGTGATGATGAAGTGATGACGTCACAGGGAGAATATGTATAAAGTTCAAATAATGATGTCACAGGGAGGTGGGGTTTTTTGCCATTAAAGGAAAAAAGTGGCAGAATAATAATAATGATAATAATGATAATAATAATGATAATAATAATAATAATGATAATAATGATAATAATAATAATGATAATAATGATAATAATTATAATAATAATGATAATAATAATAATAATGATAATAATGATAATAATAATAATAATAATAATAATGATAATAATAATGATAATAACGATAATAATAATAATAATAATGATAATAATAATGATAATAATAATGATAATAATAATTATAAAAATAATAATAATAATAATAATGATAATACTAATAATGATAATTATAATAATGATAATAATAATAATAATAATAATAATAATAATAAGAGGTAGAAATAGAAATATGGAAATTTCTGCACGACTTTTGAATGTTTCCCTGCAGCATGGTGCGTGTCCTTCTGGTGTCACCGTGGCTCCTGGGCAGCAGTGCAGGATAGATGATGTAGGAGACTGTCGTATTTTTCCAGTAATACATGAACGACTTAAGGCTGTTGTTACTTGTGGTAATTAGTACATGAAGTCGAAAGGGCTCTTTGAAATAGAAGCGAGGAAGGAGAGTGATGATGAAGCAGAGTGAAGAAGATGAATAACGATAAGGAGTGATGAAGAGGAAGAGGAGTGAGGAAGAGGAGTTTTGGTGAAGAGGAGTGATGCAGATAAATGATGAGGATGGCTACAGCAGGCAAACATAATAAAATAATGATAATGTACCATATAAAGAGAAACAAGAGTGTTAATCATCATCATCATCATCATCATCTTCTCCATCACAATATTTTAACTCTATCAGAGGCGGGTCAGGTGAGCTCCACATGCTGTAAGCAGGGCTAAGCGCTGTGTAGCCAACGCCATCTTTTTAAACTGATTCAGAACTTTGGTTATATACTTCTGCATGGGAATGTAACTAAATCTCACTTGTGTTTAGTGTTTTAGTATATACTACATGGAAACACAAGGAAAACAAACCAGATTTTTCTGGTTTATTTTTCTGTTTTGAAGTGAGATAATGTTGAAGCTACCTGCTTCGAGTAACCATGACAAATAGAAAGCGTCCATCATTTTGATTCAAGCATTATCTACTCAGGATAATGTATTTTAATCACCAGATACACACAATCTGATCAGTTTAATTAACCAAGTATTAAATTATTTGATGTATTTATAGATATATTATTGTTTATAAAATCTTTCCATCTCAAAGCCCAAAAGCCTGGTTTAGTCAACTTCATAAAACAAAAAGTCGGTTTGATACACACCCAGACTGTGTGTGTGTGTGTGTGTGTGTGTGTGTGTGTGTGTGTTGACTCTGACTGTAAATGATTGACAAGTGGTTAAATAATATAACTAAATTTATAGGATAATTAAAATAATTGAAAGTGCAGCACAAAGTATTTATTGTTTTTAAATATCTGTTGAATTTTTAAATTTTTATTATTTTAAAACTTTGATTAATATGTCAAGGTGAGAAAGGTTGGAGAAAATCGATATAAATATTTGGGAGGTGTGGCGACTTTCTTACATCTGATTGGACGCATCGATCACGAGTTTGCGCAAAGAAAAAAAAAAGGGAGGGGGAACTCAATAGCGCCAAATCTCATTGGTCGAGGAGAGGGGCGTTGGATTTTTTGCTCCTCGCTGATTGGGCCGAAGTAGTTGCGTTGCGCCAGGTTGCGTTCGATTTACGCAGGGTTTCTGCGCTGCAAATCGTCCAGTTTATAAATATAAAATTACAAAGTAAACACAAACAAATCCGTTATTAAAGCCTCTGTGTTAAGTATTTTTAATAAATGTATTTAATGAAGGTAGTGCGGAAATAATTATTACCTTCATTATAAATAAAAAGCAATAAGAATGAATGAAAAAGAAATATTTCATCCAAATTTATTGATATTAGTTTTACAAATGTCTTAACATAAATATCATTTAAGAAAAAAAAAACAAGCAAATGAAATAAATCATTTATTTGAGCAATAGATTTTACTGTTAAATAAAAAAGGTTATTTGGTAAATTATTATTATAATTATTATTATTATTATAATTATTATTATTATAATTATTATTTTTACTATTATTACATAGTTCATTAAACACGTGTGAATAAATATATGAAGTTATCAGTCGATAGTTTTGTTTCTCAGTTTTGTGTAAAGTGATAAAATATTTACTTTTACAAAGAGAGGCTTAGTGGTTATCACATCCGCCTCAGAGCAGGAAGGTCCTGGGTTCGAGTCCAGGTTCAGCGAGGGTGTTTCTGTGTGGATGTTCTCTCCGTGCATGCATGGGTTTTTCTCCGGGTACTCCAGTTTCCTCCCACAGTCCAAAGACAAGCACATTTGGCTAAATGGCTGTTCCAAATTGCCCCTAAGTGCGAGTGGGAATGGTTGAGTGTGGTTGACTCTGCGTCGGTCTGGTGAGCTGTTTAGGGTGTTCCCCGCCTTGCGTCTTGCTGCCCGGCCATAATAGCCCATTTGATGAAGACAAGGTAACAGTTTCTGAGCTGGTTTGGTCTTCTACAACGTCTGTGGCCTCGGAACAGGGATTTCTTTCCACTGCTCTCTTCACGGAGCAAAGGCATCTTCCTGATGGTCCAGGTTGACCTGGTCGTGGATCCGTGGTGGTCTCAGCTTCACTGTTGAACTTTTTCCGTTGACAGAGGAATATTCAAGTTATTGGCTATTTGTCGCTGGCTGATGCCACACTCTCATGTCACCTCTCTGAAAATCTGACAATTCTTGAGCTCCTTAAATTCATTTAATTGTCAGATTTTCAGATAATTAAAGTAGATAAATAAATTACCATAAATGCATAATTTTATATTTTAAAACAATGCAAATCTATATAAAAAAAGCTATTTTTGTTTATTTTGGGTTTGTTTGCAGTGTAAAGTTCATCTTTAAAAGTGTCCTTATTTTGCAAATCAGCTGCCATTATGTTCAGAGATCCCTTAATATAAATTTAATGAATATTACTGTTAAAGAAAGAACACACACAATAATAAATATGTCCAGCCCTAACCCTATACAAAATTAACCAAAACCAAACAAAATTAATTAAATAAATAAAAATATATAGTGTTGGGTGTCAAAATATTTATTACATTTCTATTCAGACTTCAGTTAAAAATGGTGAAAATGTGCAAAAGACACGGTTAAGAACAGACCAAGCATTCAGTATAAAATGATCTGAGAATCAGAAACGTACAAGAACATTTTACTGCAGTAGTAAATAACATTAGTGTAACATTTAGTACATAAAATCATCATTAAAAAAATATCACAAATCAATAATGCTATCACATCCTGTTCTGATTTAAGAGAAAATCACCATAAAATCATTATAAAGTCATTATAAAGTCACCATAAAGTCATTATAAAATCACCATAAAATCATTATAAAATCACCATAAAATCATAAAATCTCCATAAAATCATTCTAAAGTCATTATGAACAAGAAACTCATCCAGTGCTCTCATAGATTGATGTCAACACTAAACTTAATAATCGTATTATTTTTATAATAATTATTATTATCATCTTATTTTAAGGAATCTGACTTTTGAAGCCGTAGTTGAGCTCGGCTCCTCCACTCAGGAGCAGGTCTATTCCAGTGCAGAAGGTGGCGTCAGCTGCCAGGAAGAGAGCGACGAGTCCACTTTCCTCCTCAGTGCCCATGCGCCCCAGCAACTACAACAATCACACACGAACCCGCCTTTTATTCACCAATAAACACTTCCTGCTTTAGTACCTTGATATCATCTCATCATTTATTTAAATGAATTTCTTCTGAATCCATTTCTTCTGTTTTTAATATTTCATGATTAAGCTCACGAGTTCCTTTTCTGGCTCATGTTTTTAACACTATAAAACACACGAAGCGGTAATTTAAACATTATAACACATTCTTAAATCTGATTGGTCACAAGGTCGGGATTAATTCTCTATCACAGCAACTCTGATATTAATGCGCTCCTTCTCATCCCTTATCGTTTCCATAGTAACTACTCATACACAGGAACTAGTTCAGTGGACACGCCCCACCACATCACATCATTACATCATTCCACACGCCCCACAGTGAGATTACGGCGATGTTTTCTCTCTCTCTCACCTGTGCATTCTCTCCCTCTTTAATGGCATTTGCTGCATCAGCTGTTTGTCCTGCGAGCTCCTCCCACAGCGGTGTCATCACATTACCAGGGGAAAAACTGCAACAAACATTTTTTATTTTTTTTTTTAAATAAAGCAATTTGTAAAAAAAACAAAAAACAAACCTCACTGCAGACTAAAGCATTACACCCCAAAAACCCTCCCAGATTACAAAGATTAAAAAAAAAAAAAAAAGATTAAAGAGAATCAAATTATTCTTTGTACACAGGAATCTTAGTGGTGCAGGAGAGGCGGTGCTGAGGTCTGGTGGAGGTCCAACCCCAACTTGAACCCCTTGATGTTGAGGAAGTGGAGGTGTGGTTTCAGTAAGATGGAGCGACGGCACACACAGCTGGAAGATCATTGGAAGTGCTGAGGGAAATGTCTCCGGATCGGGTGATCTCGTCCCGTGGTGATGTCCATTGGCGGCCCGTTCCCCTAACCCCGCCCCTTGTAATTTTTTCTGTAAGGCTACCTTAAATCACGAGTGTACACTCATCCACCCCAAACTCTTAACGCCCTTAAAAGTGTCCCTGCGGTGAATGAGTGTTACTTGCTATTTAAAACGATAATGTATGACACCAGCGATTCCTTCCGGCAACATCAGTCCGTGCCCGTTTTCAAAGTCCGCGTGAGTTATACGAATCTAGGCGTGCTCAGAGACATGTTGCCTGATTGGCTGTTCCAGCTTGGTCACTGACCCCGTGCATCATATAACATTATGGTCCAGTGCTGAGCTGCACAAACCACAAGTGCAGAAATCACAGAAAATATTTCTCTTTGTTCCTAAACCAACTGACGACAGGAAAGCTGAGTCGGGAAAACGTTAGCCATGTAAGCTGTTTTGGATTCACTGCCATCACGCTCATCTCTGGCAGCGTTCTCGTCCTCAGAATCACAAGAATGTGACGTCTCTCTGTCTCCACAAGAGACATCAACCCCGCCCAACGCGGTGACCTCACTTCTGGGGAAAAAACGCTAAGCTGCAAACGCCCGTAGTTTAGCACACCGCTAGTAATCCAGGGGATAAAATCACCCGGTTTTGTGCTTTTTTATGGTCATTTATGTTAAAATAAGCCTCTGTATGGCTTAAACGTATTACATACGCACTAATTATGCTGGAAAGATGACTAATACCGCTACTAGTTAAGGCTGCCATTCAGTTCCTTCAGAAATCACATCCAACAGTGAATAGACAACAATCATGACGGATAAAATCTGTACTGAATGAAGTTTCATGTTTGAAAATAATAATTCAATTACTTAACTTTAATGATTATTTTTTCTTTAAGCTTTGAAATGTGCGAGGTTTTTTTGGTCACCCTGTATAATAAAAACACTGTTCACCAGAACTCACCAGTTCACTCTCACATTGTAGCGACTTTCATCCACTGCCATAGCTTTGGTCATGGAGATGATCGCCCCCTAATGGACAAACACGAGCATTACACCGACTCTTAAACCCAAACAAGCGATAACCAGAGTTCAAGATATTCATGAAAACACTTGTAAGTGTCGCTCATGATCAGAAATGATTGGAAATTAGTTCTTTTTCTTTCTTTATTTTTAAAATCAGTTTTCCGTTCTCTCATGTTTCTGGAGTTGCAGTGTTTATGATACACTCCATGGTACAGCTCTACAGTAATTCTGGACCCTGACTGGTCAGAAAGTGTTGACACATTTTGTGTAGCGTGTATACACACTAATGCGGTGAAGCCGTCTGTAAGGAGACACTTCTGATTATTTAGCTACGAGTGAGTTCTCACCTTGGTGGCGACGTACGGAGCGGCGTGTTTCTGACCGATAGAAGCTACCAGGCTGGAGACGTTGATGATGTTGCCTTGAGTTTTCCTCAAATACGGAAGAGCTAACTGAAAAAAAACAAACAAACAGCCTGTTATCAGTGCAGGGATTTCTGGGAAGTGAATAATCTGCAGAGCTCGATTTGAGACGACGTTAACCCGCAGAAATTCGCTCACAAGGCCAGACAGTGCACAGCGCGCTCCATGAACGTTTACCAACAGACGCACGTGAATTGAGACCCAACAGTGGCATTAATATTTATATTAGCTTTTATATATTTTATATTAGCTTTTATATTCCTCATAAATCAACGAAGGCCAGAGCCACAAACTCGGAGCCTTGAAAGAGGCTCCAGCCTCTCCGGGACTCTAAAAGGTTTAAGCGCTTCAGCAAGTGGATGAATGAATAACCTGAATGAAAACCTAATGTGCCTGTCTTTGGACTGTGAGAGAAAACTGAAGTACCAGGAGGAAAACCACACAAACACAGACAGAACATGCAGACTCCACACAGAAACACGGGACTGCTGTGATAATTGTTATATGAAGACGGTGTCGCTGTAAACTCAGGCTTCAAACTTTAATAACAACATCCTCAGAGTAACTCGAGCGCATGTCTTCCCGTTACGGCGATAAACAGGAGATGTTTTTGGGTTAAAACTCTGGTGCTCATGTCGAGTTACGGTGTGGAAGATACACCGACGAGGACGAGAATGATAGGCGAGTTTTTAAAGACAAGTTTTAACACACACAGCGTTCTGGGAGACCTGGACAAGGAAATCTGAGCAAACAGGCCAAATCGGATCAGACGATCAGACGTCTCACCTTGGACGTGAGGAAGTAGCTGATGAGGTTCAGGTTGAGTAAATCTCTGAACTCCTCTGCGCTGGTGTCGTCCGTGGGTTTATGAGGAGGATCTGAGTACAGAGCAGGTCCATGTTATGATTTATTTCAACCATGTCACTCTCCTTAACTGCATCAAGATTACGGGATAAAACACGCCACGTCGATGGAGGAAGAGAACCAACGAGGGGACGGTGTGAAGGAGCAGAGTTTTTGTCATCGCTCGGAGTCTAATTATTTTCTAAAAACAGCACACCCTGGACTGATGCATGCCTCTTATACCACATCAATATGCTGTCTCCAGTGGTCATGTGACCTTAATCCTTCATAACAGGCTGATGCGCTGGGATTCTTTTGGCATTTTGTAGGCCTTTATAAATGATTATGGTGGTATCTGGATAAACAGCGTGACTTCTCGCTGGCTTTCCTGTAAAGGGGCGGAGTCATGGGTGTTTAAAGAATAACTTTAAAGGTGTTATCAAACCAAATAAAACCACTGAAATAAACACAGATCTGGTTTATAAAGGCTACAGGAATGAACTGGGTTCATAGAAACAATGTGCTAGGACTGTTCAGAGATCCGTTCCCATCCGCTCGGTGGTCGGAACAGAAACCTCATATACCTTTTGATATGCAGGTTGATAGGAGGCTTTTTATACAAATCCAGATCAGAATTCTTATCTTGGGAAATAAATTTGTGCAGGACGGCGATGACTTTAACAAAAGCTTATTTAAATGTTTATGAAAAGTGAATTCCTGTTTTTATTTATGTGCTTTATAGAAGCTGTACATGGTTACAGATGTGGACGAGGCAGGGCCTGAGCGGTTAATCGGAACAGTGACGTATCAGGACCCAGAATTCAGCAGTGATGTAGAGTCAGTGAGAGTGAACTGGTTGTACAGACGGCCGGAGGTTAAAGGTCGGACTCTTACGCCAGCCTGCGTTATTCACCAGACAGTCGATTTGTCCGAATCGCTCAACAGTCGTCGCGATCAGCCTCTGAGGAAAAAACACAAACAACGTGCAGTCATCAAACCACAAACTCCAGCCTGCGTTAAAGCTCCAGACTGTGAGACGCACCTCGATGTCCTCTTCCTTCGAGATGTCACAGGACACGAAGAGACACGAACCCGGCCCTGATTTGTTCAGATCTTCCTCCACATGTTTACCTTCTTCCACTGGGACAGAATCCCAGAACTTTCATTAAATTACTCAGAAAAATGCAATTTCACAATTTCATAAATAAATAAATCATGTGTAAGAATCACAAGCAGGAATTAATTAAATGTGTTTTTAAAATGATGCAAAATACACGTGAATTACATGCCTATAATAAACACACTGCACCTGACCACCATCATCATCATCATCATCACGTGACTGTTCAGAACTTGACACGTGACTTTAGGGAACTTTGCACCAGTAAGAACTTTGACTGTGAAATCCACTAATAATAATTAAAAATCTCAATTAATAAAAGCAAACTAACATTAATATTTAAAATAAATGCAGTTCTACCTCCTCTGGCGCAGAAAACAACTTTGGCTCCGTTCTGCACTGAAATATTCAGGAAAAACCTTTTATTATTAAAATAAAACAGACTTTCCTTCCTTTTTTTTTTTTTTTTCTCCCCAAACCAAACTTACCGAACACTTTAACGATGCCCCGGCCGATTCCTTTCGACCCCCCGGTCACAATCACCACTTTATCTCGGTATCGCTGTGAACTCGCCATGATCCTGCAGCTCAATCCTTCAGAACCGCTGATCGGAACTGAATACCCGACCTGAAGTCAGCTGATCCTCCTCCTCTTCCGTAAAACAGGCGTGGTGTAGTTACAAAGAGCCGCCACCAGGGGGAGACAAAAAACAACAACAAGAAACTATGGTGTAGTTACACAGATTCGCCACGAGGGGGAGACAGAAATAAAAAAAACATTATTAACAGACAAGCGGGGAAAAGTTCATTAGATAGATAGATAGATAGATAGATAGATAGATAGATAGATAGATAGATAGATAGATAGATAGATAGAACATCTGCTAATTATATATTTAAATGTGTGGATCGATTGGAAATGGTGTGAGATCCGAGTTACAACATCAACAAATGTAACGAATGGGAAGCGTGGTGGGAAAAAAAACCTCTTCCTGGCATGTTTACATAATTCAGTGACTTCAAATCTCTCTCTATTTTAATATCCAACAATAATGTAATTATTTGAAATATCAAAAGTTCAGAAAAATATAATTCATCAATTAAATAAATTTACATTTAAATTTGATAGAATTATTTTTATTATGGTTGTAATTTTTAATTTCCGTATTTTTATTCAGTGCATTTCTTTATTTATTAACATGCTTTTTTGTATTATTATTTTTTATAATAATTCCACAACAACTATTTAGTTAATATTATTAATTATGCACTACTCAAGAATAAATTATTTGATATAAAACAAAAATTCAGGTAGAATAAGGGTGCTCATACTTTTAATTAGTGAATGTAGTTAGTTCATTAGTGTTTAAAAAGAATTTAAAATGTATAAAGTCATGAAAACGAATCTTTATTTAATAACTGATATAAACGTCGGTTGTTTATCCCTGCCCCTGCACAGTCATGACCCCACGGGCATTGAGGGTGTTACACAACATTTTACACAACATTCAACAGCTTCAGGTGCATGTTGAAATCACATCACATCCAAAACTGCCAATCACCTCACTGGCCACGCCCATTTGTTTATCGGCAAACCACTCTAGGTATATATGCTTGTACGTTAAAAAAATTTAATTCAAAAATACTTCAGCCAGCCACTAAAGGGCCTCAGAGACCTTTTGACTTTACTTATTAATTTCCAGTTATGATGTCCACCTGTATTTTATATATATAATTAATGTTGTGTTTATGAAATTAAGTTGTTGTTATTCATGAGTGTGAAATTGATACTCATTTCACCACAATAACTTTTATAAATGTCGATTTATTATTAAAGTGGGGGTATCTGTGTGGAGTTTGCATGTTCTCAATTTGCTGATATGGGTTTCCTCCAGGTACTTCAGCTTCCTCCAGCAGTCCAAAGACATGCACGTCAACAGGCTGCTCTAAATCCTATATATGTGAATAGCTGTTTATGTCTGTGGCCTGTTCAGGGTGTAACCCCACCCCCTCTCACCTAAAGTAACCTGGGATTGGCTCAAGCTTTCCTGCAGCCCTGATGGACAGCCAGAATGAAGCTAATGACAGATATTAATCAGTAATACCTCCCCCCCCCCCCTTTATTAAAGAAACACATTGGAAATCATGGGCAGAAATATGAAATGTGCAACAGTTAAAATATTATCCTGCTATAAAGTTTCTGATTCCAGATAAACAGCAGCTCAGGAGGTGGATAAAGTGAATGCTGGAGCTGGATTAGTGAATGTATTTAATCTACGTCTGATATTACTCAGTGTGTGAGTGTTGCGAGAGATTACACAAATGTTGTGGTCGTCACAAGATCACACATGCGTCGAATGCAAATGTAGAGACAACCCTAAAGAACAAAGCACCTTCGCGATCAGATGATCGCCAAACACCGGGATTAAACTCGTGAGCTATGCAGGGACACAAAGACAAAACCAGAATATGGGTTGGATCTAAAGATGTCTTTGTTTTGAAGAATCATCACTGGATGAAACCAGAGGCAAGACTTCGCCATGAACTGAGGTTCGCTGTGGATATTTGACGTTTTAAGAGGTAAGTCGGGGGAGGAGATAAGGATGTGACATGTGGCAATGCATTGAAGATCTTTGGGAAAGTAGTTTGTGTGTTCGTCTCAAGGCGTCAGGGATGTTACAGGGGGATAGATGACTTGGATAAGTGAAGACCTCACCTTTTCTAAACCCTTTCACGTTCTACACTCCAGTGTAAAGCAGCACTCACACCTCACTGGAGAGCATAAACGCATGTGATGGAGGATGTATGTCGCTGTCCATTTTTCGGACCTGGTGAAGACCCGTTACATGTGCAGTAGTTATTATGTAGTTATATTGTACTGACCCTGAAGTCCTCAGTTTTGTCCTGTGGACCTCAGTTACACATCTGTTATTCATCCGCACCATCAGATCCGACGAAGAAAGAACACATTCGCCAAGCAAAAACCGGACAAGAAATGCATTCAAACAATGACGAGCCAACTGACAGAAACGATTCCTGTTACCTTGACTCCTTAAACAATGTAATACAGCATCATGTAAACTCTACATTCCTGGTAATATTTACTAAAATCATATTCACTGAAGAAGTAAAAATAGAATGGAAAAAAAATGGAATGATCACACTGTTACTGTCCTGATATTGATAATGAAACGTTAAATATTTTCCAATGTTATCTTTATAAAAGTTTTATTTGATCCCCTAACAGACCCCCTGCCCAATGCGCGCTCGTGCACACACACACACACACACACACACACACACACACACACACGCGATATATATAATACATCATATAATGATGATACACGCACACTTAAACAGAACACCCGTAAATTAGAACGAAAATGGCGTCAAACTAAATTAACGGTATTCCAACTAGCATGGAA
>JAQMYF010000003.1:3571966-3588523 GCA_030014195.1 Neosilurus mollespiculum | reverse complement strand
GTGTGTGTGTGTGTGTGTGTGTGTGTGTGTGTGTGTGTGTGTGTGTGTGTGTGTGTGTGTGTGTGTGAGTGTGTGTAGGTTCTCATTTCTATGTTGACGTGCTTTGAGGGTTTTCCTTGCTCTATATTTAGCAACTTTAGATCCCTAAGATGTAACCAGAGAACTCTACCGCTCTCCCTCCTCTCTCTCTCTCTCTCTCTCTCTCTCTCTCTCTCTCTCTCTCTCTCTCTCTCTCTCTCTCTCTCGATATTTGGCACAGCAGTTCGGAAACTAAAATGATACAGTAAACTTCTCTCTCTCACTAGTTCTCACTCTACCATTTTCTCTCTCTCTCTCTCTCTCTCTCTCTCTCTCTCTCTCTCTCTGTGTGTGTGTTTTCCCACCCTGTTCCCATCTCTTCCATTTTTCAGATCGTTGCCGTCAATCTTATGGATTGAGTTTAACGACAAGTCTAAAAAAATCTCAGGCTTAACTGGCCTCCGTGTCCTAACCTCACACACACACACACACACACACACACACACACACACACACACACACACACACAGGTGCAGAGGTTATTCATGCAACCGCTATAAAAGAAATTATTTCCGTTTTCACACATGACACTAAATAAAACACCCTTTATAACATTAGTGAGAACCTCAGACGTTCCTCAGACGTTCCTCAGATGGAACATCATTTCCACGGTCATTCTAAAGGTCAATTCCTTAAAGCACAGTGTTATGAGAAGGTTACAACATGTCAGGATGAAATGATCAGATAATCATCAATTCAATTGAAATGTTTTTTTTCCCTCTTCCTGTCTTTCTTTCCTTGTCTGTCTCTCCTCTCTCTCTCTCTCTCTCTCTCTCGCTCATTTATTTCCAGCAAATGGCGTTTCACTCTCACCACCCAACCCTGAACAGCACTGCGCAGGTGTCACACTTCTCTCCGTTCCAGGATCCCTTTTTCATCGTGGAGACGATGTGCATCTGCTGGTTCTCCTTCGAGCTGCTGATGCGCTTCGCTTGCTCGCCAAGCAAAAAAAAATTCTTCACGGACATGATGAACATCATCGACTTCTTCGCAATCATCCCGTATTTCGTCACGCTGGGTACAGAGCTAGCTCGCTCCAAAGGTGGCACGCCTGCCATGTCACTGGCTATCATCCGTGTCATCCGTCTCGTGCGTGTGTTTCGGATCTTCAAGCTGTCGCGTCATTCTAAAGGCCTGCAGATCCTGGGCCAGACGCTGAAGGCCAGCCTGAGGGAGCTGGCGCTGCTCATCTTCTTCCTCTTCATCGGCGTGGTGCTTTTCTCCAGTGCCGTCTACTTTGCCGAGGTCGATCACCCCGGCACCTCCTTCACAAGTATCCCCGAGGCCTTCTGGTGGGCCGTCGTGTCCATGACAACGGTCGGCTACGGCGACATGTACCCGGAGACAGTGGGGGGGAAGTTGGTGGGCTCGATGTGTGCCATCGCTGGAGTCCTGACCATCTCTCTTCCAGTTCCTGTCATTGTGTCAAACTTCAGCTACTTCTATCACCGTGAGATGGAGTGTGAGGATGACCAGGAGTACACACACATCAGCATGTCGCTGTGGGAGAAAGAGAAGGAGGACAGCGACGATGAGGATGGGGATGGAGATGAAGAGCCTGACTACGTGCCCTTGGAAGGGGGCGTGAGCTGCAGAGGGATCTGTGCGCCGCTGAATGGGACTCTACTCGCCGGATTGTGTGCTGGGGAACAGAGGACGGGCAACGTGTACCAAGGAGAACCGCTCGTCACTCAGGTCTGACAGAGAGAGAGAGAGAGAGAACGAGGGAGAGAGGGAGGGAGAGAGAGAGAGAGAGAGAGAGAGGGAGAGAGGGAGAGAGAGAGAAGGAGGAGAAACTCCTTCGCCCAGCTGTATGAGAGAAACCAGGATGGAGAGAAAAGAGAGGAAGTCAAAAATATCTACAGAGAAACGAAGTGAACTGAAACTGAAACAGGAGAATGTTACAGGACTCTCACGTTCATCACTCAGCCTCTTTAAAGGAACAGTTTGGGGGGAAATGACACAAATTACACAAATACACAGGCTTTATTTTATGTAGTCGACCAGCCTGACATTTGCTTTGTTCATTTTTTTTTTTTGTACTGTAGCGAAAATAGCTATTCTAACAAACTATTTAAGAGATATTTCAGGAAATCGAGGTGTACACGAGCTGAAAGCTGTCGAAGCGTCTATCACTAAGTTTCTACCAAACAGCTACATGAAGATTGAGTGGAATAACTCACTCACTCACTTAATCATCTGCCAAACTGCTTAATCCTATTATCAGGGTGGCGGGAAGTCTGGGTCTATCTCAGCCGACGCTGGACAAAGGCGGGAAACACCCTGAGCAACTCGCCTGACCACAGAGGGATAACTTGTATTATATCCACATTCGGTGCATTGTAAGAGATACAGCATTTATTCAAACTTTAAATCACACAAGATCACTTCTGCTTCTCGCGACCCGCCCATTCGGCTGAATAAATAGAAACAAACCACAGAACTGACAACAGCGATAACTATTTACTGAAAATTTCAATAATAATAATTCTTAGAAAATGTAAAGTGGAGATAGGAGCTTGTGCGTTTTCCACTTTTTTGACCCATAGGTATAGTTACAGCTGTGGTAGACGATGCCAGAGTGTTGAATAATGAGGGTGGTGCGTGTTTAAGTTTCCTTCTGGGCCGTTTGAGCTGATTGGAGACACACTAGTGTGTCACAGCGTGCTGGGGCTTCTGATTAGCTGGTCTTCCCTCCCTATCCCCACTGGGAGGAGGGATCCCAACAGGCCATCCAGCACACACACTTAAAATCAGTGTTTCAGGGGGAGGCGCATGGGGACACAGCTTCCTGAGGAACAGTGGAGGTTTTCGGTTTAGGACTCGTGCTTTGGTGCTCCTCTGGTGTCTGAAAGGAAAAATACAGGAATATGGCTATGATATCTGACCTTCTTGCCATCACACAGTTCCATTCCAAATTTTGTTGCTAATATTCTTCTTCTTCTTCTTAAGTAATTAATTAATTAATTGATTGATTGATTAATTTTACTTTATTTTTTTATTTTTGGAGCCTTGTTTTCAAGTAGGGAACGTAGTTCATCTTGGTTAATTGCTCCGCCATTTTGTTTTTCTGTACTCACAGTGTACATGCTGATAGCCTTTTAGTACAAGAGCCAATCAGAGAGCACGATTATTTGCCTCCAGTGGGTGTGGAAAGAATATTTTTTCCCCCACATTACAACACAGGGCTGCTGAATTCTCGATTCTGATTGGTTAGAAAGTGTTGAGTTGATTTATTTACTATAAGATCATCTCTGACAGGTTTATACTTATTAATACACTCATTTTAGTATGTTGTACGTTTACAAGCTCAACTTGTACGAACTTGTTTTTACGACATCTACCATACAGTGTACAGGTGTAACAATAAACAAATACGTCTCATTCGTCAATGAATAAAAATCTCCTGGATAATCGTTGGGACACTACTGTGGTATGAGTGGAATAAAATACGTCAGGATACAAACAAATATCACGACTGATCGACTACATTCATATCTTATGTATACACACACACACACACATGCAAGACCAGTACACACATCTCAACATTTTTTAAATATTCATTTATAATTGTTATAACTATTTTTATGAATTTTTATTTATGATGTTGTCTTAATGCTTGGATCTGTGTAGGACTGGGTAGCACTTCAACTACTGCTGTGGCACAAATATTTTTACTAGGGCTTGACAGGAAATAAAGCTACATCACTAAATACACAAAGGAGAGAGAGAGAGAGAGAGAGAGAGAGAGAGAGAGGATGATGATGATGATGAAAGGCTTAAAGAGAAATCAAAATGGCACACGACGTCCAATATATCAAAAAAGGAAGCTAAAGTGATTTCTTTGTACATGTACTGCCCGTATGCAAGAATGTGAGAGAGAGTGTGTGTGTGTGTGTGTGTGTGTGTGTAAATTCTTTTTAAGACTTGTATTTATCCTAAGTGCCAGTGTGAACCTTATTTTCAATGTATTTAATAATTAATAAAGAGTATTTTCATCATTAAGTGAGATCTCTTTATTAAACCCTGCATTATTTTTCTATATTATTACACAAAATGAACTCCAGCCGCCGAATAGGACTAGGATTTGGCAAATGAGTGAGTGAGACATCGTAATGTACAGAGGTAGGTAGATAAAATAAACCCCAACATGGGGATCAGGACCCTGATGTGCAGTGGAGGTGTAGCACATCACCTGGAAGAGGTTTATTCATTCATTCATTTTCTGAAGCGCTTAATCCTAGTTAGGGTCGCGGGGAGGCTGGCGCCCATCTCAGCTGACTCTGGGCGACGGCAGAGTACACCCTGGACAGCTCGCCAGGCCATCGCAGGGCAGAAACACGCTGACGGCTATGCAGCTACTCTTGACGACAATCAGCAATAGTTCTTTTACATGCCTCTCACCATAGAAGAGGTTCTAGAATCATGGAAGAGGTTTATTTATTACTAATTACTGACTCAGTGTAAATAAAGAACATTACTGCACATTATTAAATTAATAAACTTACAAAAAATTGGCATAAAAATTATGGTTTTGATTTACAAGTTTATTATGATGATTCATAGCAAAGGTTTATTATAGCCCACCTAGCAATGTTTTGTTACAAAGATATAATCAAACCACAAGTTACTGTATTTGACCAATCAGAATCGAGTATTTTATTAAGCTGAGCAATAATTAACCAAACACTCTGTGCTGCCCTGCTATAGAAAAATAAGCAACAACTCTGTAGTGTAATAAAACAGAGTTACTGTAACCACCTTACGGTCATCATTCTCCTATAACGTCACATTCAGGAAATTATTTATTCTTCTTATACTACAGCAATTTACCACCAATACCTATGATTTATTCAACAGTGGAAATTGAGAAGATGTCAGAAAAATCTGACAGTTACATATTAATGACCCTCCTCCAAGAGTATACAATCTTATATTGTATAATCTTTATTATATCATCTTATATATGAACTTTATTCAATAAAAACAAACCTGTGATGTGCAACAGTACCACTGTTAAAGCTGCTGTTATTGAAAATTAATCAGCTTTCTGACCAATCAGAAAGCAGAATTCAACAAAGCTGTGGTATAAACTACACATAAATGTGATAAAAGGATTTTAAAGTTAGTTTGCTTATGAGATTTTCGGCAGCATGCAGTATCTAAAGACGACCTACAGGAGACGCTGTAGCACTAATAAATACATAAACGTCTGATCCGATTAGTAAAAGGTTTGTATCAGGGATTTTGGTCGGATTTGAGTTAAGTGAATAAATTGTAACAATAAAAGGCTATTTGTTTGTTTGTTTATTATTATTTGTATTATTAAATTATATAAACAGAATTTTACCATCTTTGGTAGCCCTGAGCGAAAATGTTTCGTTTAAACCCTCAACAAAATAAAAAATAAATAAAAATTAAAAAATTATATCCAATTGTGAAATTAAATTTCAAAAGAATAATCATGTTAAAATATTCTCCTCATCCTTTATTATCATTCATTCATTCGTTTTCTGAATCGCTTAATCCTATTTAGGGTTGCGGGGAGGCTGGAGCCCATCTCAGCAGCACGGTGGTGCGTGGAGTGGTTAGCATGTCCGCCTCACAGCAAGAAGGTCCGGGGTTTTCTGATCCACATGAACAGTGACTATGGGTAGCATCAACTATTTTTAGCCATTTGAAGGAGCACATGGCACCAACATAACGTGATTTCTATATCTCATGAAACATCTATCTCTGCAAACGTGAGAAAAAAAAAATTATTTAAAATTTTTTGTCAGTTTGTTTGTGAACAAAATCCTGAACAAACTTGGTAGGGACACTACTTTACCTGAGACCCAGAGATTATTTGATCTTGGAATGTCAAGGTCAAAGGGCAAGGTCAGAGCGAGGTCACAAAGTTTTGGAGATTGAGTGCTTACAACTCTGAAACGAGTGCTGATAGATGTGCCGTTACTATGGAAACACTAATAAGAAACCATATATAAATATTTTCATGAGACAGCTACCTTTCACCTTGAGTGAGCTTCAAAGGTCAAACCCTAATCATCTTGTAAATACATCATTTATATGAGAAAAACAAGTATCCTCCACCTCCCCCGAAAAAAAAAGTAAATTTGGTCATGTACATGTACTTTAGAACTTAAGGTAAGATGAGTACGTGGTAATTAAAACCAGTTCCCATGTAGGACCTATTTACTACAGTACTTTATCCATCCGAGCCGAGCCACCTTACGCTCTGAGTGCACCACTAGTTTCTTTTTTGTTTAGAATTCTAAAGAGGTCTTTAGGTCTTTAGGTCCATATACGACATCTTACTTAAGCTTCTGTCCTCTTCTGTCCCTTCTGACGTCATCTGAAAGAGAAGAATCATGAAGACTGGCATCTTTATGGCCATCTGTCCCTCTCTCTCTCTCTCTCTCTCTCTCTCCCTCATTCTGCAGATCTTCTTCATTTTGTCTTAAAGCAGATTAAGTGTGATGATGTCTTGGTGTCCAGCCGTTCCTTCATGCAGGAATTTTTTTTTTTTTAGTAAAGCATCAAAAATCCTATCAACATCTCTGCATTAAAATGAACAGATAGGAGAGAAATGATAACCAGAATCAGATCTCCACATGAACTCAGGAGATAAACGGAAAAAAAACAGATGGTGAGTTGCAGATGAAGAGGAAATGAACGAATTTGCTGAGCTTTTATTACTTTACACTTTGATCTGAAGAAGAAACAAGGATGAAAAGGCATTTTTTAGAGACAGGGAGACCCGGGGACTATCAGTCCTCCACAAACACTCATAATAACACAGAACTGCACAGATCATATACACACACACAAAACAGCATACAGCACATAATGCTAAACTGATAGAGAGATAGAAATAGATAGAGAGATAGATAGATAGATAGATAGATAGATAGAGAGATAGAGATAGATATATAGAGAGAGTGATAGAGATAAATAGAGAGATAGATAGAGAGAGCGATAGATAGATAGATAGATAGATAGATAGATAGATAAATAGATAGATAGAGAGAGATAGAGATAGATATATAGAGAGAGTGATAGAGATAGATAGATAGATAGATAGATAGATAGATAGATAGATCGATAGATAGAGAGAGAGATAGAGATAGATAGATAGATAGATAGATAGATAGATAGATAGATAGAGAAATAGAAAGATAGATAGATCGATAGATAGATAGAGAGAGATAGATAGACAGAGATAGACAGAGAGAGAGAGATAGAGAGAGAGATAGAGATAGATAGAGATAGATAGACAGAGAAAGACAGAGAGAGATAAATAGAGATAGATAGATAGATAGAGATAGATAGATAGATAGATAGATAGATAGATGGAGAGATAGATAGATAGATAGATAGATAGATAGATAGATAGATAGATAGAGAGATAGAGATAGATAGATAGAGAGAGATAGATATAGAGATAGATAGATAGAGATAAATAGATAGATAGAGAGATAGATAGATATAGAGATAGATAGAGATAGATAGATAGAGATAGATAGATAGATAGAGAGATAGATAGACAGAGATAGACAGAGAGAGATAGATAGAGATAGAGAGAGAGAGATAGAGAGATAGATAGAGAGAGATAGATAGATAAATAGAGATAGATAGATAGAGAGATAGATAGAGATAGATAGATAGAGATAGATAGATAGATAGATAGAGAGATAGATAGACAGAGATAGACAGAGAGAGAGAGATAGGTAGAGATAGATAGACAGAGAGAGATAAATAGAGATAGATAGATAGATAGATAGATAGATAGATAGATAGATAGACAGACCAATCAATCAATAAATTAAGACTAAAAGAATAAAATAATTAATGTGAGCAAACAAAAAATTAAAGGGAAATAAAATAAAATTCATAAATAAAATAAACAGCTTTGTGCTTGAAATAAATCCTTCCTAACATGTACAATATTTAAATAAATATTTCCACCAATAATATAAATATAAATAAATAATAATACTTATTATTAGAATAAATATCTCTATTAATAAAAGTGCATCACTCTTGGAAAGCTAAAAAAAAAAAATACTATTCTAATTTATAATGAATTAAAGTCTCTATGCTACATGAAAACCCCTCAAAGCTAATAAACACTGAGCTGAACAGAATTTTAAAATGATGTAATATTTTATATTCTTTAGCATGTGCATGTTTTTATAAATGTCACTTAATCATAAATCATCAAGCACACTCATGGTACATTAACCTCTCCGCCGCGTCCACAAAACTCCATAAAAGCTCAGAAAGAGCTTTAAAAAAAAAGGGTAAAATAGTGAATGAATAGTGAACTAGCACTGAAGTAATGCAGCTCTGCTCCTGTAGACACGCTAACTCCTCCTACTTTCATAGGGTGCCATTACTTTTGCCCTGATTGAGCAGAAAGTCGTATTTGTCTTGATTTATAGATTCGTTTAGTTTCAGGTCTGGAATATGGTTCAGAAACGGTTGGTTAAATGGATAAACAATTGAATGATGCTTAAAACTGCAGTAACAATTCATTAATTCTACGTTTTGAAGCCGATTGGTTGTAATTAGCATGTACACATGGAGCATTTACACAGTGTCAGAGTAAACATGAAGATTTTACCAGACTATCCAACACCGCACTTCCCGTGTAAAGCTTCCTGTGAATAATGCACAGTGATTCAGCTCGTATACAGTTTGCTATATGCTGTGACCGGGTGCTGTAAAGCGTTAGGAACTGTAGTAAAACTGTGGTAAAAAGGAACTGATGGATTGAGTGACCGAGCAACTCCTTCAGGGGAGTTCGCAGGGCGGGACAGCGTGACTTCGATCGTAGGCGGTGTCGTCACTTTCTTCTCCCTCGCTGCCCTCGTCCATCATCCTCTTCATCTCTTCGTCTTCCTCCGTCTCGCTCTCTCGTCCTCTCTCTCGCCTATGAAGCTTCTCACTGCCCCTCTCTCGCTCTCGGTGTCTCTCCCTGAAGTCCCGTGGAAGTGTAGACGCCTGAGGAAACAACGTAGGTGGGCGTGGATGAAACACTTCAGTGCACCGTGTTGTCTAAAGAAATGCTTTCATGTTTGTGACTTTTTTCAAGCAACAGAATAATAAAAACTTTCAACTACTGGGTGCAATCAAAATTGAGAATTTGTGCTCTCAGGTATTTTTTTGTTTGCACTGTTGCTAGGCAACTGGGAAACATGGACGTCAAATGAAAGCTAGCTTTCTACTGAGAATAATGATGATCAACAAGGAAGTGATAAGTGATAAGTGAAGGAATAAGTGATCAACAAGGAAGTGTTTATTTTCCTATAACACTTTAGCCTGAAGAATTTTAGCAATTTGTCCACTATATAACAATTATTCACCCAAGGTGAGGTGGATATCGCTGAAAACGGAACACTGAGGGGAGTATTCACCACGCCTGAGGTGAATGATTGTTTCAGTGCATACTACACAGGAACATAAGAAAATAACTAAAATTTGATTGTCGTGGTTTATTTTTTACATTTTTAATTCATGCAAGCATTATCCCAAGTTTGCGAGGTGGATGATGTCTATTATCCTGAGATAGTGAACCAATCAGATTGTGCCATTCCTGTGTAATATACACTAATACAAGTTAAAGAATGATGTCATATATTTATCCATGTACAGCTTCATTTTGTCTGGAAAACAAGTTAGTTACTGTTCTCACTTATGTTATAGCAGCTATAAACGCTAATTTCTTCACCAGCTTCTCTTTTAAAACAAACAAACAAACAAACAAAAGCTAAACAAAACAGAAGCAAGAAACTTTAAAGCATAAAATCCTGTACTGAAGTGTCTGAAAAGTTTTACAAAACCCTGAAATTAGAGACTCTTTTCATGTATGTCAAATAATCTTCTCCTAAACATCACTTAAGAATAAAGGCATCCAGAAACAGCGTATTAGCGCATTAGCGTATTAGCGAACAAGTGCATTAATATTATAAAGCTGTGTTGTGCAGCTGCACGACTGTCAGAGCTGCTGTTCTAGAAAACTATTTATTACAATCGTTACTGAATATTCCGAAAACATTCAGTGAAACGGCTGTTCAGAGTCTGATCTCAGCCTCAGATGTTGGCACTTGGATAAACATGTGATTGTGTTACGGAATGGCCGTGTAAACACACCAATCTGGTCCAAATCACAATGAGAAAAGATCTGGTTTCATGCACTTATAAACTTCAAATAACAGACGAGATCCTAATCAGGACGTAAAGGAGATCTGATCTGATGGGCGGAGTCGAATCTTAGACGGAGATCTCACACGGAGTCAGGTCGGGTAACACGCAAAGAAACAAGACGAAAATGGGGGAGTTGGGTTGGGGTGGGGATTGATGAGACACGGACATCTGAGACCAATGTTTCACAGATAAATTATCCCAGTGCATTATGGGTAACCTGTGGCTGAACTTTAAGTTTTCCTTCTTTGTAGTTTCTCAGTAATGAGCCTGAGACCCTGCCATGTTTCATACTATAAATAGTCCAAATAGAATCAAAATAGAAAAGAAATATAGAGTTAAAAGGCTACGTAGGGTCTGCTGCTCCACAGCGTGCGGTTTAGGATCTTTTCCTCACCTGGTGGTCATTCGTGGCCAGGGCGCGGTAGGCGTGGTCAGATCGGCGATTCAGGAGGCGGGGTGAGTGTGAGCGGTGCAGATGCGGAGAATGTGAACACACGGAGAGGGGCGAGGGCGAGTGGACAGAGCGAGGGGAAGGGGAGCGAGCAGAGCGAGTAGAGTGAGAGCGAGAGTGGCTCAGAGACGTAGGAGGGGGGTACGGGTGTGGCTGGTGCTGCTGGTGCTGCTGGTGGTGATGGGGGTGGTGGTTGAGTTTGGGGGGTCGGTGGAAACGAGGGGGCAGTTCTGGGGGGCACAGGGGGTCGATCAGGTCTATATCAGTCATGAGGGGGGGAGGGGGGACAAACTCCTCATCTGATAAGGGAATGTCGGTGTTGATCTGAGAAAGCTCTGCCCGAGAGAGGAAGTCGACGATGCCCGCTCCGAAGGAATCTCCCACCACGTTGATGGAGGTTCGCATTCGGTCACTACATTAAACACACACACACACACACACACAAAACGTAAAAATGGCAACAGTTCTACTGATAAATTACACCAACATACAGTATAAACATGAATAAGTGTTTGAATCGTGAAGATTTCTTTAATTTGATGAGTGGGGCGGCACGATGTGGTGGTTATCACGTCTGCCTCACAGCAAGAAGGTCCTGGGTACAAGCCCCAGGCTCAGCAAGGGCATTTCTGTGCGGAGTTTACATGTTCTCCCCGTGCTCGCGTGGGTTTCCTCCGGGTAATCCGGTTTCCTCCCACAGTCCAAAGACTTGCACAGTAGACTAATTGGCTGTTCCAAATCTTCTCTAGGTGTGAGAGTGCATGTAAATGGTTGAGTGTGATGGACTGGTGAGCAGTTCAGGGTGTACCCTGCCTTCGCCCAGAGTTGGCTGAGATGGGCTCCAGCCTCCTCACGACCGTAGAAGTTTAATGAGTAGTAATTTGACGAGAGTCTGGTGAGGGAACAATCGTTTATAATTTTTATTAAATATAAAACATTAAATGTTGGAAGTTAGCATGCTGCGTGTTTCAGGACTAGCCGTGATGGGAAAATAATTATCTTTGCATCGTTGATGATCTTGCAATAACTGAGAAACCCGGATAGATAAATTACACGGAGAATCTGTGTACATGCTGTAAAGGGTTTCTGCGATCAGCCCTGAAGCTGTAATGTAATAAAGTCTGGTGTAAATTCTCACAAATTAGAGCCGACATTCTCTACTTAACTCTGGCGCTTAATGTTTCCTTTCAGACTACAGAGAATAAAACAGCAAACAAGCATGTCAGGGTCTGATTACATTCAGGAAACACACACACACACACACACTCACAGCAGCCAGTCGACGGCCACCAGCAGACTGATGTCCTGTGTTGGTAGACCCACTGCGGTGAGGATGAGTAACATGGTGACCAGACCGGCGCTGGGAATACTGGCAGCTCCCACACTTGCCAGGGTAGCCGTCATGCTGCAACGTGCCGAGATGTCGACATTGTGTGACAGAGGTCAGATGTGATGAGAGATGGTGCAGAGAGCAAGCAGAGATACAGTGGAAGTAACACAGTTAAACCCCAGAATTTTTTTTTTATAAAGTTATAAAATTGATTAAAGAAAGAGCCACGCTGTGGAGGGAAAACAGTCGGTGATGGGCTGGTGTGATGATGTGGAGTTACTGGTGCCACGAGGAAGGTGGTTATTCTCCTGTAAAAGCAAGTCTTTGTGTCAGGGCTGCCATGGACTTTAAAAGCAACTCAAAATGGATGAATGAAAGGGTTGAATTTATAGGGTTGTATTTTTCAGGAGGCGCGGCTGTGTAGTGATTAGCACGTCCACCTCACAGCAAGAAGGTCCTGGGTTCAAATCCCGGGCTCAGCGAGGGCATTTCTGAGTGGAGTTTGCATGTTCTCCCTGTGTTTGCATGGGTTTTCCTCTGGGTACTCCGGTTTCCTCGCACAGCTCAAAGACATGCCTATTAGGCTAACTGGCTGTTCCAAATTGCCCCTAGGTGTGAGAGTGAATGGTTGTGTGTATGTTGGCCCTGTGATGCCTGGCAATCTGTTCAGAGTGTCCACAGTCAGCTGAGATAGGCTCCAAATAGGTGAGAGAGTGAGTGTAATTTTGTATTTATATCACACACACACACACACACACACACACACACACACACACACACACATATATATATATATAGTTGCCCTACTGCCCTACTGTCAAAGCTGTGGATTTCAAAAGTTAAGCAACACCTTCCACTGGACCCCTCATCCACATGTACTCTGTCTTTGCATGGGTCCTTTTTTATGACATCATCCAACTCCCCCCACCCCAATGACAAACCTGATACCCTCTAACCAATCAGAATCCAGAAGTCAACAACACTGTTATAGATAAGGAATAACTCTATAACTGGGTTTAATTCTGGATAGTTCTGTAAAAATGACTAAATCTTTTAAATACCAAGCCGTCAGACAAATCCTTATAAATATTTAAAATATATCAATATAAAATATCAAGGGTTAAAACTCATGGGTCAGATTATGAAATTGTGTTAAATATTATAGGAAACTGTTGTAAGGATGAGAGAAGCTCATGAGGTGTTTCATTCGAGAGGTTTTATAAGCAGTAGTGAAATTAGATATAAATATCCTCTTCAGGAGCTTTATTACATGTTTATAGACTATAAACTAAATCTAAACGTCATGTCATACGCCTTGCTTTGCTCAAAACAGACGGCATGTTATAAACAGTGCGATTTTATTTCCCTCCTACTGACACCGACCTCACAGTGGCGATCTGTCCTCCATCCAGCTCGATGCCGTTCATCTGGGCGATGAAAATAGCCGCCACAGCCTCGTAAAGCGCCGTGCCATCCATGTTTATGGTGGCGCCAATGGGCAGCACAAACCGGGTGACCCGCTTGTCGATCTTCAGGTTCTCCTCCAGACAGCGGAAGGTAACGGGCAGCGTTCCGGCGCTGGGGAGGAATGCCGGAGCATGACGGGGTGAAGTGTGAATAAGAGGAAATTAAGTGTCACTAATCCAAAGCATACAAATGAACAATTTTATTTTACAAAAAGCATTAAATGTACAACAGAACACAAACAGATGGAAGAATTTAACGGGATGAAGTTCTGGAATTGATGAACTGCAGATATACTCTGATGCAAAACGCACACACACACACACGTACACACTATAAAAGTAGCTAGGTTAAGTTTCCTCTGTAACACTGAATGACTCAGAATTATATTATATAATATTTATTCGCTGAATAAAAACAAAGCTCCTGATAGATATCTCTGTTGATAGGCGTCCAAAGTTGGTGTTATAAGACTAGAGTGGCTCCTTTAAGGGCTAAATCAACTTCACCCTCCATTGGAGGAAATTAAATGAATGAATAAATGAATAAATGAATAAATGAATAAATGAATAAATGAATCTCCCCTGCATTTCCTGACTACACTCTGAAGTGAAAGAAGGAAAGGTCAACACTGAGTTTTCTTTTCACCGCCTTTCACTCGCTAATTTCCGCCGTCATTCGTATCACCTGTCTTATTAGTTGAATTATCCGTTTAACGAGTTTATGTTCCATGCTCCCGTTAATGTTTGGTCTTTTGCTCATTGAAAGTTAGAGTGTGTTTTTATTCTGTGTAAGTCTGCGCAGTGGTTTTCTTTTCGCCGCCTTTCACTCGCTGATTTCCAATAATAAATCTGTTTGTTTTTTGGGGTTTTTTTTGTAATTGGTGATGCAGTAGCCTTACTGGGATTCCTGTGACGGTACGGACACCGAACCACCATCCAAGTCATCTTCAATGCCTACCAGGCTCCTCCCTGGAGCTCTGCTATTATTTTAAAATGATCAAAGATGTAATAAAATAATACTCACCAGATTTGATGCACAAACTGATTTAAACTTTTGCACAAACCAATATGCCATAAATGATGAAACAACACCAAGTATTTCCAATTACTTTTAAGGTATGTTTACATTTAGCCACGCCCTCAATGAACGGCTCACCGAGAGCTAAAACTGAATCAAACAGGTCACATGACATGGAGGACATGGAAAATAAAAGTTCTGTTGCTGGACGATTTCAGGACAAAACACGGCTTTGACTGAATCCCCACTTTCTTCTCTGACATCTTCTGCTTAGCAAGGACACATCTGTCTTGAATTTGCTTCCATTTCTTCTTCACGTTCCATACCAGCTGTTCTGACAAGCATGTTTTTAGTATGTTGTAGTCGGCACATCGTAAATATAACAGTAATTTCTAACCTTTTCTAACTTATCGGCTCTTCATTTACATTTACGTGATTTGGCAGACACTCTTATCCAGAGCGACCTACAATTATCATTTTTATACAACTGAGCAAATGAGGGTTAAGGGCCTTGCTCAAGGGCCCAACAGTGGTGATAGTGGGGATTGAACTGTTGACCTTCGGAATAGTAACCCATCACTAAGCCACCACTACCCTGAAACCATTCCTCATCCTCGAAGCGTTCATCGATGTTATTAAATTCAGCAAAATAAACAACACCGCTGAAGTCCCAAAACATGAGCACATCACCCACCCAATTTTCACTGGTACTCCAAGTCGTGCACACGTTATGTTAATCTCTGAAGACATGCCCAGAGGTCGCATCAAAAGAATGCTGAGAAACCATAGCAGCCATGATGCATGCACAGACATGTTCTAAACATCACGTATATTCCAGCACTAATAGCCGTGAGATTTTTATATATATAGATATATATTTTTAAATATCGCTTCTTCTCTAAGCTGCAGTGGAAACCCAGCAAGTTCAATTCATAAATACAGCAGGCAGCAAACCGTCTTGCAATGGAGCTTAGCCAATGTGGTGAGTTCTCAGAATGTCACTAATTTGGTTTGGAATTTAGGGTTAAATTCGGCACACCGTCCCCTTTTCTAATTCTCTGTGTTTTTATGTATAAAAGCCCACATGTACCGACCTGAAAAACCTCACCCCATGCAGATGTACGCCTTCGAACTAGCCGATCACAGATCACCACACAGAGCGCTTCGTGTGAACTGATCACTCACATTTCACATTTCACCACCCCACAGCTTTCTGTGTATAAAAACAATAGATTTTTTTTAAATAATTGAAGAAAAAAAAAACCCAGACACTGAACATCCTCATATCTGCATCAGTGCTGTTCACTTCCTGGGCCCTGGGAGAGGAAACGGTAATGTCTGAGACAAGGGAAAGCAGATTTCTTTATCCCTGCAGGCAAACGATTTCTCATTCCTGGATATTCAGGGCACACTAAAAAAAAAAAAAAAAAAAGAACAAAAACTAATAGCATGGTTTCTGTATTGTATTTCATGTTTTTACAGCAGCGTGGTTGCTTTCTTTATCTGATTCACTTAATAAGAGGATAAATCAAAGAGCTCTGATACTGTTTAACGCTTGTATTCTGTTCGGGTGCTGCTGGAGTTTCTGGTGAACGTAAACATCCCATAATGATTCTATTACTGCTTTGGTGATTGTTACACGGCACGACTGGATAATGGTTTATTTCCCACGGTCACAAATCTGTTTCTACACAGAGCCCATGATTAGCTCCTGAGGTTAAAAAAACAAAACAAATGTAGATGTTGCTGAGAACAAAATCTGAAAAAAAAAAAAAACTGAGTCAAATTCAGAAAAAAAAGGAACGCGAACAAGTCTGGGTTTATTGGTGATGGAGCTGGATTAAAGGAGAGTTGAGTTTCTATTTGGATTTTCAAGCAGAGATGTGAGATGAACATCACTACCCAGCAGTCAAACAGCGAGAGAGCAAGCGCGAGAGAAGGAGACAGAGAAAGAGAGAGAGAGAGAGAGAGAGCGGGAGAGGGGGCGGGGGGACTGAGAGAG
>JAQMYF010000003.1:3520773-3532678 GCA_030014195.1 Neosilurus mollespiculum | reverse complement strand
AGTGGGCAACCACGAAACAGGCTTGTCGGGATAAAACTGTAGTCCTTTTATTTTTCCCACATACCATATATATATATATATATATACTGTATATATATATAAAACAGGTATTCCACTAGGCTTTAGCTGATATTAGCCATATTAGTCATATCTGATCAGAAGGAGTGGAATAACGGTTTTATTCTTTTCTCTTTGCTGTAAGAAATACAACATTTAAATTATTGTTTTCAAATTTTGGAAGCTTATGTTCTTACCATAAAATCCTGTACAGGAGTGGCGGTAAGCATGAAGAGAGCTGGTTAGCTGGAGGCCTGCTTCTCGCAGCAAGCTGATAAAGTCGTATTTGGAGAAAAGAACTGTGTAAATCCTAACAATTTACAATAATACATTCTTACTATCACATACGTATAAAATAACATAAATATTCCGGCACTGCCTAAATTCAGAGCTCCAAAAATATTTGCATTATTTATTATTATATATTTATAATATATTTTTCTTCATTTATTGGGTTGCCTGTGGGGACATGTGAGCATGGACGCATCAATAAAGCAGAGCTCATGGCTTTATGATATTTGCATAAGTATGGAGCTCCATGGAGTTCAGCTACAAATACTACTACATCTATTTACTTCCATATTTAGTTCCTTTTTGTGGGATTAACCTCAAATGAAGAAAATGGTGTTAGCAGAAAAGAATTCTCCCTAGCTAGCGGCACAACCAACTTGCTCACACCCGAGAGTGCTCTTCTCCAAACACCGGCATTAGGCCACACCAAAGACTGAAAGCCTGAACCTCGCAGGAAACCGATGAAGTCACGTTTAGATTAAAATAAACTGTTTAATTCTTTAAGAAATTATGTTTTGACCATTAAATATTTTCATACCAAATGCTGTTCCTTTTCATGGAATCAGTCTTCAGTAAAAGGTTAAAAGGGTCTGCTAGCGTTAGCTTTTAGCATTAGCTTAGAACCAGTCATGACCACTTAATTTTTTTTTTTTTGTAGCAATATTTTGGTCACAGGATATGAGATGATATCCTAGGAGTAGATTAGTCAATTAGAGCACACAACTGGTTCATTGTCCGGACAAGTAAAGCTGGGGTTGGTAATCTGTAAAGCTAGTAAAAATTGAAAGAAGCATCTTTTCAGGGCTCCCGCTACAACCTCGACTGACAATGGAGGCCTTTCCAAAGCCATGCCCATCTCCACATACTCTCTGAGCACAGGCTCATGCAGGGTCGGTTCAGGATTCTTGTCGGTCGACGGTTCAGAGCCTCTGTGTTCGCATCATGGGACCTTATTTCCGAACTATAATGAACGATAGTCAGCGGTGAGAGACGAATTTGAACTGTGTTGTGATTTCCACGTATGATATTCCGAAATTTAAATCATTATATTGGAAGCTGAGAAAGTCGTAACGGTTCCCATTCCAACTGAATGTTTTTGCTATTGTTTTGGATTTGTTTTGTTTCTGATTGGATTAAAATAGGGTAAATATCACGAATGTTGTTATCAGACAAGACAGAATCGTTCATATAGATACGAGACATGATTTGTGTTCATGCATTACGTCTGTTAGGTGTTTGGAATGCAATCTCAGTCTCTGAAAACTGTGCAGCACAAGACAAAAAGTCCATGTTGTAGTCAATTTCATTCTGCTCTGTATTGGGCTTAAAAACTCTCGACTGCTTCTGATTTGAAAGCTTGAAGAATATTTAATAAACATATAAATTCATGTCTTGGACATTCCTGACATATTTAGAAGTTTTTGATAATTAAATTCAGGCAAGAATCATGACTCATGAATCATGACTTTTCATTTCAGGGAAATCTGTAGTTTTTTTGTGACACACTCTTAGCTGAACTCAAGCTAAGTCACATTAAAATGATCGTTTTAGATCAAGATATTGTTTCGAGGTATTTTTTCAGCAGTACATACAGTGTCAGGTTGTGTAATATTTTAATACCGAGGTATTTTTTTGAACAGCTGCTCGGGTTTTTGTTGCTGTACCTCTTCTGTAAAAATAACCTTCACTTGTTTTAAATCATTTCCTCACCTTCCATTAAATCCACATGTTCTGGGTGATGGTGCAGAACAAATCACTCGGAGAATATGAATGATACGGATGATAAACGACACTGGACTCGCAGTCAGATTACAACATACGTGTTTCATTCTGATCTTTCACTGAAGCCGTAAACCCGAGTCGAAATGAAGGGATTTATTTTATTAGCACACAATGAGCCTGAAGAACAAATGTAAAGAAATAAATAAGTGCTAACACATGTAGCCGTGTGATGTAGCAGAGTTTGTCTGAAATGTTTGAGGTTTTTTTGGGGAACGAGTCGTTCTTTAGGGTCATTTTATGATTCGCGTTTCTTGTAACCGTTATAATAATTAGAGATTTATTGTGATTCCATTTGTGTGGACGTTTGAAAGGAAACAAAATATTGTGCAGAAAGAATCTTAGGTCAACATGCGTGACGACCCACGGCGCCCATACAGAGCATGAGAAAAAGAAGAAGACAATAGAATATCAAGCGCATGGATAGACTGGGTACGTGCTGGAAAAATGTGCAGATGATCCGTACAGGAAAACGTACAGCATGCCGATCTTTATCAGGAATAAACCCTGACAGGGGGATCAGGACCCCCACTTGTACTAAAGGGGCATTGAATCAAACTGCTTATTTCATGATAATGACCTGTTTATTGTTCATTTCACTGTCTGAAACACTTGATCCTTTATTAGGGTGGCAGGGAGGTTGGAGTCTATCTCAGCTGACTCTGAGCAAAGGCGGGGTGCACCCTGAAGAGCTCGCCAGACCATTGCAGAACCAACACCAACACACACAACGTAGTGTGTAATGCTAAACGCAACGTAGGGTGAAACTGGGACAGCCAATTAGCCTAATGTGCAGGTCTTTGGACTGTGGGAGGAAACCAGTGCAGCTGAAGGAAACCCACGCAAGCATGGGAAGAACATGCAAATTTCACACAGAAAGGCCCTCACCAGCCACAGGGCTTAAACCCAGGACCTTCTTGCTGTGAGGCAGATGTTATAACCACTACGCCACCCTGCCGCTCCCAAGAGGCATGATACAGCCCTGAAAGCGAATGGAAATTGTAATGGTGTTGGTTTGCACTAGCTCACCTGACTTTGGCTTGATTGTGGGGTTATGGCTATTGTTTCTCCTAATAATTTAACTCCTAATTTGATATCTGACACTGCACCCCTTCAGAGCATGTAGTTGGTTATCACAGCAATAATTTTCTGATATTTACAAAACGCAATTTCATGCAGCGTTCATGGAGAAGTCAGTTTCCAAAGGAATGCCAAAAGTACCCCTGTTATGATGTATAGACTGTTCATGGTTGCCAGTTATAGCATTCTAACTCAATACTTGACTGATTTTGGAACTAAAAAGATGGGAAAATTGGTCATCTCTGCAAACAGATCAATAAGCAAATAGCCTTTAATAATATTTGTTGACAGGCATCAGTTGCTTGACTGTGTGCTTGGACGGCTGTATATTAGCTCGAGCCCCGGGCAGTACACGTACACCTCAGTGCTTTGAAAGCAGTCAGGTAGCGCTCTGAGTTGCTGGTATCGTGTTTAACAAAGTCAACAAAGTGCTGACTTGACATGCTCGTGGAGTTTTCACTTCACTTCTTCGTCTGTATGGAACTTTTCTGGGGTCCATTTTAAATGACCCAAATGTAGTTAAAGGAATCCAGCTGCAAAGAAACGAAGTGTTTTGTGTTTACTGTGTAAACAGCCTTTAAAAAGAACCACACTTCTCCCTCTCCATTTAATCTCTGGCCAGATCTCAGAAAATTCCAGAAGTTTCTTGTAGACAGGACATGTATTCCTGCTCATCACACGCTCGTGCTGTGTTCCGCTCTGACGTGGCACTGGAGCGCACTGCTCTTCTGCAAACTCTGTTTTTTTTTTTTTTTTTTTTAAATGTAAGCAGAAGAAAAAAATTTGTATCTTTGTGAGTTGAGAACAGCTGGAGTTTAATCTGTTCCTCGTCTTCCTCCTCCGAGATGGTGAACAATTCTGCCATCTCTCTGTGAAAACACGAAATTCTGCAGTCTCATTCGTTACGTTACCCGAGAGATTAAGGATATACCTACATGAACCTCGGCGTTCATTAAGAGGAATGGCGAACCATGAAGGAGACCGGGGCGGTTCTGTTTTCACAACGTACAAATCAAACAGACCGCAGAATCCAACCCCCAATCTAACTCAGACGGACGCTGAAGGTGGTCCGCAGATGGTTAATTTTGGCTTGTTGTGAATTTGAGTTCGTTAGACGTTTTCGCATATGCACAAAAAAGCTGAGTCATCAGTCTGTAATGACTCGAACTTGGAAGAAACTGCTGTTCCTTCTTCACCTCCCCTGCGCTGAGGAACAACCGTACAGAAAACTTGTTTATGATGACTGTGTATGATCAGCTACATAAACTCATCAGCTTTCATAATCATAGTTATTAATAAACTGTAAGTTTGAAGTTTACTCGATTTCCAAATTTGCTTATATTTGTAAATGAAGCTCCTCAGGCCAGATTTATAAAGCAGCAGGATTTCCTCGATTCTGAGGTTAATAATGTGCAAATTTAACTAACACAGGTGAGGTCATTTCAGTTTTATAAAAAAGTGGTGCTAATGGGCCTTACCCCTGACAGTGCTACGCTCTGCCCCACTGGTTACTATATCCAATGTTCCACTAATTGCTTCCATTCAGAACACAGTGCCTCTCTCGCACGTATTCCTGACAAATATGAGATCACCTCCTAAATTTAATGGGTTCTTTCCAGGCCCCACCCTTCCGCCAAGCTGGATAAAAATCAGATCAGTAGTTTTTGCATAATAAATCAATAAATAAATACATTTAATAAATGGTTGTTAAAGCCTTTAATAAATTCCTGGACCCACCTACAAATACATACGCAGTCACATCCGGCGCAAAAATAAGCGTGTCCACGCATTTTCAATTCATGCTAACATTTCACTACGTCTTCCTTTGAGGTTTGTGTTTTTAACAACCAAACTATGGTTTGTGTATATTAGTAACTGTTCGAAAATCCAGCGGTAAATCTGTAAAACATTCAGGGATGTGACAAGTTTTTTTAGAGAGTGAGGAGTTAGTTAACCTTCTGTTAAAAGAGAGCTCGGAGGTACACGCAGTATTTCCTTTTCTTTACTCAAAAGAACAGAAACTTACTCGGGATAGAGATATGCACTAAAGGAGTATACCTCTTAACGGTGACTCAGTTTCGATGAAAGTGGCACGTTACGTCGGGGGAAATTGGAACATCAGGACAGAGTTACATCAACATGGCAGACAGGATTATTTAGAGATATACAGTCAGCTCAAACATGAAACCACAAAACCGAGGCCGGGCTCACAAAGATCCTTTAATTAGACTAAATCTCTTTCTCTCTTTTTCTTCTGCCTTCCCTCCCACTCTCTTTCCCCCTCTCCCTCTCTCTCTCATCCTCTCTCGCTGTCTCTTCTGCTTTCTCTCTTTTGCTTCACTTTCCCTAATACCACACTCTCGCATGAATGAGGAGCAATACTACTATTTTATGCATGAACAACGAGTGCAGTGGCGTAAAATACACATGTGCACTCATCACTCACACTGATCCCACGTCACACACATGCAAAAACAAGCAAAAGTGCACACACATTCTCCTTCTCTTTTAGATACACGCACACTCACACCCACACACCCTGTCCCTCAGGATGGCCAGATGGAAAGTGCTGAAGAAGTCTTTCTCTCTCTCTCTCTCTTTTGTGTGACGGATGCGCTGTAAGTCTATCCCTTGCTAATTGCCGGAGTGCTTCAAACACAAAGACGACCGCCGAAACTCCACACCGCCGTTCAGAAACATTTACAATGTGCTACACAGGAAATGTGTGTAGGGAAGATTTAATGTCCATAGAACCAATCAGATCTACGTTTTAAAAACATTGTCCAAATTAAACATCAAATCCGAGCTATTTTGGGAATATCCATGAAGATCTGTTCTCCAGGGCTCTCTCGAAGTAAACAGAGATGGAGATGGTAATGCGGTGTGTGTGTGTGTGTGTGTGTGTGTGTGAGAGAGAGAGAGAGAGAGAGAGAGTGAGACAAAGTGAGAGAGAGAGAGAGAGTGTGTGTGTGAGAAAGAGAGAGAGAGAGAGAGTAAGTGAGAGAGAGAGAGAGAGAGAGAGAGAGTAAGTGTGAGAGAGAGAGAGAGAGAGAGAGAGAGAGAGAGAGAGAGAGAGAGTGATGTTATCATCATGGTTGTTAATGTGTGATGTTTAAGAGGATTTTAGTTCTGGGTGAAGACTCACCCTGTCTCCTGGAGGTCCTCTGGGTCCTAGAGTTCCCTCTTCTCCCTGCATCATAAACCCATTTAATTATTAATAATCATTTCTCAATTCTTCTACTAATGTTGTATTTTTAATTTCCATGCATGCGAGACTATGTCACACTTTAACACAGGATCAGACAGGAAGTGAGGTCACCTTCGGTCCAGGTTTTCCAGGGAAGCCATCCAACCCCGGCTCACCTCTGGGACCCTAAAAAAAAAAAGTATTTACTAATTATTAATAATAAACTTAAATAACACTGTTATGGATTATTTTTACTCACAACCAGTTGGCTGTGTTTTAAAGTCAGTTTGTTTGTTTTTAGTAGATTTTCGAGGCGGGGCTTTGGACAAAAAAGGACTCCATGATTCATATCTAATTCTGAGATCATGAGATCTTAACACGTTATATATACTTTCACTGATTTATAATTTATCTCTTTCATGTCAGTAAAATAGACGAGGTAAAGTCTGTTGGGCTTTTACACCCCGAGCGTACTGGTTCATCAGGCCGGAGCTTATCCCCGGTTTCTGTAGCGTGAAGTGACTAGGAGTTCAACTGCTCCTGGAGGGGACGCAAGTCCATCGCAGGTTATCTTCCCAGTAATTTCACTGGTACCCATTCATACTGCTGGGTGGACAGAGGTGCGCTTTTGGTTAAGACCTTGCCTAGGGGTCTGAGCATGGTGGGAGACTAATGGGGAGTCGAACTCATGACCTTTTGATCATAAGCCCAGCACCTTAACCACTACATCACTGGCCCCACCAGTAAAATACACTCCTGGCCAAAAAAAAAACGAGCCATGTCTGTATTTTCCAAAATGTTTGTAATTATTAACTATAACATATAAATATATTGAATAGTTATGCAAATTCTATTAAAAAGTCAATATGGAATTGTTTTTGCTTTAGGTTTTCTTAAATATTCAATCTCTTGGTTCGACTCGCTGGAAGTTTCCCGCATCTGAAAATGTCCAAATTCTTCGACTCGTATTCAACAGCCTCCCAAAGATCAGTGTTGTTACTAAACTTTCGTTCAACTAACTTATGTTGGATGTATGACCAGATGTTCCTTAGTGGGTTCAAATCTGGACTCTGTCCCGGCCAGGACAGGAGCTTGATGCCGTTCTTGTCCAGCCAGGCTTTACTGGGCTTGGCGTTGTGTTCTGGGACGTTTATTAGTTATAAAACTCATTATTTGATATAAATTAACTGGTGTTCAGACAAACCATCACCATTAACTGGTAATGATGGATTCTTGGCTGTTACATACTTTTGCTGCGATACCTACAAATATTTTATTTCAACGTTGGCTTATTTTTTTTTGTTTTGTTTTTTTTTTGTCCGCGAGTGTACATAATACACATTAGATGTTTAGTGATTACAACCAGCACCAAAATGCACCAGTGCAAATGTTTGCACACGCTGTCGCACCTTTGTTTATTAACTTTAATATTAGGACACGTTTTTAATCCTCTCACTCAATAATGATCAGGGATAACGTATTTTGTATTATACATATGTATAATTATAAATACAGATAAGAAATATACACCAAAAATATGTTAATGCATCATGTGACATCATAGAAGCACTTACTTTCCCTCCATCAATTCCAGGCTGACCATCGGCGCCATCCTTCCCCGGCAAACCCTTCAAACAAACACACCGCTGTTAAAAGGCTTGTTTTCATTTTTATTTTTAAGCTTCGCAGTGACTCAATTCAGCGACTCACAGGTTTTCCAGCTTCTCCCTTTTTGCCAGGGAATCCACGTTCTCCCGTTAATCCCTACGGAATGATAATGACAGGAAACAATGGTTGGAGTGGCAGCCCGGATTTATTCCTCTTTCTCATTCACACTGGAGCGCATGTGATTTTACTGTTTTATTACTAAAGTATAATTATTTAAAGTAAACTTACAGGTATTCCGATCTGACCCGGAGTCCCAGGAGGTCCAGACGGGCCTTCAGGACCCTAACCCCACACACACACACACACACACACACACACACACACACACACACACTTTAAGTAATTTAAACTCAGTCGTGTTAATTGAGTTTTTGTAAAATTGATGTTTTGTAGAAATGATCAGATTTTGAAATTTTGATCATCTGGTAGTTGATGCACGTCGTTGTGTAAAAATACTTGGTTTTCTAAATTTTTTTTTTTAAAGGTTAATGTTGCTTTGGCATAATGGGTAAAGGTTCATAAATATGAGCTTAATAATTCAATTATATTATAATAAAAATATCAATAAAATAACTGATAAAATAATGAAAAAGGTTAAATGTATTATTTTTGTGTTAGTGCCACTCATTGTGTTTTTCATTATTAGACAAATGACTGCATGTTAAAGCAGCGATAGAGGATTTAAAGAATCAGTATCATCCACAGTGAAGCTGATAAGATCACACTCCTGCTGGAGGAAAAGTACAGGGGATCAATTTAAGATATATGTTTATTTATTTGTTGATGGTTGCTTGGTTGGCTGGGTGGCTGAATTGATGGTTGGATGGATAGTTGGTGAGGTGGTGGGGTTGTTGAATGGTTGGTTAATTGGTTGGTTAGTTGGATACTGGGGTGCTTGGTTGATGGGGTGGTTAGATGAATGGTTAGTGAGGTGGATGGTGGGCTGGTTCAATAAATAGTTGGGTGGTTGGTGGGGTGTTTTGATGAATGGTTGGTTAGTGGAATGGTTGGTTGGTTTGTGGGGTGGTTGGTTGGTTGGTTGGTTGGCTGGCTGGCCTTTTTTGATAACAAGAATTGTATATGTTTGGTTTTCTGACAATGGGAAGTAGAGGAAGCACTCATGGTGTTTATTATGACTGCTGTTGTTACCGTTGGTCCAGGAAGACCATCAACTCCAGGAAGACCAGGCTCCCCTTTCTTTCCCTAAACAAAAAAAGGAAGGAAAAAAAAAAAACCAGGCGCACACAATCAACAACATTAGATAATAGGAAGGGGACGAATAAATGTATAAAAAGGGAAAGGGAAAGGAAAGGGAATAAAAATTGGAAAGAGAAGGGAAGAAGAAGAAAATTGAAAAGGAAAAACAGAATTGGAAAGAAAAGGAGAAAAAAAGGGGAAGAAAAAGAAAGGAATATTAAAAGGGGAAGGCAAAAAAGAAAACAAGAAAAATAAGAAAAAGAAAAATGAATCAAGAAAAAATGTTAACAAGAAAAAAAAAATAAGGAAAAAAAAAGAGTCAGAAATTTTACTGTGCTGCCATCTGCTGGTTAAATGCAACACTTCATACAGTGATTCTCTCTCTCTCTCTCTCTCTCTCTCTCTCTCTCTCTCTCTCTGTGTGTGTGTTTGTGTGTTTAACTTCTCACTTACTCACACACACTCACTCACTTTCACACACACACACACGCACACACACACACAGTTAGTATAAGACTCATCACCTTTTGTCCGGTTTCTCCGGGGATTCCTGGCTCTCCAGGTGGACCAGGAGGACCCTGATAAACACAATAAAATAACATTTAAACATTGTCTTGCTTTTTCCTTTTCTCTTATCATTCACCTATTCATTTGTTTCCAAAAAAGTGGGAAAAAGAAACAAAGAGACCATATACATGCTTTCAAATGACTTAATTACCTTTGACCTTGAGTGACCTTGAAAGGTGAAAATCAGTGTCGCAGGTATTTCAACACTGATAACTTGGAAATGGGTGCTAATGGAATCCCGTTGCTACGGAACACTAACAGAGGGCTACAAATAGACTTCTAACTAAAACCGTCACATTTGACCTTGAGATACCTCGAAAGGTCAAACCTCAGCCATTTGTAAATCTTTCAGATGAAAGAGCTTTTCACTAATTCCGCCATGTCCACATGCTATAGAACGCATTCTGAGATGAGTACATGGGGGATAAAACCAGCCCCCATACACACCTGTCAATCCTGACCAATCAAGTGTCTGAAGACAGATCAGTTGATTAAATGAGCCAAGTCAGGTGTTCTGCTGCTTAGTTGAAACAAAAGCCTGCAGCCACAGCGGTCCTTTGTGGAATGAGTTTGAAAGCCCTATTCTACACCCTGATACATGTGAGCAGGTGAGCTATAGACCACGCCCACAATGTGCAATGCATATAAATACAGATGAAAGGAGAGAATCTTACAGAAGGTCCAGGAGGTCCATCTGCTCCAGGAGGACCAGGGGGTCCAGGGAAGCCCTGAAAATAAATACAATTTATTTTAATTACAAAAAAAAACAACCCAATACAATTATTTAACTACATTTATTATTTTGCACTCACATCTTCTCCCTTCAGTCCTGCCATTTGTACCTAAAACAACACCCATTAAAAATTATTAAATAAATCAATGATGATGATGATGATGATGATGATTTTTTAATAATTTTTATGGGGTGGCGCAGTGGTTAGCACGTCTGTCTCACAGCAAGAAGGTCCTGGGTTCGATTCCCAGGCTCCGGATTCCTGTGTGGAGTTTGCATGCAATCCCTGTGCTTGAGTGGGTTTCCTCCGGGTACTCCGGTTTCCTCCCAGTCCAAAGTCCAAAACCATGCACAGTAGGCTAACTGGTTGATCCAAATCACCCCTAGGTGTGCGAGTGAGTGTGAATGGTTGTGTGTGTTTTGCCCTGCAATGATCTGGCGAGCTGTTCAGGGTGTACCCTACCTTCGCCCAGAGTCAGCTGAGGTGGGCGCCAGCCTCCCCGCGACCCTCATCAGGATTAAGCGGCTTAGAAAATGGATAAATGGTTTTAATGGTAATGGTTTTAGTGATTTAAGACTGAGATTCGTTCCTTCCTGGTGGAATTTATCAGTGTCTGAGTCAGTGAGTCTATTGATCAAGACAAAGCTTCACTCCGCTCTCTCGCTCACGGAGTCAGTGTTTAAGTCAGGAAGTTCTTCAGATCAAGATTCATTTCACTGATATCAACAGAATCAGCACTGGTTCACAATTCACTGAATCATTTAAATCAGGCCTGGTGTTTATGTTTGTTTCTTTTAGTGAATCCGTGTATGACTCAGTGAAAGTGAATCACTTATTTATGAGCCAGATTCTGTTTCAGGTGAGTCTCTAAATCAGTGAATCCTTTGGATGTGGATTACCTCCTCTTTGATTCAGTGAATCATTTGATTTCATGAGTTAAATGACTCCTGTTGAAGCTGATATGATCCAAGCTCCAGATTTCCACCATTTTATTTTAATATATATAAACAAACAACCATTTTATAATATTTTATATTATAAAACTGCCCAGACTGTTTCATTTTAACAACTCAAATGAGTCAAGTTGTGTCTACCGAAAGAAATGGCTCACCAAATCTCCAGGGATTCCAGCAGGACCTCTTTCACCCTAATACACACACACACATACACACACAGACATACACACACACACACACACCCAGACACGCACACAAACAAACACACACACACACACACACATAGACACACAAACACAGACACATACACACACACGCACATCCAGACACGCACACAAACAAACAGACACACACACACACACACACACACATACACACACACACACAGA
>JAQMYF010000003.1:3481569-3496991 GCA_030014195.1 Neosilurus mollespiculum | reverse complement strand
AGACACAGACAGACATAGATACATACATACATAAATACAGACACACAGACACACAGACATACATACATACAAACATATATATATATATATATATATATATATATATAAACATGATTATTTATATTATGTGAAATACAGCTACTTCACCAAAAGGTACATTTATTTGTCAACATTTTGGAGCGCTGTATGGGCAATTTTGATTAGCCAATGAGGTAAAAAAGGAGAACACGAAAACGCCACACAAAAAGGCCACAGTAGTCCACAATAGCTTCTTATCATGAAGCCATATTACTATGCCACCCTGTTCTGATAATTCTATTGAAAATAAAGGAATGTGGTGAAAATACCTGGATAATTTAAATTTGACACCAGATGAAAACCTAGTTTGATCTTTGTGGTTTGAATGGAATGGGAACATACAGCAATGAAAACAAGTAAAAGACCACTTATAATGGGAATATCCATTAAAAGTGGTCTCTTACTTTTTCCCATTGCTGTATGTATTTGGGAAACATACCACTCAAATTGAGGTTGACCAGTCTGTCAGGAGAGATGTGATTCAGAAAATGTTCTCCACTGTCGAAGATAAAAGCACTGCAGGTTGTCAGCAAATGCACCAAATCTTGAGGACTAAAAGGTGTGGGTATATATGAACACACAAGTTGCTTCAGAGGGGCAAGCTGAGATTGAGTAAAAGGAGGATACATACAGACCATATGTATCATAGGTCAGCACTTGCCTGTAGGGCTGCTCACATCCCATGACTCCTTCCCAGTGAGCTGTGAACTGTTGTGAGTACATGTCTAGAATCTTTTTCATGGTCTCTGCTGTACTGCTCCCTTATAGAATGGTAGAATGCAAATATCTGACAATAATGCAAGAAAGACTACTACATACAGTATATATTCAAACTTGACATTGCTGCTGAACTTATGCTTCCCCTCTAACTACTCACACTTAACAAGCAATGCATAAAACCAAAAACATTGTGAGAATAAGAAACATTGTGTATGAAAAAACACAAGATATCATAGTACAGACGTGAGTGATGGTTATCAAAGTGAATATATGATGTTCTTTCAGTGATTTAGTTTTAGTAGCGGGAATCTCAGCTGAATGTAGTCAAAGTTACTATAATAATGACTGTCCTCTAATAGTTATCTTGCTTGTGTGGTCAGGTAGATTGAATGGATTTACTCCAAGCCAGAGCAAGTCAAAAATTAGAAGGCCTACAAATAATTTTAACATGGACCTGATGTTTTATTGGTGGAAAATTGAAGAACGCATAAGTGTTCAAAATAAGCAGGTTTCTGGGTTCCTGAGACAACCCCTGCCCACGCCAGTCAAGCTAATAGTCATAAAATGACTGTTCCCTTACATTTCATATAAAAAGGAGGGAAATGTTCTTTATATAAAAGATGACTAAAAATTAACAAACTCTTTCAGCTTCATACATTTCTGGTTAACAGTTTGTAGTATGAACATTATTTTTGGGGTTTTTAGGCTTATGTTGATATATTGCATATAACACTGCATATAATAATTCTTAGTTTGACCATTATATTAAAGTATTTTAGTTTAGAGAGATAAACAATAAAAAAAGGCTATTCTGAAACATCTTACATTGGCCAAACACAAGAACTCTGGGAATATAAAAATGGTTTAATAAAAATTCCTTTAGAACAAGCCAGTGCAAAACAGCCCAAGAGAATGATATTAGCTGAAAGCAGGGTGGGTATTGGATAATTGATAGGCTCCACTCAGTTGGATTGTAGATAGAATAGAACATATATTCCACTCTGTCATATATAACTGATAGCCACCTCGGTGCAGCAGTCCTCGAGGGCCATCAGTGCAAACAATGTCACGTAATAACTAAATGTACTTATGATTTGTAAGGCCAGTGATGCTAGACAAGGTCAAAGACATGTTGAAGAGATTCACAATGTCAAAGCAAAATATTCATTTTACTGTAGAGACACAACCCATTTCCTTTGCTCAGAGTGTTGTGTTCCAGCAAGGACTAAAGAAATAAAGACTCCCTTAGGACATGGATAAACTGTCTAGCTAGTGGGCTGAGATGTGTAGTTTGACAGGAGCATCACATGATAGAAACTCACTGCAGTCCCCATTGCCTATTATTGCTGTCCATCAGGCTTGAGGTTGGATGTTTTTAGAGATTATAGATTAGGGAAGAAAGATTCTTTAAAGATAGTCCAAATGTAGTTGTGTGAGATTTATAAGAGCTTTGAGACAAACATTCGGTGGGAGAAGAAGAATGTGGATTTAGTTTTTGTTGCTGGACACAGCCAACCAAAAATCAATCAATCAATAAATAAATAATTAAATAACATCACAAACCAACATTCAATATCTGAGATTTTCAAATGCAGTGAGGCTGTCAGAACCGGGGCCTATAATCACACAAGCACACATCTAGATACTACTCCCATAAATCTCAGGAAGAGCGAGATTCATCCTCAACAGGTGCTCAGAGCAACTCTCAGGTCACTCCTGTGTCATGTAATATTTACAGCAAGTTCAGCTTAGAGATAAAGCACTAGACTAACAATGAAATAGTTTGAAAATTCCAAATAGACATTAAAAAACTGTTTAATTAAATTGTGATCACTGTATGTTGTATTTTAATGGGATGGTTTTCACATACTGACCCATGAAATCTCTTTAAATACTTCAGAGATTTCCTAAAGTTTATATTAAAGATTAATAAATTCCTGTCTACAAAAGTTTCCCTGCTACTGCAACATTAACAGGGAATGTATTGTCTGTCATGGAAATGTTTCACACACACACACACACACACACACACACACACACACACACACACACACACACACACACACACAGACACACACACCACATTACAAACACGAGGTCTACCGCAGATCCTCAAGTTCCTCCACACGAGATTAAACAAGTGCCGCATTTTGGTTTCCAGGCTCTACCATAACTGTTTATAGCACGAGCGGAATTTCGTGCAAAGGAATCATTTGAGCATGAGCGTCCTCTCCTTTGATCAGTGTGAGCAACGACATTTTCCAAAAGTAAACACGACACTATTGAAAAAAGACTTGACAAACCCACAGAACCTGCAACTCCATTAAGGATGTGAAGTTTCAAATAGGAAAAAAGCTTCAGATAAGGAAAAAAAAAACAACTAGAGATACACTCATAGAGTGCAAGGTACCTCCGCCAGGCACAAGTGGATTATTATAACTTGGCATAGATATAATGAAATGTCTCCCCCTAGTGGGCATCGGATGAACATTTTACTTCATGCAAATGATTATTTAAATGGTTATTTTAGGATTTTTTCAATATGATCGTATGTACAGATCATGTCCATCTGTACCACATGTCAGACAGCTGTGTGTCACTGCACCCAAAACTTCAACAACTTTTCTTCAACGCAAAAAGTTACATCGTGATGACGTACGTGTACTCGGCACACTCTGGCCTGGAACAATGTGAGCGCCAGCCAGCAGGGGAGTATTAGGGGCATGATTGTATTCAAGGATGGCAGAAAGCAACTGTGTGTAGTGTGTGTACAGCCTTAAGTGAAAGATTAGGAGTGTGCTTTAGGGGTAGAGTTGTGGGCCGGTTACTTTAGGGTTGCAGCGATGGATATTAGGGTTATTATGAATAAAGGGTTGATGGATCCTTTCACATTTTGGTGGTGCGGTTCTTTAGGCAGGTAGAACAATCGGGACGTGGGGAGAGTTGGAGGCTTGGGATCAAAGAGTTACGACAGTATTGAAGTGGAGAAAGTTACACGTATTCAGAGCTGGTTTATGCAGCTGCTTTTATTAAAATCATCTGGGTGCACTTCACTCCCCAGAGGTTGGCAGATTTTTACCTGATGTTGAGAAATCCAAGAGTTTTTTTTTTTAATTAGCTTTTCAAATCAGCAGCTTTAAACACAAGCTCTTAACTTTTATACCTAGTAAAAATCTGGGAACACAAACGTTTTCATGGTTGTTAAACTGCTTCATGATTTAGCAAACTCGAGAGAAGACTTTTAAATGGAAAAATAAAAAGATACATTTGAATATGATATACAGTTTGGTGAGAATTAAAGTCTAAAGGGAGTGTAAATCTGTGTTTTGTATTTTATGTTGTAATTAAAGTAATGGTATTAGCTGTAACATTTACATTACGGTTTCCATCCTTATTATTTGAAAGCTTATAAAGCTTGATTTAGTGCGGCATGGTGGTTAGCACGTCCGCCTCACAGCAAGAAGGTCCTTGGTGTGAGTCGCGAGCTGGGCGAGGGCGTTTCTGTGTGGGGTTTGTGTGTTCTCTCCATGCTTGCATGGGTTTTCTCCTGCAGTCCAAAGACATGCACATTAGGCTGATTCTCTGATCTAAATTGCCAACTGGGTCGATAGTGGACTTGAAATGAAGCAGTCAAGATGTGATTGAAGACTCTGAGTATTAATTTCAGGAGGTAAATAGAAATATTGCATTAACCTTTCTGGATTTTTTATATAGTGTCTATTACAGGCTTAAAAGTAATCGACTGTTTACTGATGAGCAGGTCAAGTCCACGGATGACCCTTTTCTTCATTATTTCAATGCAGATTAAGGAGCTGAAATGTCTGGAGTGTATTCCATGTATTGAATATGTATTTGGTACCAGTTCTCTGAAACTCTGTATATGCAGTCGGTGGAAGTGATGGGGACCATAATTCATCATCATTCATTTTCTAAGCCGATTAATCCTAGGGACGCGGGGAGGCTGGCACCCATCTCAGCCGACTCTGGGCCAGGGTGGGGTACACCCTGAACAGCTCACCAAACCACTGCACTGTAGGGCCAACACACACAACCATTCACACACACACTCACACACTCACTCACACGTAGGGGTGATTTGGAACAGCCAATTAGCCTACTGTGCATGTTTTTGGACAGTGGGAGGAAACCGGAGTACCCGGAGGAAACCCACGCAAGCACAGGGAGAACATGCAAACTCCACACAGAAACGCCCCGAGCCCGGGAATCGAACCCTGGACCTTCTTGCTGTGAGGCAGACGTGATAACCACTGCAAATATGTAGTTTGCTTAATTTTAGATCACAAGCAAAATTAGGAAAACTGTCGCCGTCTAAATACAGTTCTTATGATTGACTTGATTATCATATTTGGTATTGGCCTCCAGTGGCATTCAGTGCCTCTGGGTTCAATTGCACACCTTGCCTCGAGCAAAAAGTCAATTTAAGTTCAAGATCAGAATTACACATAACTGAGACACGCCCTTGTTTTCCCACAGCCTGTGCGCAACATGTGGAACTCGCACATAATTCTGAATGGAGTTTATCTTCGAGTCACAGCTGAAGTCTGACTACCGATGTTCGTTATGAGCCCAATTCTAAGCACTCAGCTCTGTATATACTGCCTACCGATCCCGTCTGTCTTGATAGAGGTAATATTGCTATATGCAACATTTAAAAGCAGAAAAATAAAGTGAGCATATTGAGGAGGTATTGGCTTTTAAAGTTAGGTTTCAGAGCGGTGTGCTAACAAGCAGGTGTTTCTGATTGATTGATTGTTTGATTAGGGCACGAGGTACGGAGAAGATTTGGCTCTGTGTCATCAAACCACAGTGAAATTTGTTACTCATGCACAAGTTGCTCACCGGATTCTGATAATTATCCTCCATCCTAACAACCGAGGGTAGAGTGTATGTTTACCCAACACATGGTGATGTTGAAGTTCTCTAAGACGAAAGCAAAAAAAGTCATCTGTGACTGTTAGAAGAAACACACACGCAAAAAGAAACAAGAACTTGTGTACCTTACACAACACTGACACCAGGTATTCTCATTGGCTTTAATTCTAAACAATGCATCTTGCCCCTCCCTTCATAGAGATCACAGTAATGATGGATTTATGATTGGGAGGACGGCAACAGCTTTATGTACGAGTGGGAGGACGGCAACTGAAATCTCATGTGATAAAGACTTTTTAAAACTCCTTAAAATGTCTCTCATGTCATGGTAGGTGTTCATGCAGATCGTTATGCGTGAAGAGAGAGAATTCTCCCGGGGTGGGGCGCTGCTACGTTGTTTAATCCTTGGATGTAAGTTTGTACTGGAACAAAAGACAGTGTGCATAATTCCTTTTAGCTGTTCCCTCCCTCACTCTCTGTCTCTCACTAATCTGTCCTGCCTCGGGTTACCCAGGATGAGCCACATCCTTCACATTCTGAGCATTCCTTCTCTCTTTCATGCCCTCTTACTCCTTCTCTACTGTTCACTCCCATCGCATTTGACGCAACAAGAACAGTAGCAGATTTTATAATTGACACCTGGCATCCACCAGAAAGCCAAGACCAATTGCTCAATCATTTACCGTCAGCACGATGACAAACACATAGACAAGACTCAGTGTTTGAAGCTTTGTTCGCCCCCTGGTGGTCGAGCGACATCTGTATTATTCCCTCTATTATTGCGCCTCAAGCAAAGTCCCCGCATGCTAATTATTGCTTCGTTCACTGGCTCCTTGAAACCATCGTCTGAATCACTAGCAGTCAGAGAGACGGTGCCAACTCCCAGGATATCACTCAGCACTCGCTGAAGTCTGCTGTTCATTACAGGCTCTGAGGTTAAACATAAGGAACGCATTCTGTGGGTGAACCGCTATTAAAATATCCAATAACGTTTTGTTTGCATCTTTTGATTGAATTTGTTTAACCTTTACGTAATCACAGAGAACATTTAGAGGGTTTTTTTGTTTGTTTGTTTGTTTTTTTGCACAGGAGCGATGAATTGACCTGCACTGCCAGAAAGTAGTTTCACTGATGCTGGTTCTTTGCCAGAAAATGCTGTTAACTAGCAGTATAATATGCAGTAAAAGCTTATCTGGGATTTATAAGCAGCGAGTAAAATCTAAAGTAAACTCTGCTACTGAAGGCTAAAGTCTGATCAGAGTTACTTGTGTTCTGCAAGTTCTTCTGCAGTTTGTCCTTTTCCTCTGAGTCACAAAACTCTGATTGTAGTTTAATCCGCTCTGCACGGTGGTGTAGTGTTTAACACGTCCACCTCACAGCAAGAAAGTCCTGGGTTTGAGTTGAGGGTTGGGGTTGCCAAAGCATTTAATCCCCGTGGTGAGGGTGGAGCTCAGCCAAAACTGGGCGAAGGCAGGGTTCACACTGGACAGCTCACCAGTCCACTGACAGGCCAACACGCGTACAACCATTCACACTTGCACCTAGGGGCAATCCGGAACAGCAAATTAGCCCAGTGTGCATGTCTTAGGACTGTGGGAGGAAACCAGAGTACTTGGAGGAAACCCATGCAGGCATGGGGATAACATGCAAACTCCACACAGAAACGCCCCTCGCCGAGCCCAAGGCTCTAATCAAGGACTTTCTTGCTGTGTAGCGGACACGCTAACCTCTACACCATCGTGCCGCCTATGGTTACATCAACAAATGAATATTTCTTAAAACACCATCATTAGTCTGTCACTGAAAAAGAAAATGTTTTAACTGAAAACAGTTATGACCTCTGAAATGACTCAAAAACAAGTAAGCAGGATAAATGGACCTCTAAATCACTAGATGGTGACGGAAGCTATGGAATGTTAGCTATCTGTAGATTCGACATATACCTGCATGTTCATGTTTCACGTTGTGGAAGTATGTAAAATAACCCAGCTCCACTTGGGCATGAAGGTTTTTCATTTTTGTTGTCTTCTCCCCAGAGCTGGAGGGCATTGGCCATTTAAAATGTGTTGCTACTGCAGCTCATTTTGTGAAATGAACGTGTGCCTGGAATTTTCCCGACAGACACCATGTTGGGTTTAACCTTAAATTTCCAGACCGTGCATTCTCTCACATACTCTGTCTTTCTCTTTCAGTTGATACGTCTTGGGAGTGATGCACTGGCTTCCCCTGGTTGCCATGGTGATTGCCTCGGCCCTGTTCTTCCCTCATTGTCCCAGTGTGCCCGGGCTTGTTGCTGCGACAATGGAGCCTGGCAACAACTTCAGCACCAGATCACTGGTAAATCTAATCTCCAAATCCAACCATCCTCATGCGGAATACATGTCAACTCCTACAAAATCAGAGGAAATATTACCTCATAGGACGGCGGATACACATATTGAAAACAATCAGATGGTTAACGACACATCTTCATTTATTAGTAAGGACTTTTTGCCTGAAAGAAATCAATATGAGAAGGCAAAGCCAAGCAGAATGGACCTCGAGTTGCAAATGACAAGCAAACTTCAAGAAGGCCACAATTCCCAGGAGAACCACATACTCACAGACTACACATCAGCAGAGGTTTTCCAGGAGGATAGCAAGCTAGAAACTCATATAGAAGGAGATGAGACAAAAGATAATGGGCTGAGAAGGAAAAACACAGAGGTGTCATTAGAAAGATTGACTTTTAAAGAGTGGCCAAGGGACCCGCATCCTGCAGTTGGACCTACAAACAAGGAGGATCTGAGGGACTTTGGCAGAGAAGGACCAAGGGGAAACATGCTGCCCATGATGCCCGCTCTGCCTCCTGAGGGCATGGGAGTGGGCGTAGATGGACTCCTGCAGGTGGATGAGGACCTTTTGCTGCTGGACACGAACCCTCGAGTGCTGTTCTCCACTTCCCCTTCACCTCCCAAACATCCTCCTTTGGAGATCATGCTGGAATTAGGGCTCACACCCGAGCAACAAGAGGACCACGAAATGGAGGACAAGGAGTCAACGTTGGAGAAGTTTGAAGATGAAGAATCCTACAAGAACCTTCTGCTGGATTTACCAGACTCATCAGAGCAAAAGACGAGATCCCTTCGTCGTAGAAAGCGTCAGCTCATGCACACAGGCATTGAGCGCTCGGTTTGTGAGTCTATAAGCGGTTGGGTGATGGACAGGCGAACAGCGATTGACATGTACATGAAAAACGTCACCGTACTGGAGAAATTTCCCGGCAAGAAGGGCATGATGACACAGTACTTCTACGAGACCCGTTGCCGTAAGCCAGATCACCGCAAAGTGCAATCTGGGGAGCGTGGACTGGCCGGAGCAGGCTGTCTTGGCGTGGATAAGCGCCACTGGGATAGCGAGTGTCAGACCAAACAGTCATTTGTAAGAGCATTCACGTCAGACAACACCCGAGGGACAGGATGGAGGTGGATCCGCATCGACACATCCTGCGTTTGTGTGTTGCACTCGAGGACAAAGAACCGAGCATTAACTGCTCAAGGGACCAGCTGAGTGTGAGACGAATTACAGTCTTATAACATGATGGTACAAAGTGTCTAATAGTCCATCACATTACCCCTTCCTGCATCGCAGACGGATCATCACAAAGGCAGATAGTTGGGAGATTTTTGAGTTAGTTCTCAGTGCAGCAGTCACACTGACATGCTAGTGTGTATGGTGAAGGTACGAGTGGATAAGCTGTAGCAATGACGTGGTTGTCATTACTGGTTGGGAGGAGGGGTTTAAACACCTCATAGTTTCTGTTGGGATGAAAAAGTGACGTAATGATGTGGGCTTTAATCTTTAGCATTACACATTTATAACCCCAGTGACCCTCATACCATGTACACGATAAGCAATCGTCTTACCTCTGAAGCGCAGCATTGTGGTGCATTTGTAACTGAAGCGGCGTTCACTGTTGCTGAAATCGGTCCATTCTGGTCTTCAGTTCATCAAGCCTTTCATCATGGGTTCACTGGTAGCGTCAAGCTAGAATACCTGTAACACTGATTCATGCTTGCAACAGGACAAATATAACACAAGCCCCTTCCTGTGGAAAAGAAAATTCTGGAGGGAATTGTGGCTTGGGTATAAAACACATCACTATCTGTAATGTTAGGATGACCCCAAAATGCCTAATCGAAAAGATTCAAGCACCTGGTGTGTGAAAACAGACTCGTTCCCCCTGGTTCGTTCTGTTCTGCATCTACATCCACACCTTGTGGAGCGATCAGAGAGATGTGCATGTTTATACATCCCAGGTGGACTAAAACTCCTGACATGCGCACAATCCCGTCCCGGCTCGGGAGGGCGTTTCTGTTTCCATGTTTTTTTGGGGGTTTCCTCCGGATACTCCTGTTTTCTCCCACAGTCTTCACTTGCACATGAGGCAAATTAGCTGTTCCAAATTGCCCCTAGGTGTGAGTGTGAGTCTGGATGGTTGGATATGTTGCCCTGCGCTGGACCGACGAGTTGTCCAGGGTGTACCCCTCCGAGTCGGCTGGGATGAGCTCCTACCTCCACACAACCGTAGTAAAAGAAAATGACATGATGCAATAGATTATTTCCCTGAAGTCAGATTCTTAGTTGGAACAGGGTCTTTCATTCCAATCGAGCTGTTTACATGAAGAAATTTGATTCCTCCACTCCACCCAACCCCACCTCACCCCACAAGTGCAGTTGGTCATCCCAGCATCCCAGCAATCGCTTTGCTTCTCATTTGCATAACGTTTATTGCATCACTTTGAATTGTTGCATTTGCTTCCCTACCCGACCACTTTGTTGCATCATGTCTCAGTTTAGATTAAGCTGTTTGGCAAATCAGTGAATGAATGAAGCACCGCCCCTCATTCCTATTGGTAGTCATATAATCGCTGTGTTTTTCATTTGCGTAAAAATAAACGTCATCCAACTTTGTTGCACCGCTCGCATCCTCACTCTGCATTGCCAGTGAACATTTCACAAAAAAAAGTCATTGCATTTATGATTATTCATGGAAACTAAAAACTTGAAAAATCCTTATTAATTTTGCTTTTTTGTTTAAAAAAAAAAATAAAAAATCGAAATGTTGCTATGGACCAGACGACACCCCTGTGAATGATAACCACGTTCTAGGTGGTGAAGTCAAAGGTCTGGACCCGACTGTAGTTTTCTGTCTAGAGAGAGAGGGAGGGAGAGAGAGAGAGCGAGGGAGGGAGAGAGGGAGAGAGAGAGAGAGCAAGCAAACCATGGACATTTCCGTCTCTCGTGTCCACAGCAGCTGTTACGAGACCAGACTGTTTACCACAAACCACTATAAAACACAACAACCTCACTTTCTGATTATGTTTTCATTCAAATAAACCAGTTGCAATACCAGTTTCTTAAATGTTGTGTTTAATCTATCTATACATTATTTTTTGTTGTTATGTATCTATTATATACAAGCTGTAAGTTATTACTGTTTATTATTAGTATATAATCATGAGTACTTGTGATATTAATATATTTCCTTGTAAATGTTCTGTATGGGAAACACATTCATCTATGTAAGTATGTAACTATGTATATATTTATAGGATTACAAAACACTCGGACGTGGCCTCCGAGAAGCGCCGACTTGCGTCTGGTGGTCAGGGTTCTGGAGTGTGTTTATGTTGTAGACTCTGTCCAGGGTCTTGATGAGTGTTTGCATCACTGTCTGTGTGTGTGTGTGTGTGTGTTTGTGTGTTTGTGATTTCACTTGGTGCCTGCAAAAATAAAACTAAAACAACCTTTCTAAAAAAAATCTTTGTTTACTTTGTTTAAAGTTCTAACTCAGACTTGTCACTTTGACAGTAATAAAGATCATGTAATTAAAACTATACAGAAAGGCATTAATAACTATTAATAAATAATGAAGTGAAAAGGGTGTACTGTACTTATTTAAAATTAAGTGTGTGTGTGTGTGTGTGTGTAGTCAAACCTAGGTCACTAGATATTAGAAATTCTGCACTCTGATTGGCTAATCTACTCCATAGAAAACCAGAAATGGCCATTACTGTCTAAGCTGAAGTATTGTATGATTGCATTTTTTTTTTTCAAGAATTAGACAAATATTATTCACCAAGTGCAACTCTTTTTGGAAACCAGAGGTGATGTAATGCTACGGCTTCTGCTAGTTCCACTAGTAAACAGAGTTCCAGGAAAAGCAACAAAATATATACTTAAAGTATTTGATAGTAAGAACTTTTTTTTTTTTTTTTAAGAATTAGGGTTTGTTTGTTTTTTTTTTAGTTTAGTTTAGTTTTTTTTTTTTCATCAAATTGAATTTTAATAGACTACAGGTCTTCAGGTAACCCGCTATCTCTGTGCTAACCAGCTAGCTTGATGCTTAACTGGCTTTCGATGAAAAGCATTTTATAGTAAGAATTTTTAATTTTATTTATTTATTTATTTTTAATTTGGCAGATTTTTTTTCTAAACATGACTATAGGAATGGCCCTGCAATGGCCTGGCGAGCTGTCCAGGGTGTACCCCGCCCTCGCCCAGAGTCGGCTGAGATGGGCGCCAGCCTCCCCGCGACCCTAATTAGGAATAAGCGGTTCAGAGAATGAATGAATGGATGACTATAGGACTTCTAAAGGAACAGGCATTCAGCTCTATGCTAACTGGGCTTTCTGTATTTTATGGTAAGGGAGTATTTTATACACACACACACACACACACACACACACACACACACGCCTTGTGAGTTATATTAATACATAACTGATTAGAGGTCATGGGATAACTTATATTAATTGCTCATTAAGTCTAATTACTACGACTAATTAATGCATTATCTACTTAAGCCTCTGTTACATCCATCACACAACAGGTCTAATTGTGCAAATGGGCAAATTCCAAGGACTGCTGAGGGCGTGTCGAATAAAACTCACCTGTTGTGCAACAAAAAAAGAGTTAATAGACATGTTGATGTTTTCTGAGGAATTTTCCAGCAGATCTCTTAGATCCCATGACAGTTTTGATTGGCGTTTGATGCCAAGTGTGAAATTTTAGCCATATGGAGACTTTTCCCTAGTAATTAATCAGCAGCTCTGAGAGAAATGTTGACATTTCTGACTCGTTTGTATGGTTTTCTCTGTCACTTTATCTTTGTGACTGAAGGTTAGCGCTTTAGGTTTGTGCTGATGCTATTGTATGATGCTAATTCAGCTAGTGAGCCCGGCCCATAGCGCCCAGTTTAGCATGAAGCAAGTGTGTGATGATTTTCAGCAGTTCCAGGATATTGAATTTTAATAGCTGTAAGTGATTTTGATTGATATCACAGAAATCATGACAGTTTGGGTTAGCATTTGATGCTAAGTGTAATTTTTACCACATAGAAATATTTTTAAGTTATTTAGTAAGAGGTCTGAGAGAAATGTTGATGCGCCCGACTTGTTTATGTTGTTTTTACTGTCATTTTATCCCTCTGGCTGAAGATTTGCCCTTTAGGTGTGTGCTAGAGCTACGGTATGAAGCTAACACAGCTAACAGCATGGATTTAGCTTGGAGCAAATGTGTGATGGTTTACAGAAGATAACATTTTAATAGCTGTAATCAAATTTTGATTGATATCATAGTTTGGGTTAGCATTTCATCCAAGATACGAGTGTAATTTTAACCATATAAAAACTTTTCTTTGTAAGAGATTTGAGAGAAATGTTGATGTTCCTGATCTTTTTTGTTGTTCTCTCTTCTAGCTTCGATGCTAAATCATGTTAACATATTGGCAACCTTATACAATATTGTGCTTGCAGGTCCCTGTGGCAAAGCAACAGTGCTCTCTCTCTCTCACACACACACACACACACACACACACACACACACACACGCACAAGCATGGATTCCACACCACATGGATTCTTAATGAATATATTTGCACATGTACAAATACCTTTGTTTTGTTTTGTTTTGTTGTTTTTTTTTGCAAACATACATACATGTCCTCAGTCTTAGGGTTGCAGTGAATCAACAACGGTCATTTACACATTGGAACACATACTCACATACGCACACACGACACACAGAACCCGATACATGCTCCAGAGTCCCTCTGAGCGGATCACAAACACACCGAGATGACCTGAGGTACCGTTCAGGACCGCTTTATTTTTATTTTTCACATCGTCCGTTATATATCGTCAGTTGGCTTTATGACTTTTTAATTCACAGGTGGCGCAGTTTCGATCTGAGTCGCCTTCCTCCTCAGCATCGGCGACGTTTCGTTTAAAATCATAACACAAGTTTGTCCTCAAAATTTTACACATTACAAGTAGCATAATTTCATATGACCATGTTTTTTTTTTCATACATTTTTTTGTTTGTTTTACTTTTTAGATATTTACGCTTTGAACTAGATAAAATCAAACTTACAGTCAGAATTAGGTAATAAATGAACATGTACATACAGTTGTTCGATACATACATAAAGAAAATAAATATAGTTATCATACAAAATCAAAAAAATAAAAATGAAAATACACACATTTTACAAATTGTTCCCCAAGGCGCTCGATCGTATCATCGTATGTTAATGTACACTTATTTTAGTTTTTTTAGAATTCACATTGTCTCATTTCCCAAAGGTGTGAGTCGTTGTTCGATGTTCAACATGCATCGCAACACAGAAGAAACCATTCGCCTCAAGTTCTCATATAGTTTTGCTCTCTTTCTCTCTTCAGCACTTCTTCGCTCTTCGTCCTCCGTTATGGCTTGCATCTTAGACAGCATCTTCGAGGAGGCTGCAGATTTTCTTACCTCTTTACCTCTTTTTTTTCTCTTTCCATCTTTCCCTCTTTCTTTTTTCTCTTCCCTCCTGTCTATCTGCATCTGTCTCGCCCTAAAGTCTACATTTTTTTCGTAAAGATACATAATCGAGTTAGGAATCTGCCTCCACGCTGCTCTTTTACACACCGGATCCCTTCGCAGATGAAAGTCTTGCCTTAAGGGAAATCCCATAATGCTCTTCCCATCGCGTGAGGTTCGTGGCACGGTGGGTGCGGCGACACCACCTTCCGTCACGGTTGACCTCTGACTTGCTCTCAGGGCTTTAACGACGCCTTCAGTCTGTGCTACCTTCCATCGTATCTGGGTAGAAAACGATAAAGAAACCCCAGGCGAGAAAATTTTAAAAGACGGCCCCTTTTTTCTCAGATGGTACAATCTGGTGAAACGCACAGACAGGGTTGGTCCAAATGAAAGGAGCAGTGGGGGAGAGAATGCGGCAGTTTCGATTAAACCGACGACTCGAGAGACATCATGGCACAGACAAAAAAAGGGGACGAGAGAACGACAGAGTGAAAGATAAAAAGAGTCCTCCAGTCCCACGCCAGTCCGAGTGTCCTCATTGTCCTTTCTATGTCATACATTCGTCACGTCTTAAGTCCTTAAGCTCTTCGTTTTTTTTCCTTCTTCCGATTGCCACAGCTCCGTCTTCTGTTATTGCAAAATGGTTCAGACCAGTGGGTTTTTTATGTTTTTTTGAGATGTATATAATCATTGCTTTTTTCCCTCTCTGTGTGCTCACTGCGCCCCCTGTGGAGAGACACAGAATGTCAACGTCAGAGCTCGTGTGACCTGGGGCCCCATGTACCAAGACTTGCGTGGAATTCTTACTGAAAAATGGCGTACGCTTAAATCCAGAAAACGTCGTACGCACAAAAAAAATCCAGATGTATGAATCTGTGCGT
>JAQMYF010000003.1:3469593-3481469 GCA_030014195.1 Neosilurus mollespiculum | reverse complement strand
CATGAAGTTGGCGTGAGGCACCGCACATTTCCACGGACATTTCACTCTTGATACATCTGAACTTTGCTGTGGGAAAGTGCGTACGCAACGTTTTTGTGCGTACGCACCCTTTGTACATGAGGCCCCTGGTTTCAATTCAGGAACGTGAAACAATAATTCACATGAAACCAAGAATTCTTACAAGCCACTTTGAGCTTTGAGCACAATTATTCGGAACGATGGTGAAGAGAACACAATGAGGCGTCTCCAGAACACGACGCCCTTTAGACATGTGGAAACTGCAGCCTGGGTCATTAATTTATTAAAGACTCGTAAAACAAAAGCCAAGACTTCAATCAAAGCATTCCTGTTACGCTTGTAAATGTGTGTGTGTGTGTGTGTGTGTGTGTGTGTGTGTGTGTGTGTGTGTGTGGTTTAACTGCACACCTTTTGAGGCCTTCAGCAAGAGTATGTTCTCACTGATGCTGACTCGCCCCTCGGGGACACTGCAGACACAGAGAAAGAGGAAAACGCCATGTTTACATTACCGGATGCATATGAAACTCCTCACTGATGCAATGCACACTGCGCACACTTCTCACACTTGTATATGGTATAATATGCGAGTCAAACAACTTTCATGTAAAGTACTACAATAGAAAAGAAAAATGAAGTACATCTGCATCACCAGAAAACCCGCGTACTGCAACCAGTGAATGCTAACTATGAACCTCACTAATGTAACATGCATAAATGCTCAGTAGCTTAGCCAGCAAGAATATCATTAAGTTACATTGTTAAGCTAGTTAGCTAAAATTCATTATCATTTCTGGCTAGTAAACCTAGATATGCTAGCTAGCAACCTCACTAATATATTATAGAATACCATTCATTACATTATCATGCTAGTGTGCTAGCATTCTTTATTACTTTGGGATAGAACACAGGCTATGCTAGCTAGAAAACTCAAAAGTGTATTGCAGCATGCCGTTCAGTTACATTAAAAAGCTAGTTAGCTAGCACTCACCTAGTAGACTTTACTTTTATTTATGAGTAATTTGGCATTTATTTTCTGAGATGGACTCAAATGGCCACCATGTTTTTTGAAAATTTTGTGAAATTGGAAATCAGCAGGTTGCTGAATATTACTCTCTACCTTACAATTCAAATGACGATCAGAGATGCCGAGGCTTCAGTTTTTTAACCTCTAATGTGGAAATGCTAAGAGATATTTTGTCCAAGTAGCTAGTATTTAAATTCCTTCGAATGATCTATTCTGTTTCTTTGTACATTTATTCCATTATAATGGCTGCAGCCGTCTCGCAGCCGCAAAGATTATAGACATTGATTGAGAGGATGAAAGAAAAGTTCGAGATGGACTGGAAAGTAAATAAATAAATAAATAAAAAGTAATCATCATCGCTTCTAACAAAGACGTCTTAAATATTTTTAGGGTCAGGTTCTTCTTGTGTAGCTGCGCTGATGGAGTATCGTACCTTCACTCTGAACCTTCCGCAGGGTCACAGATGGAGTGGAGATGGCGGAGGCGCGGAAGTTCGCAGGCAGCGTCTCTGATGAGTCGGAGGTCACGCCCCTCAGGTCCTTCTCACGGAACATCTTCCTCCAGGACGGGGAGCGAGTGAACGTCTTGGTGCCATCCTGAGAGACAACCGAAAGCCCATCAACGTGAACGCAGAATCGGTTCATTAATTTAAGCAGTGTGTTGAAACATACGGAAAACAGACAGACAACACAGTCGCCAACAGCCAATGTCAATCGTGTCTTTTTTTTGTGGAGCTTCTTTAAGTCCACACCATCACCACGTGACGTCCAGTCCGTCTCGTCGGAGGTTTTCTTCACAGACTTTTCTGACAGCTGAGTTTATGAGTTTATGTTGATGATTATATCCAAAATGGTGGAACTGAAGATCTGCTAGCAATCAATGCTAAGTGCGATGTGCCAGTGATATCACGGCTCGAATATATGGCTCATGGCCTCATACAGTAACTGTAAATTATGCGTCATTTACATATTTTTTTACAATTGCAGGTCTATCGCTCCAGATGTTACGTAACAATTATTTGTCAAAGAGGCATTGGATGTCACTAAATATTTGATTCAGCAACACTGAGCCTGAGGCACATAATTGTTGTAGTATATACCACATTGGAACATACAGAAAAAATCACTAAAACAAAATATTTATGATTTGTTTTGTTGCATGTTACAACCATGACATACTCGGTCAGGTGAGCTCTGCACTCCGAGCCAAGCTAAGCAGTTGCTAGGCTAACCCTAGCTGGTCAGATCTTCTTTTAAGTCTAGACTTATTCCTTGGACCAGTGGCAGACCAATCAGATCACAGTGTCCCCGTGTAATATATGCTAATCTCAGTTATACGTAAAGCTTAACATATTGGTCAGTGTTACTCGTGTTATTTAGATTATCTTGAGCAATGTTTGTCTGTTATGTAACTTGTCATATGCCACTCACCTCATCTGGCCTCCTCTCGGTTCCCATGGCAATCAGGGAGTTGTACTCCTTCTCCAGGAGTTGGCGTGCCTGAGTAAATGAAGAATATGTCAAACAGTTTTCATCAGAATACAACCAGGTGTGAATATCAGGGTCTGTTCCTGATCATCGTTAATCAATAAAAATTCACTCACTTCAAATATTAGATTCATTTTCAGGATTTTCCCCCTAAAATTAATGTTAACGTGTCCTGCTAATTATTTTAAGGTCATTTACTGTGTCATGAAAATAAAAAACAAAATGTGATGTGCATTCGCGAGGCCGTAGTTACTGTGGAAAATAGAAATGAAGGCTGAAGAACGATAACATCTTGAGTCTATAGACTGTAACTTACACAATACACCAACGATACTTTTCCAAAACATCTTTTATAAATTCCATACCACCAGAATAAAACCCGACCTGACATTTATACTTAATGTTGCCTGAAGGATATGTACACTTTTGCACTCTGTTGTATGCACTTATTTTCTTTTGACCAATCAAAACATCCACTTCGCTCACTTCCACTTCATTCAAATCGGTTCTTAATCAGGTGGACAGGACGTTGGGACATATTTTATATTGTAGATCTTGGAGATGGTTTTCCACTCAATAGAAATGATGAAAAACGTGGACGAAATGTAAGAAGAGTCACCAAACAGTGAACAACCGTTAAACTATGACGGAGAAACAGAAAACAAGGCGTAGAATATAAATAATAACAATACAGAAATGTACCATAACAGAGGTTATACCAGGACAAAAACGAAACACAGAACAGTGGAACACAATAGGGCAACAACACCAACGACAGTGCAACGGGGCGGAGACAGGCAGGAAACCGAGAGCACTTTAAGAGTGCAAACCTCTGTCAAGCCCAGCAATTCCCCATATGAACCAACATGTTAAAAATCATCTGATCTCACAATGTTAAAGAATCCTGGAACCAGAATTCGATCCGGATCAACTCCAAATTCTCTCGGGGTCTTCCTTTTCCAAAGCCCCGCCTCTCGTAGAAATTTCGTGAAAATCCTCACATAACTTTTTGGATAACTCAGACAAACCTCAGGTAAGATATAGTCTCCTTGGCTGAGGTGAATATACATGGCATATGAGGTGAAAGCAGTGCACTATACAGTACCATGACTACGCCATGCGTGCGCTCTCTTACCTGGGTGTTCTGGTTGGGTATCTGCAGGAGCAGGGCCAGGTCGGTGTAGTCGAAGGTGTCGTCCAGAGCGAGGAGCGCTCCATGCACGCCGCTCTCTGCCAGGTTATCTGCGAACTCCTTCAGCCCGATGGACTGCACCCAGCACATCACGCGCTCGTTTGACCAGACCATCACATCTGGGCATTAAAAAAGTCATAACAGGGTAGATTAAGCGAAGCTCAAGTATTTATTGACTCACCATTAAGTCTGCTGGATATCAGCACCTGAACTGTGCTACAGATATTTTACTCCTAAAATTAAAGATGGAAAACTTTACACTTTCATCTAAAGCTGAATGAAGTGTAAAGCTCTATTTCCTGTATGTGGCAGAGAGGGTGTAACTATGTGCCTTCTGTGGGCAGAGAGGAGGCTGGTAGAGCCAGCAGGTAACATGTTGAGGAGTTTTACATGCGTTTGATGTGCTTTTGTGGCTGGAACACGAGAGAGAAGCCACCTAGCCATTAAATTTAAGCTATATAAGACTAATTTATAGATAAGATAGTGTCAACATACACAATATTTGCAATTCACAAACGATGCTCTTCCTGAGTTCTTTCCTGCTAATCTGGACCACGTCCACGGTGTGTATCTTGTGTGATTTGAGCAGATTCCTGTTTTGGTTTTTAAATCATGTTTCAGTACCATTATGAAGTTTTGGATTGCAAGCATGCAAGCACTGACTGACCCAAAGCTCAAGTCGTTTCATTACACTTTGCAGATAAAAGCACGTTATTTGTCATTATGACAAAATGCATGCTGGGTAACCTCCCTTCCCCTCCACTCTCCACACTCTTTATTTTAAATTGTGTCTCTCAAGTGGTTCTTTGTCGAGCTTCCTGAGCGGTGCGGGGACCCGGCAGTTAGTGGCTCTAAATCAGACATTTTAGACAATAGTACGTAATAAAAAACATGTTTAAGTTTGGGTGTAACGGAAACCACTGTACATTTCCCGACTAAATCAGACGGCGGGAGGAATTCCTGAATCAAGTTACATTACATACACAACTTATATAAATATGCTAAATAATCATTCATGTGGGAAATATTAATACAAAATTATCTGCATTATATCAACTCCAGAACTACTGGACCTCTGAACTTTAGGTGTATGAACATACAGTGTTATTTCAATTTTATTTTAATTCTTCTTCTGCTTATTATTATTATTATTTTAATTATTATTAGGGCGGCACAGTGGTGTTAGAGGTTAGCATGCCTGGGTCCTGGGCTCGGCAAGGGTGTTTCTGTGTGGAGTTTGCGTGTTCTCCCCATGCTTGCATGGGTTTCCTCTGGGTACTTCGGTTTCCTCCCCCAGTCAAACTGAATGCAAATTGGCTGTTAAATTATTATTATTTTTTTTAAACTTATTTTACTATTTTATAAATTCAACAAATGAAAATAGTTTAAAAAAATATAATTATAAATATAGCATGAAAAAATTGCCACGCACACTATTACAATTTCATGACCTTCATTTAATGTCTCTAGAGTGCATGGAGTGAGTGTCAGCACATGTTATAAAAATAAATGTAAAACTAAAAATAAAATGTAAAATATACGATGTACTGTATCAAGTGCTCCTCTATAAGCTACTGAATACCGTGATAGGAAGCCAAATTTTTAAAATGAATTAAATTCAGTAAATCTGATTTTGCTGATGGATTTGCCGTGCTCTCAGCGAAGGACAGGCGGCATACAATCTCTTCGCTGTCACTCAGAAACAACATTAGTCAATCATGGTCGTCGGTGAGCTTATGCATATGAGGAGTGTTTTAGTGCTTTTCTCAATTTTCAAATTTTCCGATTTGCCGTAATGACAGTCTGATCTAAGAATATACAACACCTTTATTCTGATGCTGGCTCTCATCTCTCTTCCTCTCCAACTCTTTCCGGTCATAGTTCAGCCGCTTCAGGCACATGATGCCGTAGTGCAGGCTCACCCTGAGGTCAAAAGGGTCACAAGGGTCAGCAAGACGGATTAACGACTAAGGAAAATACAATATTTCATTTGTAAAAGCACTGCTGAGTATCACAACTGTTACCAGAACAAACACACTCAAACTGCTTAATTCAAACCACTCAACTCAATCCTTGCAACTCAAACCTCACAACTCAAAACACTCAACCCGATCCACTCAACTCAAACCTCAAACCACCCAATTCAAGCCACTCAACTCAAACTAGACATTATGGTCTCTTAAGATATGCTAGCTAAAACCTATGGCTAGTAATTCGAATAGCACATGTGCACCATTTATATCTAAGGTAATGGTCTAGTAACCATAAGAACCAGCTAAAAAACATCTGGAGGATCTGCAAATTCCTGCGAATGACGAGTGTTGATTAGCATATTTATTGCACAATATGCACAGTACCGCACATTACCAACAGTTACCTCTGGAGCAGGTGGCCCACCCACCTTTGATGTAACCCCATTAATATTCATAATGTAGAGATATTAACGCTACCTGTGAAAGCTGTCCACCATTTTGAGTTGGCCACGTAGCTCTTTCTTGGTGAGGTGGTCCAGCATGCGAGCGTCCACAAGAGACTCCATAAAGTAGCTCCTGTACTGCGGCAGACCCAGGCTGGGCAACCAGTCGTTCCCCACCCACTCATGGTTCATATCACCGTAGGCCAGAATCTAAAACATACACACAGGCACATACACACATACTTTGCATAAAAAAACATTTCATACATAACCTGGTAAAAATGTGTCTGAACTCTAAAAGGCACCAGAAAAAAGTTTCCTGCTTATGATGCACAGCTGTAATACAGCAGTGACTGTAAAAATCAGTGTCTTAATTTTATCCACTAAGGTATGTGTAATATAGTTTATAGTTTTGTTAGTTCATCCATTCATTCACTCATTAATTTTCTAAGCCGCTTAATCCTAATTAGGGTCACGGGAAGGCTAGCGCCCATCTCAGCCGACTCTGGGCGAAGGTGGGGTACATCCTGAACAGCTCACCAGACCACTGCAGGGACAACACACACACAACCATTCACACTCACACCTAGGGCCGATCTGGAACAGCCAATTACGCTACTGTGCATGTTTTTGGACTTTGGGAGGAAACTGGAGTACCTGGAGGAAACCCACGTAAGCATGGGGAGAACATGCAAACTCCACACCCGGAAATCAAACCGAGGACCTTCTTGCGGTGAGGCGGACGTGCTTTCCACTGCGACACCGTGCCGCCAGTTTTGTTAGTAATCTATGCTAATTTATGCTAGCATAGCATATTACTGATATTGGTGCCAAGTTTCCTGCAGGTTTAAATAAGTGGAAAATTGCCATAAATTATGGAGTAGAATCAACAAAAAAATACTTTTTAATATAAATCATAAATTATGATAATATAAATAATTAATTTACAATTTCTCACAGAGGATGAAAAAATATTTAGGGAACGCATATTTACATTACAATTTCTTACAAATTTCTTCGAATACTTAGCACATGCTATGCTAATCAGTGACGCTAATTTAAACAAGGAGTCAATGAATATTACTGAGTGTTTTATTAACAAAATTAAAGTGCGTTAAAAGAGCATATAAACATATGAATAAATTATACACACACACACACACACACACACACACACACACAGACACAAAAAAGTTAATTAAAATGAAACGTGTTAATTAATTAGATAACTGGGTGTGGAACAATTCTTTCTTTTATTGAAGCTTATTAAATGTTGTATTGAGGAATAAATACCAGTGTGATGAAGGAATATTTGAGGAATTCGGGGAATATGAGAACCAGCCCTGTGTTTATGAGATTATTATTTAAGATTGGATGCGGTGCATTGTGGGTAATATTTTACACCATGTCTGAAGGAGGACCGAGCATTTTGTTCAGATTATGTAATGACTGGTCAAATAAATGTGCAAATATTTTATTATTATAATTATTTTCTTCTGTGTGTGATGGTCCTAAGAGCGTATTAAAGGACGCACACGAAGTGTGGATTAATATTTTTCCCTAAACAAGAAAAAATACTACCATCTACCATCACCAAAACCCCATAAACATGGTTTCTCAATCAGGTGACGTTTGTGTGAACGTGCTGTAGTGACGTACCTGATCCCAGCTGAACTCCTTCAGCTCCTGCACAGGTAAGGGGTTAAAGAGAGACACGGGGAGAGGAGAGGAGCGAAAGCAGCAGGAGCAGCGGGGACGACACGTTGATGAAAGGGAAGAAGAAGAAGAAGAAGAAGGGATGTGAAGGTAGGACAGGAAGAGAGGGAACAAAGGGAGGAACAGTTTGTTAGTGACCAGGTCATTAGGTGGAAGCAGTGTGTACGCTACGACAGAATTCTGAGGGAAAAGCAGAAGATGCTTAACACTAAAGCCCAGTGAGGACGGACACACAGAGAGGGAGAGAGAGAGAAAAAGAGAGAGAGAGAGAGAGAGAGAGAGAAAGAGAGAGAGAGAGAGAGAGAGAGAGAGAGAGAGAGTTACTTACATAGGGATGATGCCGTCCATGAAAATAAGCCAACTGTTTTAATTTCAAACAAGGTAAGTGGACTCCTGCACCATAAGTGTGCATTTTCTGTTGTTTTCTTTTAAAGTATTGTGATTTTCTATCCCAACTTGCCATGTGCTCCACATTTACTTCTGTAATGTGTGCAGTAATGCTGTGTGCGCCCTCAAGAGTGCACTTCTTTTCAAGTTGTGTGCTGTCTGGGATGCAGCCTGAGTTGGCTGTGCAAGAGAAATGCTGTGGCAGATTTCTGATCTGTGTTTATTTGCTTTGAAGCAAATCAAAATGATAAACTTGGAAAAGAATTGGCTCATTTAAATAAATTACACAGTTACACTCGCTTTTGATTATATTAACATGTCAAGAACACATTGTTGGCAGCCACTGTGTAGCTTAGCTAAGAGATAGAGGGAGAGAGCTCAACGAGACTTTACGTAAATCTAACTGTGTACTGTGCCATTGTCTCTGGTGCTAGATAAACACGAAAAATACTGGTCAATGCTGTAAGAATCTATATGATTATTTTGGAAGAACATGAATGGAATAGCAAACACACAATAGAATAGCTTATATTGGTTGGCCAGATCAATGTCACAGCCAGTCCCAACCAGTATTTTTTTATTTTTTTTTTGTGATTGGCTGAAATTATATATCTTAATATATAGGCTGCTTAATGACTGTTAATGTGAAATCTGTCTGTATCCTATTTTTATGTTCTTGTTGCCATAACTATTTATTTATTTATTTGCTTTGGGAAGCAAAGCTACTTTCCTCAGATGTGCACTAAAACATACACTTTCTATGCCTTTAAATTGACCAAAAATACTGATTTTACCTAAGTAACTGATGCATATGTGTGTGTGAGAGAAAGGCAGATCCTTCCAAGTTATGCATTCATGGGGTGCAGTGTCAGTGTGTTTGAGTAGTTTCCTGGTGAGGGTGTGGGACAAGGGCTCAAGCAATTCACAAAAGTCATACTTCAAATCAATAAGTGTCCAATCAAAGGCCAATGCACAGTCTCATTGTTATGCTACGACTTGGACAGTACACACACACACACACACACACACACACAGAGAACTCTCTCTTTCTCTCAGATTCTGACAGCACTGCAGATCCTTCTTCATGAGTGGCTCCACTCAAAGATAGGAGAGCAGTGACAAACACACACACACACACACACACACACACACACACACACACACTCGTGTATGATTATTTTTTTCCCCCTCCACAAACCTCTTAAATGTTCCCCAGATATTAATGTATAGTACACATTTGGCACAAATCACCCAAAAAGGTTACTTGTACTTAAAATCATGGAAGGTGTAATTGTTGTGGCTCCCCCTGCTGGATATTCTGCATCCCGCATCTCATACAGGATTATTCAAACCCTCCATGCATGACCAAAAGGGCTCATCTTTTTTAAATGTATGTTTCTATGACACTCTTACTCAGACCCATTAATATTCCAGAACAGGTAAAAGTGTTGTAGCATTTCAACTGAAATGTGGGGGGATTACATAATAACCACAATAACCATTACATAGAATTCGATCTGAAGTCTGTACAAAGACTATCTATAAGTTAATGTTGAACTGGTTTACACTAAAAAAATTCTGAACTGAAATCTAATTGAAGTTAATAATGGGGCTATGACCCAATTAGTACTTTTGGTACTCTTTGCTATTGTAGTACTGCCAGATACAAGATTCAAATGATGTCTCCAGGAAGTAATCATGAAGTATCCAATACAATTCCTGTAGGGCAAATGACACTGAAATCAACAGGGAGCAAATGCTTCAGCTTCTTTCAGTTCTTTATAAGACCTCACTGAGCTCAACCTAAAATCACTTTCCATCACAGCAGTTATTACAGTTTAAATTTTTTTCTAGTGTTACACATGCACAAGATGATTTAGTTTTATTTTGAAGAAATGATTAGTAGGCGGCATGGTGATGTAGTGGTTCGTATGTCCGCCCTACAGCAAGAAGGTGTTGGGTTCAAGTCCCAGGCTCTTGCGTTTATGTGTGGAGTTTGCATGTTCTGCCTCTGCTCATGTGGGTTTCCTCCGAGTACTCTGGTTTCCTCCCACAGTCCAAAAACAGGTACATTAGCCTAACTGGCTTTTTCAGTTTGCCCCTAGGTGTGAGTGTGAATGCTTGTGTGTGTTAGCCCTGCAATGATCTGGTGAGCTGTTCAGGGTGTACCCTGCTATCGCGCAGTGTTAGCTGAGATATGTACCAGCCTCCCCACCACCCTAATAGTAGGATTAAATGGTTCGGCAAATAAGTGATGAGTGAGAATTGAAAAACTGAACCAGTCGGTTACTGGAAACAGTCAGTTACTCTCTCATCTACCCACTGAGTAAGAAAATGAAAATAAAGCTGATTTTATCTGTAATTCTATCTTATTTTGATGTCATGTTGTATTGTTTATTGTAGTTCTATTTAGCTTTTTAACTGTCATTTATTTATTTATTTATTTATTTATTTATTTTACATTTTTTTATTGTTAATTTCAGTTTAAGTCTTAGTTATCTCTGACTATATTATTTATATATTAAAATGAAAAAATAATAATATATAAGAGGCAAAAAGCACTAAAATCCAGCCATGCAGTGGTGGTAAAACACTGAACACACAGATATGATGAGAAAAGGCCTGACTCAATCCAGTCAGTGCTTTGCTGCAGTGTCTGTAACTTATATACTCAGATCAGACCATGGAGGACTCAAGCTGTCCTGAGGGCTTTGGATTGGTAGAGCTGCTGGTGAGTAGTTATGCTGTGATCAACATTTAGATTTGACTGGGGAGAGTAAGCAAAACCCTGCCATAGTCATTACTCATTGAGGGATATGAGGACATTGACATTGAAATCATAACGTATTTTGATACTTCTTTCATATATCTGCTTATGTCTTTACTGCAGAATGGAGATGATTGCAACTCCTAATGGGAGTTTAATAAATTAATTAAGTAATTTCCTGAGTATGGCAGATCATTTATGTAGTTCCATTCAAATATTCAGTGCAAATCATAGTTTATTCCATTTTTTAATAACAATAAAAAACCCTCATAATATTTTTTTTTCTCGAGACTACAACAAATGGCCATGGCACAAAATAAAAATAAGTGTTGAGGGGAAAACGAGAGCAGAGGAGTTTTCATTAACACTCAATGAGGCATTGCAGCTTTTGCTAAATGCTGATTCTCTTCCTGCGATAATGGTTAATTAGAGCATTGTGCTCCTCTCTCTCACCCAAACTGTCACTCTAAAGCCTGTCTGAATGAGGTGCTTAGTGTTTCCCAGGAAAACACACACAGACAGAGAGAGAGAGAAAGAGAGAGAGAGAGAGAGAGAGAGAGAGAGAGACATTATGAGGACAATTCTCGGAATGAAAATAGGATTGTATTAATCTTTATCAAATTGTGCCAGGGAATTCCCTATATACAAAGATAGAGAGTTGCCAGCCATGAATGTGCCAGGATGCCCTAGTGTCTAAGGGCTTCCCCTTATTCCTGGGTACATAATCACTCCAATCCACACACACACACACACACACACACACACACACACACACACACACACACACACACGCACACACACACACCCACACACACACACACACACACACACACACACACACACACACACACACACACACACACACACAC
>JAQMYF010000003.1:3462419-3469493 GCA_030014195.1 Neosilurus mollespiculum | reverse complement strand
TTTCCATCCAGGGCGTCAATGTGGAAATGGTGAAGGATTACAAATACCTTGGAGTTCATACTGACAATAAACTGGACCGGGTTAAGAACACTACCGCAATTTACGAGAAGGGCCAAAACCGTCTCTATTTTTTGAGGCACCTAAGGTCGTTTAACATCTGCCGAACACTGCTCAGGATGTTTTATGAGTCTGTTGTGGCCAGCGCTACCCTCTATGCTGTTGCATGCTGGGGCAGCAGGCTGAGGGTTGCAGACAAACTGATCTGCAAGTCCAGTTAGGTTGTGGGGATGGAGCTGGACTCTCTGACGGTGGTGTTGGAGAGGAGAACGTGGTCCAACATAAAGACAATATTCAACAATACCTCCCACCCGCTTCACAACCTGCTGATCAGTCACAGGAGCACGTTCAGTGACAGGCTGATACCACCTCAATGTACCACTGAACCACACAGGAAATCATTCCTACCTGTGGACCTTACACTGTACAACTCCTCCATATAGCAACAACATCCACTGTTATACATCTACATTCTACTGTTTATCATATTGATAAACAGTAGCACCAAAACACAAACATCCAAAAAAACCCAAAGCAGCCCTCAAGAACCCTGACTGACCCTGAATAACCCTGAGTCACCCTGAATGACCCTGTCTGACCCTGAATGACCCTGACTGACCATGAATGACCCTGAATGACCCTGAATGAAGTGAAATGAATGAAATATTACTAACCGGTTTGGTCGCTGCAGTGAGAGACTCCATCTCTGCGTGTGTCATCCACACGTTACTGGTCGACTAAAAATACACAAAGACACAGGACATTGTTACTCACAGATAAAAAAAAGTCACAACTGATGTGTATGCGTGTGTGTGCGTACAGAGCGGGTGCTGGCCGGGGCAGATGGGCTGGTGAGTGACACCATCTCCTGGATGGCGAGGCGCAGTTTGAGGCGGTGCAGTGGGTTACTGATGCCGATCTCACGCTGGATCTCCGTGTCGGATAGATTAGCCATGATCGCTCCACTCTTCACGTTAGCACGACATGCTGCCACGTACCACGCCGGCATACCCACCCACAACTGGGGGGGGAGGGGGGGGCAGAAATATGGTTAGAAAAACAAATTATCTGATAAAATCAAAAGCATTCACTTATTTTAATGTTTTTAGGTAAGTTTACTTCCTTGAAGTGCATCATAAAAACGAACGAGAATTCCTGATGTATGATATGTTTCTCTGAAAAAAATCAGCCTGGCGAGTGTGTAGTGCCTAATAACTGGTTTATTCAAATTTTAAATACATATAAGAGCATTTCCACTTTTTGCACTTTATGCACCATGCTGGCCAGCTAGGATTGTCTTTTTGCTTAGCACGGCACTCTTTTGCATCATTGCACACCGTTTACAATAGCCCCTCCCCCGGTCACTGGCATCGGTTGACGCCAAGGACTAGAGGCTTGATTCTCTCAGCGGGCCGGTAAAGTCGAATTTGTTGTAGAAGAAAATTTATTCCAAATATGGAATAAGTCTAGAATGTCTGGAAAAGCTGGCCAGCTATCATTAGCTCTTAGCCTATTAGTCGATACAGCTTCTGTTTTTTTTTCTCTAGTGACATAGCTACTAATGCTATATGAGCTGATATCCTATTAGTAAAGTAGCCAATCAGAACTTGCGATTGCTTATATCCAGTGAGAATGGATAGGATAAGTTGTATGAATATCAGTAATGTCGAGAACTCTAATAAATTCGTTAAGCACATATGTAGAGTACGCATGAATGAAAACAGTCCCAACCTCCAGCCAGGACACGACAGTGGGGCCGTCCCAGGAGGCAAAGGGAAGCCCCTGACGACACGCCTCCTCCAACAGCTCATGTCTGAAACAAACAAAGACAGACGTCACGATTCTGCGTTTAATAAAATGAGATATGAACGTGATTCTTACACCACAAGCCCAACACGCAGGAGACATGCTACAGAAAATAAGAAAGCAATTAAAACTGAAAGAAAGAAGTGAATGGAAATAACTGCTGTGTCTCAAATCCTTCACCAACTACCACAGCGCCCCCTGGGGGAAGGTGCGATGAAGTGGAGAAGCTGTTATCACCCCTAACCGCTGGCACAGTCTTACAATTTTCCATTCGTTAGAAATCAACACTTTGTGCTTTTTATTCATTTCCAGTTCTGTTTAATGATGTAGAACATCTGTGAAACATGTTATTTATTCCGAACACGAGTCCTTGTGAATGAACAGTTACCATGGAAATAATATCGTCAATTAATCAACATTTCATGGCCAATCAGAATCAAGAATACAGCAGTGCTGTGCAATAAATAACTTCTGATTTTATTACACGTTTAACAAGCTAGCTGTTTACGTTTTGCTAATGTGCAGCTGAGCCACACTGCCTTTCTAATAGTTGGCTAATAACGTTAGTTAGTGTCTTGTTTTTAAATCCTCTTTTTGTAAACACTTATCAGGCTTGATTTGTTTTTTACCTCCTCCGCTTGAAGAGGGAGATTATATATTTACCAGCATCATTTTTTTTGTTTGTTTGACTTTTAGCAGGATTACGCAAAACCTACTGAACTGATTTTCACCAAACATGGTGGAGGTTTGGGGGATGGACCTGGCAAGATCCTGTAACAGAAACTGATAAAAAGATGAAGACTGTACTTCTTCTTGCTGCGGCGGTCCTTGTCCACAGGTCCTGCCATCTTGGTGAGACCGAGGGGGTCGACGGCACCCAGATCATCAGAGGGAGTGGAAGCTGGAAGAGAAAATAAAGCTAAACTTCACTGGTTGTTAAAAGTGCTCACTTTTGATGCTAAAATAAATTAAATACAGAATAATGTCCCAGTTTCATGAGTGTCCACGCCCTTAATGTCCCTTACTTTATAATCCAGGTCCATTCATCTCTGCACATGATGTCCCTGTCTCTTTAAGCAGCATGCCTCTCATATGTCCCGGTCCCTATCCTTTATGTCCCTTACATCTTTGCACTTTTTGTGTCTCTACATTGCTATGAGTCTCGATGTAAAGGTACTTAATGTGTCGGTCCCTTGTGTCCCTGTCCCTCATGTCTCTTGTCTCTCTTTTTCTTCTTCCTGTCCATGGCTCACCCAAAGAGGAGGACTCGCGGCCTGGCTGTCCCATGCGTCCCTTCTCCTTCTTTCCAAAAAGGCGGCCGATGGAAGACTTGATGCTTTTCTTTTTGGTGGCCTTGTGAAGGGAATCCTGACTGCTGTTGGAGCTGCTGCCATCTGCTGAGAGACTGCAGGGACGCGAGACATGCAGAGAGAGGAAGAGAGGAAGAGAAAGACATTTTTTCATTTAATTTTGCTAAACCGCTTAATCCTACCAGGGTTGCGGGGGGCTTAAATACGGGGGAGCATGCAAACCCCACACAGAAACACCCTCGCAGAGCCTGGGACTCGAACCCAGGACCTTCTTGCTATGCCATCACCATGCCACACTGATAGAATGTTTTTATTTTTTTTAATAATATGCAGTTTGGGGCGGAGTCTCGGGACAGAATATGCTAATGTTAAGCTAGCTAGCTATTAAAGTTGAATCATCTTGTGATTTAACATCATGTGTTAAATTATCCCGCAGTACAATTTCCTACATGTTCTATCACAAATATCTTTTTGTAAATTTTCTCGTTTCATAACAGCTGACGTTAAACTCTACGGAATCTTATTAGGATCGTGTTGCAGTGTCCCGTTAATGCGTCGCACTGACCTTCGGAACTCGCGGCTGTCATCCAGCATGGCTCCGGGGTGGGTGTGGCTCATTCTGTCCAATCGTAGAGCACGAGGGGTGGGAGGAGGGGTGGAGTCCAGCAGAGCCAGGGACCTATCGTCTTCCTTGTTGTTCTAAGAAACAAAATGAATCAAATCACAATTTAATCGGATAATTAGTCGAATCTATAAACAACAAAAATAATATAAGCTGTGAGATGTTTGGTTAAATTCATTAAAAAAATTATAATGTAAACCTTCAGTACAAAATGCATGTTTTTTTTCTTTTTACCAACAACAGGACCAGATCCAGAACTTACAGCACAGAACCGGAGAATGAATACGCTACCTGTCTGTCCGTCTCGCGTGCCGGAGAGTGGGGCAGGCGTGGGGTGGAGTGACCCGAGCTGGGTGGAGAGGGGGACGCCAGGGTGGAGGAGGTGAGGGACGGAGTAATGAAAGTCCTGCCACTGGCGTCTCTTCCCAGAGAGGACGGGGGAACCGGGAGTCCGTCCAGAGCTACACTGCTCACACGGCTTTCGATCTCTTCAGCCCTCAGCTCCGTGTTCTCCTTCTCCTCCTGAATCAGCCTGAGACACACAGTTAAATAAGCACTGCTAGATCACAGGAAGATAAAAATGATTCTGCGGGTGTGGCTAAGAGAGTTCGCCAACCAGAAAGATGTTTACTTAGATTTAATACTTAAAGGTTCCCATTCACTTTCCAGGAATATTAAATCAAGAATAAATACAGTGTGTTTATTGGAAACAAAATGGAAACCTTAATATTCATCCAGAACGAACTGATAATGGAACATAAAACACAGGATCTTCACCAGTGAACGGAGAACCTTAAAGGTTCAGCTGCAAAATCAGCTCATCTTCTCCTGTAAGAATTTTACACCAAGCTAAAGTAGCACAAGAATAAACAGCCAAGAAGAACATAAACAAACCAAAAGTGTACGGCATAAAAACTTATATAATATTCCTGAAATCAAATCCTCCGCCTGTGGAATTCATACGACTGTTAATAAAGGAGTTCCAGGCTATAAACACTTTGAGAGCTCCTGCTCTAATCCATGTTAATAAAACTGGCGCTCACTTGATCTCCTTGTTGATGGCTTCCAGCTGCTCCTGTAGCATGATGGCCAGCGTCTGGACGTCCGTCTGTCCGCTGGGAGAAAGCAGCTCGGAGCCGAAGAGCGTCTCGCGATCCTCCTCATCATCGGAGCAGCCACCTTCAACTCCACCCTCGAAACCTGGGCCGAGCAAAGCACCACTCTCCCATTCGCCATACTGTACAGGGGAGGCGGGGTTTAGTGAGCTGACCTCGAAAATACCTCCAACCTAACAAATAAACATGACTGAAGCATCTCACCTTGCTAGCATCCTCTCTGGCTCCGCCCCAGCGTCCACGGTGGGCCCGTCTGACCACGCCCCCCGAGCCTGTACTGCCATAGTGATCCAGGTGAGTGGTGGAGCCAGCAGGAAGGGAACCGCCACCTTGGGAGTACCTGAGCTCCAGAGCACTGCCGGGAAGAGAGCTGCCAAGGAGAACACAGCACCATCAGCACTTAAATTTAAAGCACAAATATAATTAAACACCTGTACAGTCATATTTCTTAGAAGTACCTTTGGTTTGACAGACAGGTGTCATAAAAGTGAGACATCGTTATACAAGTTTAATTCTCTTATTTGATCTCTTCCGAGAATTTAAAATAAATTATTAACCATGTTTACACTCGCAAAGAAAAACTGAAAGCCAGAAGGTCCATTTTAACGACTGCATAAATCATCTCCATGTCCACTTTCATCTGGTGCTCATGATATAAACATTACATTACAAAAATCATGATGAAAAAATACATCATGAGGAGGAGGCGGGGTTTACCGAGAGTAGGAGGAGCCAGACCTGCCTCGCAGCTGATCCAGTTCCAGCTGCAGCCTCTCCAATTCTGCAATGAGCTGATCCTGTGACAGAGAGAGAGAGAGAGAGAGAGATGAAGCAAGACAAAAAACAGAATGAAAGAAATATGGGAAGATATGAATTAAAAAATAAGTAAAAGACAAAATTTGATACAAAGAGACAACATGAATGTGCAAATGTGTGTACAGATGAGTGTAGTGTTGTGTGCAGGTGTGTAGTGATGTATTCAGGTGTGTGGTGATGTATACAGGGTGTAGTGATGTATACAGGTGTGTAGTGATGTATACAGGTGTGTGGTGATGTATACAGGTGTGTGTTGATGTATACAGGGTGTAGTGATGTATACAGGTGTGTAGTGATGTATACAGGTGCGTAGTCATGTGCGCAGGTGTGTAGTGATGTATACAGTTGTGTGGTGATGTATACAGGGTGTAGTGATGTATACAGGTGTGTAGTGATGTATACAGGTACGTAGTGATGTATACAGGTGCGTAGTGATGTATACAGGTGCGTAGTGATGTATACAGGTGCTTAGTCATGTGCGCAGGTGTGTAGTGATGTATACAGGTGCGTAGTTATGTATACAGGTGTGTACTAATGTGCACGGGTGTGTAGTGATGTATACAGGTGTGTAGCTGTAGATGATTAATGGTGTAACTGCTTACTGTCGTGTTCATTGATTGTGTTTTTATTTTACAGGTGTGTATTAACCAGTGCAGGTGTGTGTGTACAGATAAATGTACCTTGTTTGCCAGCAGATCGTCTTGGATCTTCTTCATGTTGGCAAGCTCCTCAGACAGCGCGTTCTGTGAAACAGGAAGGCGTCTTATTCTTACTTAGTTCACATTTGATAAAGATTCCTATAAATAAACCTCGCTAGCTGCATTCCGTGTGAACGCCCACCTTCTCCTCCAGAGCCGCCATGCGCTCCTTCAGGTGGAGCTGCAGGCGCTCATTCGACTCGGACAGCAGCTTGTCCACGGTGTCGGAGAGACGCTTGTTGTGTTCATCATTCATCCTCTCCCTCTGTCTCGCCTGGACGAAAGACATACATATATATATATATATAGATAGATAGATAGATAGATAGATAGAGAGAGGGGGGGAAATAGATAAAGGACATGAGTGGGAGGAAAAAGTGTGCTGGCCTCTGATAAAAAATTTTTTTTTTTTAAAAACATGCTTGTCTGGCAGAGAAAGCCGAGCAGAGCAAATGTAAAACTAAACCCACACATACACTGTGACAAGAACATGTACATGGTACAACAAGCCCGCCTACACACACACACACACACACACACACACACACACACACACACACACACACACACACACAGAAAACTCAGTGTTCACGAAAGAAAGTAGAAGAGAGAGATGTGTCCATAAAAAAGTGGAAATACTAAAGCATTAC
>JAQMYF010000003.1:3457419-3459919 GCA_030014195.1 Neosilurus mollespiculum | reverse complement strand
GCTGTGTGCACGGGGAGCTCGGCTTATTCATTACTGACCGTCATAAACCACAAGATTTATGAAATTTCACAGCGTTTCAGGAAACCGTGTATCAGCATCTCACTGCCATGTAGCTGCCGTGCTTTCACCTTTCACAACCTTTTTGAACTCATTACAGCCTTAATATAACCTCATTGTTACCTCAATACAATCTCATTACGTCATTACAACCTTAATACAACCTCATTACAACCTCAGTGCAACTTCATTACATCAGTACAACCTCAGTACCTCAATACAACCTTGAAGAAACCTCATCACATCATTGCTACCTTAATACAACCTCAATATAACCTCAGTACAACCTCAATGCAACATCATTACAACCTCAATACAATCTCATTACAACCTCATTACATCATTACAGTCTTAATACAACCTCATTACAACATCAGCACAACCTATGTGCAACTTCATTACATCATTACAACATCAGTACAACCTCAATATAACTTTAGTACAACCTTGAAGAAACCTCATCACAACATCAATACAACCTCATTGCAACCTCAATACATCAATACAACCTCATTACAACCTTGAAGAAACCTCAATACTACCTCTTTACTGGCTTAATGCAACCTCATTACAACCTCAATACATCAATGCAACTTCATTACATCATTACAAGCTCAATACAACCTCAGTATAACCTCAGTACAACCTCATTACAAACTTTTCACACTGTTTTCACCTACTGTTTTGCCACAACTCTGTGATTTTAACCCGTGATGAGCCACCTTCGAACCTGCCCCTATGTGAGGCTGTTTAGCTACAATGTCATCATTTCTGGAAGGTTTGAAACCACACTGAACCACCGTCACAACCACCCCGGTGTGAGGCCTGCTTAACCCGTTAAGAGCTTTGTTGATATTCACCATGGTAACGTCAACATTTTAAAAGAACGGCATTAGCGAACCTGTATAATATATCGGAGGAAGATTTTTGCAGGAAAGTAAATATTTGTTTGCGAGACTGAGCCTCGATTTCATAGCAACCCTAACCGCGACGCTCCGGAGTAAAAAGAAAGCGAAGCAAAGACACACGAGCACGTCTGAGCGGATCGAATACTTCAGCGATGAAGAGGGAAAATAGCATTAATTAATACTGTAGGGATTCAGCGCAGTTTGTGTGTGTGTGTGTGTGTGTGTGTGTTACCTTGTTAAGAGCGGCCACTCTCTGAGCAAGCTGAGCCTCGATCTCGGGCAGCGTCTCAGCTCTCTGCAGCGTCTGCTGGAGCTTCTGCTTCGCATCATCCAGACGTTCCTGCAGCTGCCGGTTCTTCTCCTCACTCTGCCGAGAGGAAAGAACGATGAAGAGACGAGAACAGATGAGAAACACACGCTTGAGCGAACACTCCACGCACTCTTACTGTATAATATTAACTTAAGCGGAAATTAATTCACACAAACGTTCAGATGTGTTTCTGCTCCATAAATAACGAACGCTGGAATTCTCAGACGAGCGCAGCACAAAAACGGAACCGGAACGCACCGGAAAAAAAGAGAAGATTATTCCGAGAGGGATCGCTTTCAGCTCTCAGATTTTCACTCGAATCACCAAATTCGTTTTAGCGTCTAATTTTAAAGTTAACTTTTTTTCGCTAAAGTTAAATTTAATGCTGTTTCTGTGTGGAGTTTGCATGTTCTCTCTGTGTTTGCATGGGTTTCCTCCGGGTACCCCGTTTTCCTCCTACAGTCCAAAAGACATGCACAGTAAGATAAGTGGCTGTTCCAAATTGCCTCTAGGTGTGAGAGTGAATGGTTGTGTGTGTTTTGCCCCCTAAATGACCAGTGAGTTGTTCAGGATGTACCCCGCCTTCTCCCAGTTTGGGCAGAGACAGGCTCCAGCTTCCCAGCGACCCTAACAGGATTAACCAGCTCTGTAAATATGAGTGAGAGATAATTGTTATTATTAAAATATTATTATTTTATAATAATGTACTGATTACTGTCTTCAAAAGGAAATGATGTAATAATAATAATAATAATAAACATGAAATAAAGGTTATAAAGTCGGAGATATTAAACCTGAGGCCCTACAGCTCTACATGAAGGTGGAACTCGGAGGGTTCATCTGATCCCATTAAACCTTTCATCCAGGAGAAAACGAGAGAACGGAAGTTTAACAAAACGAATCTAATCTCAGGAACGCAGCATCAAAACATCACAAACACAGCGCCGTGATTACAGACGCTCAGACCGCAGCCCCGGATGCACGTAAGATTTTATCATGTGGTGGAGCAACAACGTCCCAAATGCTGTTCTAACATAAATATACTTATATAAATATAAATATACACACATACATCCAACACGGACTCCACGGTTTCTGATCAATGACTTTTACATTCATTATAAAGAAGTAAATAAACTTATTACAATATTAAAAAAATAATTATAATTTTTAACCTAGAAATATACATAAAAATAAAACTAAACATAAATTTAAATATAAATAC
>JAQMYF010000003.1:3433788-3442373 GCA_030014195.1 Neosilurus mollespiculum | reverse complement strand
ATCCACCAATACATCCCCCAAAACATTCCTGTATACAACATAGTACAACACAGTCCCAGCACATCCACCAATACATCCCCCAACACGTCCCCATATACATCATCCCCCAACACAGTCCCAGCACATCCACCAATACATCCCCCAACACATTTCCATATACATCATCCCCCAACACAGTCCCAGCACATCCTCCAAAACATCCCCCAACATGTTCCTGTATACATCATCCCCCAACACAGTCCCAGCACATCCACTAATTTGTCCCCAACACATACCTCAACATGTCACCCAACAAATTTCAAAATTGTATCCGCCAACACATCCCTCAACACATTCAACATCCCAACAACACCTTCCTAACACACCTCTAGTCCTACATTACATTCCCCAAAATGTCCTCAATAGATCTAAAAACCTGTCCCAAAAACACTCTTAACATATTCCCAACATGTCTTCCAACACATCCACAAAACATGTCTCAACTTTAATTTACAAGGCCATCCATAACACACCTCCAAAACACCCAGAACACCCCCAACACAACCCCCTAAAAAATCCCCAACACATCCCAACACATGCCTCAATACCTTCCCGACACTCTTCTGCTCCAGCCCCACTACATTCCCAAAACAGAATGAGATCATCGTCTTTTCCACGTGTTCACATTACCATCACTCATTACCTTTTCATCCTGTGCTGCTCTAAAGCGCTAATGGAATCTAACAGCGTTCAGATCCGACCACAGACAGGAAGTAAAGAAGTGCACATCTCGGCATTATAACAACACACACACACACACACACACACACACACACTCACAGGCTGAAGTCTGAATCCACTCCCGGGAAGTGGTGGATATTATTTATAAGTGAAACACGTACGTTATTCATAAGTTTTTTTTCCCTGAAATTTATCTGAACTTCCTGTTTTAACTTCATTTACTTTTTTCTAATTTCTTTTTTTTATTATAATATTTGAAAATTTGTTATGATAAACAAGGAATAAAACCTTTGTGCTGTGAACTGTAACTTGACTGTGGGAGGAAACCGGAAGTACCCAGAGGAAACCCACACAAGCACGAGGAGAACATGCAAACTCCACACAGATACACCCTCGCCGAGCCCGGGACTCGAACCCAAGACCTTCTTGCTGTGAGGTGGACATGCTAAGCACTACACCACCGTGCTGCCCTTGAACAAACACTAGTATCTGATTAATCTTTAACGATCACTTTTTTTTGGACTCGAACTTTTAACGGGAACAGAACGACTCACGCACAGCTCTGAGATGATCTCAGGATCCACCGGGATCCATTATAACAATGAAGGATTTTATTTGGATGAACAGACGGCTCTGAAATCCATTCGTACTCCGATTACAGTAAAGAGGGCGACACTGCACCAAAACATCCACAGGACTAAAGGGCACAGCATTAAAACCCAAATATTCACCAGGACAAAGACTTCAAAGAGAAATAATGAAGAAGAACTCATTATGAACAGAACCGAACCGGACCCAGCGCAGAGTTACGCTCTAAACCTCACAACAGTCAGCTTATATCACACCTTCTTCATCCCTACATTCCCTCTGATTTCTCTGTCATTTTAGCTAATCAATTCATTAATTCTTACTTATTTTATTATGTGCCTCTTTCTTTCTTTCCTAACCAATAAATTAATTATTAGTTTATTTGTGCTTCTCTCTTTCCTAATTATTCAATCCTTATTTTATATCCTTTTTTTAACTTATTTTTTTCATGTGATTCTTTCTTTCTTTTGTTCATTCCTTTCTTTCTTTCTTTATTTTCTAATCATTAAATTAATTCTTTAATTCATTATTTTTTTACTTTAATCCTTTACTGTTTTACTTGTGCTTCTTTTTTCTTTCATTCCCTTTTCCTTCTCTCTTTCTTTCTTTCCTTTCTTAATCAATAACTCATTCTTTACTTTTCTATAATATGCATCTCTGCATATTAGAGTTTGTTCTCTGGTTTACGATGAGATTTTTTTTAAAAAGTTAGCTGTAACACAATGGGCACAATATTTATAAACACTGAGTAAAAAAAATTCAAAGCATGTAAACATCAATAAAAGGTGTTTTGTACATTAAAAAAGAGAACCTCAGACATCTGGAGATAAAATATATAACCAAGTCATGAGATATACAGAAATATAAATAACAGTCCCTGAAGACGAGGAGGATACTTCTGTATAATCTCCTGAGAAGAAATATTGAGGTAAATAAAAGTCTAAGTATATACTACACTGCAGCCAAAAAATAAAAATAAAATAATAATGATAATAAAAAAAAAAAACAGGTTTATTTTATGGTTAATTCACATCACATGTGCTCCATGATGGCATGTTTTGGAACTGATTCACAGTTTAAATAAAGTGCTTTTTTATCCTAAAAAATGTGAAGGCCGTATTGCGTTACTTTCTTTGTAATTTTTGGGAGGGAAAACTGTGAGTTTTTGTCCAACATTTTAAGTATTATCCCGAGTTTGGAAGGTGGATACTTATTCATTTATTTTCTGAAGCGCTTAATCCTAATTAGGGTCGCGGGGGAGGCTGGCGCCCAGCTCAGCCGACTCTGGCCAAGGGCAGAGCACACCCTGGACAGCTCGCCAGGCCATCGCAGAGCAGAAACACGCTGATGGCTATGCAGCTACTCTTTATAAAAGTCTCAAGAGACTTTCTCGTTTCTGATTAGTGGAAAGTCATCAAATAATTCTTGATATTGCATTGTTGCCATCAGATAATTGACACACTTTGCACGTGCTGATGTTCCTCCTCATAGATATCATGTAAGATAGATTGACTCTGCCCTGCGGAAGCAATGCGGCACTGGGCTGTAAACTTAATTTTGTTTGCTCAAAATTTATGCTGTTATAAGAATAAAGATAGAGATAGAGGCTTATAACAACCTTAAATATTGATTAAAAAATTAATTAAGTTTACAGCTCAGGGCCCCACTGCTTCAGACATGGAGGAGCCGTCTGCCATGAGGCATAGCCCATCTTTCTTTTGATATCTATGTCTCTCCTCTTCCTGTCATGCTGGTGATAAAATAGCTGCCTGCCTTGAGATTTCTTGATCAAAAAGTCTTGCTTGGTGAAAATAAGGTCTAATTCTTGAAAATGAGCAAAAAAAATCGCTTCTAACCATCCAATACTTTAATTCCATATTTTTTTGCTTTTTGTGTCTTGGATGAATCAGAAATGGCACTAACTGTACAACATGCAAACCTTATAAAGCTCACTGACGCGAACTAGCTAGTTAGCCACTTAGTAACATGCCAGTCTGTTGTATTGTGAAGAACAGAATGCATTTAAATATTTCAATTCACTTTATTCACTAACTGCGAGGTTACGAGTTACTGGGACTACTGCATCAGCTGTCCTTCTTCTCTGCTCTCTCAATAAGGTAGACTTCGCTCTTCCAGGTATCTAGCGCCTCCTAGTGAGAAGGATATCACGTATCCCACACTGTCTACTTAGATATTTTGCATGAATATTTTGAAAATATGTTTAATTATTAATTAAGCAATTATAAAATTCTGCTTTCAGTGGATAACATTCCCTCAGTCGAATAATTCTCGATATTATACTTCCCCTCGTTCAATAATTGTTTATTATCCAGAGATACAGAACCAATCAGATTGCACCGTTCCCGTGTATCACATACTAAATAGTTTTATCTCAGGATTGTTTCTGATATACTGAAGTTCAATGCTATGCTCTGTCTCAAATCCAATGATTTTCTGTCCCATTTTTATTTTCTCATCGAGACCGGCGAAAAACCAGGATCTGGGACACGCTGCAAAGGAGGGAAGCTTTGTGGGAGATAAAGACTGGTGGGTCAAAGGAAAAAAACAAAACAATGCTGCTGAGTTCAGACATAACGGCAATGTAACAGAGCAGATGAGTGCGAGTCAAAGCAGAACAGATCCTGATGAACAAAAGCAGGTCATCATCTCTCTCTCTCTCTCTCTCTCTCTCTCTCTCTCTCTCTGTCTTATGAGAAGATGTTTAGTCATTGCTGAGCCTCTGTTGCTTTTACATCATCACATGGTTCAACTTTTGCAATTTAAATCAGCACATCAGCTCATCTTTACATTGTTTTTCCCAATAAGAGATCTATCCAAAGATTATTCATACATACATATACTTATTAATACAAATCAAAGTTGAACAGACTGCAAACACTACATAGATACACTACATGATCAAAAGTATGGATCACACCCACATGTATCATCTCACACCAGATTTATTCACCAGTGTTTCCATTATAATAAACTCCATTCTTCTGGGAAGCCTTTAAACTAAATATAGAGGTGTGGCTTCGGGGGTTTTAGGGCGTGGCTATTGGAATTTGTGTTCATTCAGACTACAAGAGCGTTAATGAAAAGGTCAGGTGTCGGGATATTGAGGAGGAGGACTAGGGTAAAATCGGTTCTTCCCAAAAAGTGTTCAGTGCTTAAGGTGAGGTCAGGATGTCGTTCAAGAGACTCCATGTGACACACCATGTCTTCAAGGAGGAGTTTTGTGCACAGGGACATTGTCGTGTTGCAGCAGGGTTCGAATCTAATGCTACTGTGTAGAAAGATATTCTGCACAAATGTGTGATATGGGTTTGGGAAAAACCATATATGGGCATGGTGGTCAGGGGTGCATAAACTTTTCCCCATTTGGAATATCAACAATGACAGCATGACAACCTCCTATATTAAAAGCGATAACACCTGGCTGTCTTTGTTAGTGTGCGAGGAGGAGATCCTGGTTCAGGAGAGTTTCCAGAATTCTTGAACAATTTGATTCAGATACATGGTTGGAAGATTTCCTCATATGTTACATTATATTACTTCCTACACACACACACACACACACATATGCACTCACTCACTCACACTCACACTGGTGTACCTGAGGCAGGGCGATGGACAGCTGTCTCTGGAGCGAGTCTTTCTCATGTCCCAGTTCTCGGAGACGGAGCTGAGCTGTCCCCAGACTGTCCTGAGTCTCTCTCAGACTTTCTAACAGCCGCTCCCTCTCCGTCAGCATGTTCACCATCAGAGACTCCAGGTTCCCTGTGCTGCCGCCTTCATAGCCGCCTCCGATGCCCCCCATGCTGCCTCCCATGCCACTCCCGCCCCCGGCAGGTGAGGACGGCCCCCCTCCTCCTCCACCACGGCCGTCCTCCGATATAGTGGGCATCACCTCGCACATCATCCTGAGGCCGGGAAGTGTGGGAGCGGGTTACGTAATAAAGTGTGTGTGTGTCCGTGTGTGTGTAACCCTTATAGTGTTCTGTGAAGTGTATATTTGTATACTCTTAGAAAGATGATGCTTTCTGTAAACAGTTTTTGCAAACTTCTTTATCAACAAACGTCCACCCTCTGCAATCCTTTCTCCAACCAAAATGTCCTTTCTGTCCACAAATGTTTCTACTTCTTTAAATATGGACTCTCGCAGGTAGTTCGCGTCCTCTCATTTTTTTCAAATCATCCATTTTTTTTTTTTAAATAGACAGAAGCACAGTCTGTTTTGCTGTTTAATTGATTTTTGTTTAAGACGCTTCCAAGCTCCTTGGTCTGGGTGAAGTTCTGGGTGGAGAAACTGTTCGTGGTCCAGATAAACTATTCGGAGAATCTACGAGGATGGTTGGGTTGAAAGGGAGGGGCAGGAGAGATGGGCGGGGCATAAATCAAGGCTGTCAAACCCTCTAGGGATGATCAGCTACAAGAGAGCTGTGGAGAGAAAGAAGAAAGAAAACAAATTAGCAAATAAACCCAAATAATAGGCTGCACTTAATGAAAGGGGTGTGGTCAGAATTGACCAGTCACAATCAAAGAGGAGTGGCTTCAGGTGTCTCGCATCAAATCGAACACTGTTTACATAATTACACTCAAACGTTTCATTCATTTACTAAACTGCTTAATGTTATAAGGGTCGTGGGGAGGATGGAGCCTATCTCTTCCAACTCTGGGTGAAGTCGGGGTACACCGTGAACAGTTCGCCAGTCCATTGCAGGGCCAACACACACACGCACAACCATTCACACCTCCACCTAGGGGAAATTTGGAACAGTCAATTAGCCTAATTTTCATGTCTTTAGACTGCTGGAAAAAACCGGAGTACACGGAGGAAACCCACACAAGCACAAGAAGAACATGCATACTCCACACAGAACCCAGGACCTTCTTGCTGTGATGCAGTCGTGCTAACCACTACGCCACTGCGCCACCCACAACACCAAACCTCAGGTGATATTAATATAAACAATCATGAAGCAGAGTTAAGAAAGAATATCAGGCTGTGGGTATTCCGGATTCAAATTTTATGCTAGCTTTGTGCGGCTAGCTGGCGCAACGGACGCTTCACACACAAGCTTTCTTACCATGCAGATTTATGTGAGTTAAATGATTTTTCACATAAATATAAATAATCTCAGATTTTTTTTTTACCTTTTAATGAACACTTTATTAAAACACTTTTTATTGGTGTAATCGAGCACTCGGTGATAAGAGTCTCCCACCGTCCTGATTCAGCGACTTTATTCCACTCTTCTTATACAGAAAAATGCTGAGGGTGGATCAGAAAGCGAGGGGATCTTCAGAACACAGCCCTCTCTGTGTTCTTCCACTGTTTTTTGTTTGTTTGTTTATAGGATCTGGTTAGATCTGGTTTCTGACTGATCCATTACGAAACGTTGATCCTAATTTCTGCGGCTGACTCGGATGTGTGCTTTGGATGGTCTTCATGCTGGAAAGTGAGATTGTTTTAGCTGAATGAAGGTTATATACCAAAATAAATCGGTATCTGGAATTATCTCTGATTAATCTTGACTATATCACCATCTCCAGCTGAAGGGAAAATGCACCACAGAACAATACTGCCACCACCGTGCTTCACCAAACCTGTAACTCAGGCTGTTCTTCTGCGTGATAAGTGGCCGTGTCTTGTTGCAGCTTTGCATCATGTCTTTTTAGAAACATGTCCAAAACTATCTCCCTCAGCTAGCAATCAAAAGTCACCGCAGAGCGTGAATGGCGTCCGACGAATAGAAACTTTGTAAAAGAAAATGATCCGTTGGTGAAAGTCGTCTCCATTGCTGCACTAGACTCTCACGATACCCTGGAGGATGTACAGTACGTCTCTGTTGGTTTAGGACCCAGTGAAGACCCATTACATGTACGGCAGTTATAATGTACTTATCCTGAAGTCATTGGTTTTGTTCTGTGATCCCCGTTACACCTCCGTTATTCATCAGTTCGCATGAGTTGCTTGTCAGTAATCGTCCATTAAACATGTGGTCTATGCCATTCACACCTCTTTTTCATGTCAAGTAGTAGTTAAGCCGCGCACGAGTTACTAACAAGACGCACGTGCATCGTACAACAACCGTACAACTAGTGGACGCCTTTACACTGTAGAGTCCGTTCCAAGTTTCGTACAAATGTATAAATCTTTCTGCCGGACTGAACAGACCTCGTCTGGGCACGGATACGGGTGACGCCAATGACGATGTTGGTTGAAGTGACTTCATGTATGTTTGAAAAAATACTTAGATTTTGGTTTCTGTCCGCCACCACCCCTCATAGCGCCGGAACGTGAAGGTGCAAAGACCTTCCAGGTATTTCTGAGGCTTCATTAATGATGCTGTTCTCCTGGCAGCCTTCCAGCTGTTTCCTTCTCATCCTTTCATCAACACTGAAGAAACGTTTTGTTTGCATTAATGTCAGCATTAAACCTGATACAGTGCACCGCATACATCCTGCACACCCGCCATGTGAAAAAAATCTTCAATTGTTCTGTCTTTGCTTAAACAGTGTCCTACATTACCCACAATGCCGTTTGACCACACGCTAATTGCTGTGCGGTGAAGCGGTGGAATAGTGGTTCAAGTCCCGGGTTGGGCGAGGGTGTTTCTGTGTGGAGCTTGCCTGTTCTCTGCATGCTTATGTGGGTTTCATCTGGGTTTCCTCCCACAGTACAAAAGACATGCCCATTATGTTAATTTGCCGTTCCAAATTGCCCCAAGGTGTGAGGGTGGTTGAGTGTGTTGGTCCTGCGATGAACCGGGCAGTTGTTCACGGTGTACCCCGCCTTGTACCCCACCAGAGTCGGCTGAGATAGGCTCCAGTCTTCCCGTGACCCCAGTAGGATTACGTGGATTGCAGAATGAGTGAGTGAGAGTTCATTGTAAACAGTTTTAAAGCTACGCGTCGCTTTTACGTTTGTTTTTGCACTTCAGGTTTCTGGGTCTGAAGATACACAAATTAGCACCGCGTGCAAAACAACGGAAAAAACAAACAGTTTTTCCAAAATAAAAAACAAAGAGCTTCAATATTTATTTCCTAAAAATAACTAAAATAATAATTTTAAAAAAACCCTGCACACTGGAGACTCCTTCCACAAACGGCAGACAGACGTGTGATCTGACAACCTGAACGACGTTAAAGAAAATTAATCAACACCTCAACACTCACAAACTGGAATATTATCAAACTTATCGTCATCTACATACAGAATACACACAACCGATTACCATAACACTGACATCCTCATAAACGCACCGCGA
>JAQMYF010000003.1:3421288-3428788 GCA_030014195.1 Neosilurus mollespiculum | reverse complement strand
TTCATTTCTTCCACAGAAAGATAGCGAGAAGCCGCACGGTTGCTGTTGTTGGTTTTGGGTTTTTTTCCCTCCCTCTCCTGGTGTTTACCTGCAGTTCAGAGTCTCACACTGATCTAGGAAATTTACATTGTTTTCGCACACACACACACATCATTTCTCTCCCTCAAGCAGAAGGACGCACCGATACGATACGATATCGAGCATCGCTCATGCTGATATGAACCCAAAACACTGAACAACATCACAGCATCAGTAAAAACATGGGTATAGATTTAAACAAACACACGTCCATGAACCCTAACGACAAACCGCTCACCATCCACCCGACAGTGCCTGCCTCGGGTTGCCATGGCAACAGAGGCAGCACAGCCGGCGTGTTTGTCTGGAGCTTGCGGCATCACCGGCGTCCGGCTCCGTGAACGGCGCGGCAGCTGAAACAGCAGATGATGGGGGAAGCCCTCTGAGAAAAACGTCCACGCGCCTCAACCTTACACTTTTATACAGGTCAGGGAAAGGACTGGGGTCAGAGGTCACGGCAAGCGGCTGTTACAGGACCTGCAGGTTGTAAAAAATATATGTATATATTTTTTTAAATCAGTTTTATCAGTTAAATATTACTAACTGTAATCATTGATGAACATTTAATTAATTTATTAATAAAATCAGGTTTCGATAAAAAGATGAAATTACATTATATAAACAAACACTATTCATTTTCCAAACTGCTTAATCATACTGGGGTTGCGGGAAGGCTGGAGCCTGTCTCAGCCAGCATGGGGTGAAGGTGGGGTACACCCTGAACAGCTCGCAATACCATCACAGGGCCAACACACAAACACACTCACACACCTAGGGACAACAGACAATTTGCCTAATGTGCATGTCTTTGAACTGTGGGAGGAAACCATGAACATGACACACAGAAACACCCTCACCGAACCCGGGATTCGAACCCAGAACCTTCTTGTTGTGAGGTGGTCGTGCTAGCCACTACACAAACTTTGAAAAAATTTATGAGAAATGCCCATGGTACACGTCCCCGGGAACGAGAAATTCGCAAAAACAACAGCGAACTAACGCGACGAGTGAGAGCAATCGATTTACTGTAGCGTGCGCTGCATGAGCAGATGTTCTGGTTTACAATGAGGAGAACCGGATCACTGAAATCAGGCAGAACCATAAAACACCAGCATGAAGACAAACACTACATCATCAGCAGGAGAATGTGGATGGAAGCCGCTGCTGTGTGTGTGTGTGTGTGTGTATGTGTGGAGCGCCCTCTTCCATCTGATCCATGTTACAGCAGCATGTCCCACATACACACAGAGACTCTCGCTGCATAATCAGCATGATGTCATATAACCAACACCATCTTTATATAGTTTCCTCATAAATATTAATATTTATACCTTAATGTTGTTCCAGTGTGAGAGACTGAAAAACAGGATGGAGGGATAGAAGAGGGAAGAGAAATTCAGAGTGGACTAGATGATGTGGAGCGAGGGAGAATGAGGCAGGATGGAAAAGAGGGATGATGGAGGGAGAGAGAGAGAGTGAACAGGGTGGAAAAGAGGGATGATGGAGGGAGAGAGAGAGTGAACAGGGTGGAAAAGAGGGATGATGGAGGGAGAGAGAGAGAACAGGGTGGAAAAGAGGGATGATGGAGGGAGAGAGAGTGAACAGGATGGAAAAGAGGGATGATGGAGGGAGAGAGAGAGTGAACAGGATGGAAAAGAGGGATGATGGAGGGAGGGAGAGAGAGAGAACAGGGTGGAGAGGGATGATGGAGGGAGAGAGAGAGAACAGGGTGGAGAGGGATGATGGAGGGAGAGAGAGAGAGAACAGGGTGGAAAAGAAGGACGAAAGATGGAGATGGAAAAAGATTATATAAAGGCTAAAGCTAATTGCGCTAGGCTAATCAGGTCTGCAGTCCTTTCATAATATTACATGTTATTCAAAATGGAGGCAAGATGCTAATGTTAGCAACACAGTCTTGATAGTTAGCATGATGAAGTTAGCATAACTATATTAACTCTTCCTGAGAGGGTGTGGGTGGTGATTAGCTAACTTAACGTAGCTATAGCAGAAAACATGGTCACATTAGCAAGAGCGACGGATTAGCATTACTGTGGTAGATAAAGAAAATCTGAGAGGAAAAAATAAGCTAAAATGCTAATCTTCCTAACTGCTCATTTTTCGACTTCGAGAGAGTGGGAGAAGGAAAGGGAGCGAATAATGACTGTGTGTGTGTGTGTGTGTGTGTGTGTGTGTGTGTGTGTTCAGAAAAAGAAGAAGTGCGAGACGAGGTTCAGTCCCACACACACCACCAACGCGCAGGACGCACAGTGTCTAAACACTTGTTTATCAAATGATCGAATCTTCGCCAAAACAAAGACTCAATGAGTCACGCACTGTTAGCACATGTAGCAAAGACGACGAGTCAAAAATTCATCATCAAAAACACACACACACACACACACACACACACAAAGACTGGTTTAACTGCGACTTGTCTCTCAGACTCTGACTCATCGCGTTTTACGCATTTTAATTTTAGCATCAGCTTCTGGAATTTTCTCTCCATCCCTCATTTCTAATGCTAATGTGGCTAAGTGTAGGTTGAATCTTTTCACCTAAACACTACCAGAACAATATGAAACTAATGTAGAGGGACATTCCGAGTGTAATGAGCCTCCGACAGGCACGAATTGATTAACCTGAGAAATCTATAATTCCTATAATGAAATGTCTCCCCCTAGTGGGTGTCTGATGAACATTCATTCACACATTATTTGTGACCTTGAAGTTTAATCAAAGGAAAGCCTTCCAAACTCTCCTGTTAAACATGAACATATGGATATTTTCATCATCAGGTGGTTTTTACTTACATTTCTGAAGATTTCTGAAGTGTGCATTAGCCAGTTTGAAAAGGATGCTGGTTCACTCTTGTGAAAGCACGAAATCACAAGAATAAAACACGAGTCCCAAGTTCATACAAGGCAACAGCAATAAAAAGTCTCTGGGTCAGTCATCGCATGACGCAGTTGCTGCTGTGGTCAATACGGTCTATCGCCACCTCTCCCTGTTGGCGGGAACACGAACTGTTTTAACCAGTCTCATGCACGTTGACTCCTGATGTCCGTGAGCCATATCGGGGACCTACCTCTCTTCCTTTTGCCGGTGGTGATAGTTTGCTCTAGCCCTCCTCAATGAAGTTTTCACTTCCCGAAGCGTTAATCCACGGCCGATCTGATCTAACACCCAACCTCTGGTTGTCCTTTCTGTCCAAGACACATGGAGGATTCGCTGGTAGAACCAAAAGCAGCTTTAATTATGCAAATTCACTATTCGCAAATACAGTCTGACAGATAATGATCCAATTTGAAGAACTCTGTGTGCAAAATCTTCTGACCTTGACCTTTGACCCAGCTATTTTCTACACCATCATACTGATACTCTACATGCCTGGCGAGAATTTAAACTAAATCTGATAATATTTCTATGTGAATAAAAAAGCAATGCTCAAAATAGGGACTTCACAGAGTTTTTTTTTCAACATGATCCCATGAACAGATCGCCTCCAAAATTTAATGGTTTGTTACTTGTAAAACCCCCGACTCTAGAAAAGAGTTTCAGCTAAATCTGTACATAACTTTTGGAGTTATCTTGCACACAAACAAACAAACAGGTGGAAATATAATCAATGCTAAACCTGGAATTTAGAAAAAAAAAAAAAAAGGTAACCATATCTGGAGATTTTTTTCATTAATAAAGTATAATAAAATAGTTATTACATGATTATAAAATATTAAAATTAATTAATAAAACCACACTTTTTACTGGCAGTATATTGAAAAGTTCAGCCATTTTTTTATTTCAGACAAATTTTTACTTTAACATTTTTTCATAGCAAAAGAATTGTATTCTAATTTTGGCATAAAAAACGAGTAAAAATATCAGAAAAAGAAAAAAGCGCCGAGTAAATAAAGTGATGTTTATCCAGAAGCAACAGACGTGGCTTCATAATTAACTTCAACTTTTATTTAATTTCTTTGCCTTAAAAATTATATAAAAATTTTATAACTCTTTATTTTTAAGAGTTACTGTTCCTCCTTTTAAAACAGTCAGAATGAAAAAAGCTTCACAGCATCCTGTGAAATCTCCGTGGAGCTAAGGGGAGGGGTTTGATTGACAGGTGACAGGTGGGTGGGGCATGAAGGGGTCAACAGGGTTGAGAAAATAGGGGAAAGAATTTAAAGCTGGAATGTGGAATTAAAGGAGAATAAGAGACACTCAAAGAGCACTGTGACTGCCTGTGGGTGAGCGAGCGAGAGAGAGAGAGAGAGAGAGAGAGAGAGAGAGAGAGAGAGAGAGTGTTAAAAAGAAATAATAAACTAAGTAAATAATGAAGGATGAAAAATAAATCTGAACTGTACATGGGAACGTGTCTACACCCATCACAAAAAACATTACAAACATCTCACCCATTCAGACTTAAGGTCAAAGGTCAACAGCTTTCAGCAGCCGCCCATTAGGAAAAAAAACACTTACACCCCTGTCAGAGAGTCAGAGAGAGAGAGAGAGAGAGAGAGAGAGAGAGAAGGGGGGGGTATTTGAAGGAGGTGATTAAGGTTCTGGAGACGAATCCTGAGTTCAGCGAAAGAAACTGCACACCAGGGACAGTTAACACACACACACACACACACACACACACACACACACTTCGCAAACTGAATTCTGTTGATCCGCCCGATGGTGGACAACTACACAATTGCGTACCACTAAGCGCCGCCTACTTCCACTGTTAGCTCACAGTTTATAAAGCAGTTGTTGGTGTTTTTTTTTTTTAAGTATTTTCACACTTAAACACTCAGCAGTGTGTGACGTTCAAAAATCGTCAATAATGTCTTGAACGTTTGTGTCGACATGGACGCCACTTCCTGATTGGCTGTAGAAGGGCCGGGGCTTATTGTACTCCAATAGCACTAACTGGTGATTGGGGTGAAATAAGTTGAAGTTAAGCGTCGAATAGAAACCGTATGAACGTAGAGCTGCAGCGAAAGTGAATTTTTAATTATGAGAAGAAAAAACATCAACATCGCAGGGTGGAATCAGACGACATCTTTATTACAATCAAAATAATAAACAACACCTACAGAAATCTCAATCTGTCTGCTCACGAGTGTGTGTGTGTGTGTGTGTGTGCGCGCGTGTGTATGCTGGCATGAGCATTAAAATCACAAAACTGAGCACAACAAAAACATTCAATTGTGAAAAAAAATGTGCAACACGTTGAAACTTACTAAAAAGTAACGGAGGTTTGAGTGGCGCAAAATTCATAAGCGACATACAAAACCCTGAACACACCGTTACACTTTAAACCTCACACTTTTATATTTGTTTATTAAACAGCAGTGCTTGTGTTTCTTGTGGAATTGTATCCACTTTACTTCACTTCCAACTCCAGCTTTAGGAGGTGTGGCCTATGAATAAAGGGGGCGGAGTCATGTCGAATTGCACTGGGAAATAATGCTGCTTTCGAATAAAGTTCCTAAGTTAAGCATAATTTCCAACAGCCGACTACAAAAATAAAAAATAAAAAAAAACTTTCAGACAGCAAGTGACACCAAAACCGACATGGACGCTCACAGCTCGCTAAAGATCCAACTATAAAACTCACGGTTAAGTGGCTCATCACGTATCGCTAGCCTGATGCAATCAAAAAATTATTCCAATCATGGTGTTTACATGTTGGTAATAATAATAATAATAATAATAATAATAATGGGTAGTGGTTAGCACGTCCGCCTCTCAGCAAGAAGGTCCTAAGTTTGAGTCCCAGGCTTGGTGAGGACGTTGTGCTGTGTGATTGGCATGTTTCCTCTGTGTACTCTGGTTTCCTCCCACAGTAGAAAGACATGTACATAAGGCTAATTGTCTGTTCCGATTCGCCCCTAGGTGTGAGTGTGCATGGATGTGTGTGTTGTCCATGCGAAGGACTGGTGAGCTGTTCAGGATGCACCCCGCCTTCAACCAGAGTCAGCAGAGATGGGTTTCAGTCCCCTGCAACCCAGTAAGATCAAGCGGTTCAGCAAATGTATGGATGAATAATTTAACGACAACAACAATAATAATAATAATAATAATAATAATTCGGTACATGCAGCATAAATTAATTGAGTGTCCAAGATGGAGGTCGTTGCCGTTGCTATGAATAACGTTGCCGTGTGACTCCTGTTAATATGTTAGCTTTTAGCAACGTGAGTCTTGTAGCTTCAGTGCAAAATGAAACATCATAAACATTTCATCCAATCGACCTCATCTGAACTAAAAGCTTTTCGCCAAACTATATATAAAAACAAACGTAATGTACACGCTATTCAAGTTAAACTCCTTGCCTTCATTCGGACATTAACGGTCGGCCGACATCGAAGTCCCAGAATGCCATGCAGCTGTACGACCTGGAGACACGGCGAGTTTGAGGTCTAAGATGAGCGGCGCTGGTGTTAAAGGCAACACCTGGGATGCTAATCAGGCTGAAGACCGTGCGATAATTATGCAGATTAATATGCAAATGATTGAGGGAGGAGTTTTCCTCTAATTAACATGCGATATCTAGTGACATCATCACAACAATTAAAAAGCAGAAACTAAACCGTACATAAAAGTTGGCTAGAATTAAAGGTTATGGAGAGAGGAGTGTTTAGCAGCAGTGTGCGTGTGTGTGTGTGTGCGCGTGTGTGTGTGTGTGTGTTTTATGCAAGATAATGTTACGCCGTGTGTTGAGGAAGGTTCTGTGGCGGCTCAGCAGGGGGGCCATTCTGGACGTCTCCATTCTGATCAACAGGAACCTTTCCAACTGGAACACACACACACACAATTATTGTACATTGACAGAATGGTGTCCAGTTTTGATGCTAACATGCTAATCAACTCATCTTTACAGGACTCTCAGCTGTTGCTTGGAAATTCCTCCAGAAACGAAGCCCAACACGTCCATCACTAACCTCAAGAACACGACATGCATCTCGACGCCACGCAGGTCTCTGACGTTCACTGAAAAGACTAACAGATGCGTAACGTGGTGAAGATGACCTGAGATACGGCGATGTGCTGGATTTCAATCAGCAGTGACGGATATTCCCACTAAAATTAGTAACCAGTATTTAATATTAAAAAAATGGAAAAACTATTTTACATTCATTCAGGACCTCATTAATATCTCACTAAAAGTTACTATGTGCAACCCCGCCTCCTTCACTGGAACCGCCGCGCACAGTCCGTGCCTTCTTCCCCAGGACTGATACTTACAGGCCACGCCCCCTTCAGTAGGACCGACACGTCTCACCCCCTTTTGAAGGACGAACACACAGGCCACACCACCCTTAGCCTAGAGACACAAATGGACCACGCCTCCTTCACCAGAACCAACACACAAAATTCATTTATCACACACGCCCACAGCTCCCTCATCCTGTCATACCCAGGCCACGCCTCCTT
>JAQMYF010000003.1:3380317-3391206 GCA_030014195.1 Neosilurus mollespiculum | reverse complement strand
TTTTGTTGAGAGGTTCCCCTTTTTAAAATAGGGGACCGGAGGGTGTGTTCCAACTATCGTGAAATCACACTCCTCAGCCTACCCAGTAAAGCCTATTCAGGAGTACTGGAGAGGAGGATCCGACCTCGGATTCAGGAGGAACAATGTGGTTTCCGTAACTGCTGCAGCACTCTCGACTCCATCTCCACACATTCTACAGGATCCTGGAGGGGGCATGGAAGTTTGCCCAATCTGTCCACATGTGCTTTGTGTACTTGCAGAAGGCTTTCGACCGTGTCCCTCAGGCTATCTTGTGGGGTGTGCTCTGGGAATATGGTGTACCGGACCCGTTGCTATGGGCCGTTCGGTCTCTGTATTGCCGGAGCCAGAGCTTGGTCCTTATTGGTAACAACATATCGAATTTGTTTCCAGTGGGGGTTAAACTCCTCCAAGGCTGCCCTTTGTCACTGGTTTTGTTTATAATATTTATGGATAGAATTTCTATCCATACTGTCTGTGCTTTTTGTGGATGACGTTTCCCTTTTGGCTTCATCGAGCCGGGACCCTCAGCTCTTGCTGGAGCGATTCGCAGCTGAGTGTGAAGCGACCGGGGTGAGAATCAGCACCTCCAAGTCCGAGGCCATGGTTCTCAGTCGGTCGGGGTGGAATGCACCCTCCGGGTCTGGAATGAGATCCTGCCATAAGTGGAGGAGTATCTCGGGGTCTTGTTCACGAGTGAGGGAAGGATGGAGCGAGAAATTGACAGGTGGATCGGTGCAGCCTCTACTGTAAAGCGGAGCTTGTACCGGTCCATCATTTAGAAGAGGGAGCTGAACCGGAAGGCAAAGCTCTCAATTTATCAGTCGGTTGAAATGAGCTTCCTTCGCAGGGTGGCGGGGCCTCTTCCTCAGAGATAGGGTGAGAAGTTCTGTCATCCAGGAGGAGCTCGGAGTAGAACCGCTGCTCCTCCGCGTTGAGAGGAGCCAGTTGAGGTGGCTCGGGCATCTGATTAGAATGTCTCCTGAACGTCTCCATGGTATGGTGTTTCGGGCATGTCCAACCGGGAAGAGACCTCGGGGCCGACCCAGAACACGCTGGAGGGACTACGTCTATCGGCCGGTTTGGAAACGCCTCTGTGTCCCCCAGGAAGACCTGGAGGAAGTGGCTGGGGAGAGGGACGTCTGGACCTCACTGCTTAGGCTGCTGCCCTCACGTCCTGATCCCGGATCAAGATGAAGATGAAGATATTTATATTGTATAAACATTTTTGAGGCTGGCGTACACCCTGGACAGCTCACCAGGCCATCACAGTGTTTCACTGAAATGGTTTCTGTTAATATTACTATTTATACAACTGTTATAGAGTCAAAGGGTTTTTAAAAATAATTTAACAAGCAACAATATTAGGCTAACTGTCTGTTCCAAATTTCCCCTAAAGTGTGTGTGTGTGTGTGTGTGTGTGTGTGTGTGTGTGATGGGCCCTGTAATGGACTGGTGAGCTGTTCAGGGTATACCCCGCCCTCGCCCAGAGTTGGCTGAGATAGGCTCCAGCCTCCCTGTGATTGCAAATGAAAGAATGAATAAATACAGATATAAGAAAAAACGATTATAATAATAGCAGTAATAAAATGTAAAATAAAAATATAGCAGAACATCATAAAGATCAAGGAGCTAAAAGTGAGTGTTAAACTCTCTCTCTCTCTCTCTCTCTCTCTCTCTCTCGCTCACTCACTGCGTGCGCGCGTGCACGAGTCCTTGCAGTTAAAACCCCCTCCACTGTAAACAGCTGTGCGCATGCGCGTTTAGTCTGGGTTTTACAGTGAGACCGACCACCACCAACAGAATAACAAAACTATCAGTACAAGATTAAACCCCCCCAAAAAGTTGAAAGAATTGCAGGTGTGTAAGTACTGTGTTTAAAAATCTCTCCTTTTATTTAAAAACAGCCGAGAAAACAGTGAGCTGGAGGTGCAGGGCTGGAGTTAGCTTAGCATAGTCTGAGGGAAAACAGCCAGCGTTAGCTTCTAGGCTAGCTCAGGTGTTTGTTTGTTTGTTTGTATGTACGAAGTCGCCTCGTGTGTTGTTTACCAGTAGGATGAAGGATTTAGGAGTGTTATTGTGTATGATGTGACCCTGACAGGAACATCAGAATGACATATAAAAATGATTAATAACACAAACGCGCGCGCGCTGGTATTTTGGAGAAAAGCACGAGCTCAGATCTGCTCCTGTATTTCTGTTTGCCTGTAATTTATGATTTCGTTTCCAATCCTGGGATAAAATAAAGTGTAAACGTGTTGTGCACGCGCATTAAAGGAGCAGTGATTTTTCCAAACACTGATGAAACAACAGCAGGGTGTCAAATTAAAAGTAGCTCTTGTTTACATAAAGTCGAAAGGAGGATCAGTTTAAACCTGCAGTAAAGGTCTTCATGTCTTTTATTTTCATGCATAAATACAGAACAGCTGATAGTCAGGTTGCTTTGAATGAGCCAGGTTACCCCCCCCCAAAAAAAATAACGTGCTGTGGTGGCCGCCATGTTGGTACCACGTGACCCGACGAGCTCCTGATTCAGGAGGTGTGTACTGTAGGTGTGAGAGGGATAAAGATTGATAGGGAGGTCTGGGATGAGTGGAGAGAAGAAAGCCCTGTTCGGATAGGATTAGTTTATCAGCGGAACACGTGACTAAAAACGTTTGCAATAAAGCGACTGCAGGGTGTTGGGATGAGTGGGTCATGTCTTCAGTTGATTTTTGAGTTTTAATGTAAAGTAATTCTTATACCTGAAGCTGTTCATCATGGCTGATCTGGACAGAAATGATCTCACAGAATCACTCCTGGGAAATAATAAATCACCCCCTGGAGCCCATGACCTTTTAATCCTGTCTGAATAGGGCTGATACCGGCACACAAACACATCACTACGACTCCAGAGATACCAGAAATTTCTGATAACCATTAGGCCGGATTTAAAAAAAAAAAAAAAAAAAAAATCCAGTTTTCTCATCAGAAATTTTTGAAAACCTACAGTAAATGTGGCAGACTTTTTATTATTACTGTGGCTCTCACATGTTGTATAAACTCTTGATGGCAGAACGACAAAAATCCACGAAAAACAAACACACGAGGTACGCTGACTCATTTTCCTTCCGCAGGTGTGGATTTGCAATTCTGAAATAGTGAATCTGGAATCCTGCTCCATTTTTTTCAAATAGTTTGGGACGTTTTCTTTCAGCTGCTGAGAAATAACGCTCACGTGTAGCATGAACTGATGGTGATGTAATTAATTCAAGTCTTCCTGTTTTTTACCCCGCAGACAGCATCATCAACCATCCCAACCCGACCTGTCTCTACCTGAGTCACAAACCCGCGCATACTTCTCATCTATAAGCTAACACGCGCCTTACACCCCACCCACCGTTCACCTCTGCATCCTGTTTAATGTGATACAAGCGTCCGGAGATATCTGACGCTTCGTCATGGCTTCGGTCTCCAAAAGCTCTGAACTGGACATCCCGGATAACCACCAGGAGAGCTGGCTGGCTCTGCTTGCCGCCGCCGAGGCGTACAGCCAGAAGTCGGGCTGTGACTTGGCCATCCTGACTGCCTGCAAGAAGTTTCTCTTGTCCGGCACTGAAGGTGATGCTATTAAAAATCGAGAAGGGGGCGGAGCCGTGTCGACAGGAAGCAGGAAATGGGAATATGGCTATCACGTGTGGGGTCAAGGGGCGCTCGCTGAGGCATCACGTCGTTACCTGGACGATATCGGCGTACTTCATTCCACCACGGTGCTGACGGCGCGGAGACACGCTCGGCTCGCTGCAGGGGAGGGCGGTGCCAAACTGGGCGTGGACATTCCCTCCGAAAGGCCGGTTAGTAGATCGTCCTGAGAAGTAGACATGACGTTGTTTTGTTTTTTTTGCTAAATAATTGAACTTTAAAATATATTTATTTAAAATATATGTATGTTAACATTCAAATTTCTTTATTAAATTAGGTAATTTTACATAATAAATATTTTAGTGCTAATTTTAGGTGGATTTAGCATCTTACCTTCTGAAACCAACTGTATTCACTCCATAGGGTATACACTGTGATGATGTCATCACTGACCTTTAAACTCTGAATAAGAATTAAAGAATATACCTGGACGCGTTTTTGTTTTTCTCTTCTCCCAGACGTCGGTGGGTGACGGGGGTTCGGTCAGTCCCGGGTTGAGACTGTACTCTCAGAGTTACCCATCCATCTACAGTCCGATGGTACTCGGCATCCCCCCCTCGGCCCAGCAGGGGAACGGAGAGAGAGAGAGAGACAGAGCAGCTCTGGGGGAGGTGGAGAGAGCGAGGGGGAGGGCCGGCATCGTGGACCTGGAGGAGGAAGAGGAGGAGGATGGAGAGGAGGATGATGTGAACGGGCACAGGCGCAACCTCAACGAGTCAACAGGTGCCTGTCTGTCTCGCCGTCTGGCTTTAGCGATCATTCTGTCTGATCACATCCTCTCACTGTCTCTCCTTCTGACTCGCTCTCTCTCTCTCGCTCTCTCTCTCTCTCTCTCTCTCTCAGGTGTGTTCTCTATGGATGAAGATTCTCTCTCTCATGACTGTGAACCATTCTTTGAGTCAGATGGTGAAGAAGAAAGCACAGATGGTGAGCTTTTGTTTATTCTGTTGTAACACACGAATCAAGTTTAGTCCTGGGGGTTATACCATATAATATTTATTTATACAATTTTATATACTCTATAATCCTCATCTATACCCTGTAATACTCTATAATACACATATATACTCTGTAGTACTCTGTAGTACGCTTTTATATCATATAATACTCATTAATACTCTGTAATACCCATTAATACTCATTAATACTCTGTAATACTCATTACCATGTAGTAATCTGTAATGCCCAATAATACTTATTAATACTCTGTGATACTCATTAATACTCTAATGCTCATTATTACCCTATAGTAATCTGTAATACTCATTAATACCCTGTGGTAATCTGCAATACCCATTAATACCCATTAATACTCATTAATACTCTAATGCTCATTATTACGATATAGTAATTTGTAATATTCATTAATACTCTGTAATACTCACTATTACCCTGTAGTAATCTGTAATACTCATTAATACTCTGTAATACTCTGTACCATCAGAACAGCGCTCAGCACTGCCTCCTTTACTGAACTAGTAGTAATTGTACCATTTGACCACTAGAGGTCAGACTGAGTCAGTGTGATGATGATGATGATGATGATGTGTTCAGGTTCTCTGAGTGAGGAAGCGCCTCCTCCTCCTCCTCGAGGCCTGGCCATGGGTCACTCGGCTCTGTCCCGCCCGTCTCACCCCACGGCTCTGGCGCGCTCGCTGCCCGTCTCAGTGCCCGTGTGGGGCTACAGGAACAACCGGTCAGTTCAGGGCGACTCTCACAGCGGAGAACGGGTGAGTGGTCATTTCATTAACCGATCATTGTTTATGCTTCGTGTTTATTTCCTGGTGATGGTTTAAACAGAATCATCCCACCACGCGCGAGGTGTCGTGTTTTAATCCCAGAGTACCTTCAGTAAAGCTGAAAAGTGTAGAGACGGCATTGAACATTTAATGAGCATTCTGGGTAAAGTCGGAAAAAGGGAATATTCTTGATTCTAACATGCTGGCTTGATTGACAGGTTGATGTGAACTTTTCAGATTTGGTTTTTATTTAGGCTTTAATTAAAGTTTGTGTGTGTGTGTGTGTGTGTGTGTAGGTTGGCTGTGCAGATCTCGATCACATCGCCGCCAGCATGAAGGCTCTTTTAGCTCCGGCAGCCACCGACGGAACGGAGATGTTTGGAGCGCTACCTCGACCTCGACTCAACACGGGCGACTTTTCCCTCAAGCACTGATGATGGACGTGTGTGTGTGTGTGTGTGTGTGAGAAATGAAATCTGAGAGACGTGATGCGAGACGGAACGTGTGTGAAAGTGAACTGAGATGTAAATACGACCCGAACCGTTTATTTTTTAGACTTTACAGCAGATTTCGACATTTAACACAGCGGAACTCTTCACTACACTTCCTCTTCCCGCCCCTTTCCTTCCTTTTGTAAATCGAGGCAGAAGGAAAGACCAAGTTTGAGTTTAGAGATCGTTTGGATCTGTATCGAGCTGTTCTAGGATCAGTGTTGCCTTCTGTGAGCCGGTTGTGATGGTGTGTGTGTTTAGAGATGAGCTGACCCGGAATCAGGGGTTCACAAGGAGGCTATTAGCTTTAAATCCGCTCTGGTTTGCGTTAGAGTAACATTAGTACTGTAGTGCTGGGCGATATGATGATGATACGATAAAACGATATTGATATCATGATACATAATTACCTTTATCATTTACAAAAATGTCGTTAGTATCGTAAAACGAGTTCTTAGTACTTTAACTCCTCCATAGTCTTAAATCATAAAAATTGTATTTTCCATTTGGCTTTTTTTTTTAATAACTCAAATTTTTTACTGTCATACGAGCAGGTCTTTATCATGTCAAATCCTCTCCAATCATCACGCACTGCATATCACTGCTCTACATATCATATTCATATCCACCAGCTAATTGTAGACGGGGCGGGGTCATAATTGTAATCTCCGCCCACAATCATGCTGTGACACATATCACCACTTTTTCTGTCCTTGTGAACTCGGGTTTAGGGAAGGAGGATGGGACTTGGTGTGTAATATTTTTCCGATCTGTATGTAAACGTAAATGTGAACGCGGGTGATGGCGTGAGGTGAATTTCATACTTTTGCCTGAAGTCATAAGCTAAACGCTGAGAACATCGTATTGTGAATTTGAAATCTTTAGGATTAGCGTCTCTCGTAGACGTAAATACCTTCTGATTGTTTTCTGAAAAAAAAAAATGGAAAAAAAATCACCACCACAAAATATTTCCGTTAAAGAAAATCATAAAAACAAATAAACAAAGCGAAACAGCCAGAAAGTACGGAACAGTCTGCAATGGCTGCTTTTGTTCTAACCTGTTTCTGTTGGCTAATCTTGCTAGCAAGGAAAACTATTAAGCAAAAAACCAAAAAAAATGTTCGCGCAATGCTAGCTGGATGTTGGTTTGCTTCGTTGTTAGCGATTCCGTGTGTAAACCTGGCTAATTTTCAGATACCACCAGCTAAGTCTTATTGTCCACGCTTCTGTTTTGGACACATGACCTCTTCAAGCTGTCGTACATGCGCAACACTAACGTGGCCGTATTGGATTCCGTGTGAAGCTAATTTACACACTGACGCTGATATGGAGGGAAACACAGAGGGAGTCTGTGGGGGTTTAAAACACTACGTTGTTTAGAAAGTGACACTGTGCTGATTTTTGAGGTGAACGTTTGCGTCAACGGTGTAGCGTGACATCGGTGTCATGACTGATGATGATGACGACAATGATGACGATATTAATGTCAGTCTTGCTCATTTCACACCATGTGTTCAGTGTTGATACGAATGTTTTCAATAAAACTGATGATTTGTTGTTGAATTTATTGAACAGTTCAGTGTTTAGAGTCTGGGTGTCCTTGATTCTGATTGGTCCAGAGATGTTGGCATTTCTACGATGAGCTGCAGCTGTAATGGTTAACACGTTATTGTTTCTCATTGGAAGTGACGTGCTGTGGGTTAAATTCTTTTTTTCTTTTCGGGTGGGGGGCGGGCTAAATTCAATTTTGTTGAAATATTACTGCGGTGAATATTTGTGGATATTCTGGAGACGTTTAATCAGCGAACTGTTCTCCACCCCGACTGCTTGCCGCGATCTCAAATATTTGAATAAAGCTACGATGTCTTCACCTGCTGTGTGTGATTATGAGAAGTGAATCATTCCAGAATTCCCAAAAGCTTCTCCAAACTATTCTACAACATCGCTAACTTGTTGCCCACTCTTCCCAAATCATTCACCCCTTTTTTTTGTTTGTTTTTTTAGCGAGTACAGGAGAGATTCCCCCCGCATGTCGGGTGGGGGGTTAGCGACCTTGGAGGAGAGTTTGGGGGCAGCATTTGTTCAACAATATTTTTTTGGGTCGGTGAACAACAAGGAACGTTCAGAAAACACGGAGGATAGTTTTTTTGGCGTGTTCAATTCACCAGCAATCGCAGTTCGTTGAGACACCCTTAAGCGTTTATGGAATGAGTCTCCAGTGTCAGGTGAAGCTGTAACCTTTTTCCGACTTCGTTAGCGTCCACGTTTTTTTTTTTCTTTTTGCGGGTTCATGGCCGCGTCGCTGTCACTGAACTTGTTCTGTTACATCAACAGTAAAGATAAACACTGCAGTGGAAGAGGAATGAAACACTCCAGGATGTTCTGTTGTAGGAAAAATCAAAGGAAACATCATCGCTGTTTCGGGTCCCATGTGAGGAAAGCTGTTACTATAGTTACGAGAAAGTATACTATAGGTTCACCTTCTGGACCAATCAGAATCCAGGATTCAGTGGCGCTGTGGTTTATGAGAAACAAAGACTGGAAGAAGATTCACATTTTTATTTTATTTAACTTTGATGATTAAAGAAATTCTCCAGAACGTTCCGCACACACAAGCGTATAAAGGAAAATCCTAACATTATAAGTCAGAGTATATTATTAATTGTTGGTTGTTTTTGATCTCGGTGATCGTGATCCTCCCGTACGTTAATCTTTCTTGCGGATCTGGCATGAGGATTTCTGGCCCATCCAGAACCCGGGAAGGAGTTTGTCCGTGAAGCAGGTGCTGAAGCGGTGCAGGAGTCTCGCCGTTCTCGGCTCTCCCTCCACCAGGTAGAAGGCGAGGATGCCGGCCGGCTGGTCCAGGTAGACGCCGATGGTGTTGCAGCGCTCTTCGTTTATGTCCAAGATGTCTCCGCCGTGCCAGACCTGGTAGCGAGATCCGTCCCAGCCTACGGCCCACGAAATGTCATTCTCGCCCAGACCGCACTGTCCGTCTTTGGCCTTGCGCCCGCTGTTGGCGTACACCACCCCGACCACCACCCAACCTTCGTACTCCACCTCCCAGTAACCACGGCAACCCAGGAGTCCCTCCTTGCACACCACCTGGACAGGAGGGGGGGGGAAAGTTCATTTCTTCTTCAGTACCATTTCCCTTTGATCCCAACGATTACATTAACAGTGTTCATAAATAACGGCGCCCTCTCGCAACCATGCATAACATTTTTTTAAAAACCCACAAAACTTTATTACTTCCAATAATTTTAGATTGGAATTATTATTCTTCATTTAAATAAACAAAAATGCATTTTATCGTATTAATATTAAATTCTCAAGAAATTATTATTTTTTTTAAATGTTTTGAAAAAAAATTTAAATACACAGTTTTTATAGTGAAATATGATGTGATTGTGAAGTGGGCGGAGCCTCTTGTAAAAACAAAACAAACAAAAAAAACTCAGGCCAGTGACGGCTCAGCGGTTAAGAGACTGGATAACTGATCCAGAGTTCAGGGGTTCAAGCCCCAGTACCACCAAGCTACCACTGTTGGGCCCCTGAGCAAGGCCCTTAACCCTCAGCTGTATACAGAAGATGAGTGTAATCCTCCCTGATTTGGCCTCAACTGAATGCCGTAAACATAAACCTTGGATACAGTTAATCGAGAATATTAACTCAAATATTATAATAATAATAATATATGTCTGTACACTCCATGTTTATCTTAAAAAATATAAATAAGCTGTACGTTTCCTGTGTTTGGGGAAAAACCCAGTGAATGTGAAGTTTTACAGAAATTTTGATTGATATATTAAAGGCTCAGGCTGTAGCCCCGCCTCTCGTCAGAAGTCAGCCTGGATTGGCTCCAGGTTCCCCATAACTGAAGGATAAGAGCTATAGAAGATGGGTGGATGGACTCCATAAAATCAAGGAGTCATACATGTAACAATTAAAATAATAATATAAGAATGGATTTAAAGTAAAAAACTAAAAATTAGGATGCAGACTAAAAGAAAAAATATATAGATGATGTGTAGTGTGATAATAATAACAATAATAATAATAATAATAAAATGAAATTAGTAGAATTTGGAGCAGGAATGAAAGGGGACCTGAGGATAGTACTCGTATCTTTCGGGTCGGTCCAGTACGGGACACTGTTCCTGCGACATCCGGTACACTTTAGTCCCGCCATCCGAGGTCCAGAGCAGCTTCTGAGCCGTTTTATCATCCAGAGTGAGAGGAATCCAGTCTACACATAACCACAGAGAATTATATTCATCCTCCTCATCCTCATCCTCATCATCATTATTATTATTATTATTATTATTATTATTATTATTAAATCTAAATCCTTGTATAAACCTGAGCTGGATTTATTGCTGCATTCATCCAGAAATCAAATTAGTTCATAAGTAAACGCCCCCTTCACTCAGGAACTCAGGACGTCTCGACAACCCCGACCCCGTGTCCGAAATCGCTCACTGTTTACTAGATGGCGCACTGTAGAGTGAGTTGTTGTGGTGTTGCTCTGGTGTCCGAATGTACAGTGAGAATTAACAAACACTATATAGTGCACTCAGTGTAACCCATAATGCATCAGGGACAAAGTAGTGTACAACTGATGGTCGCCAACCGAGCAATAGCTACCATCATGCATTGCAGTGAAAGAAATGAATCCAAAGCCGTGATGTCTTTTATGGATGATCCACCGGCTCGGTCGAAGTTTTAATCGTGCGACGTAATTAACAACGCTGAGTGAACTAAAAGTGTCTAAAAGCATTTTACCGTTAATCTCACGATCGAATCCTCCGTATTTACTTCCCTATACAGTAAGTAGGGGGTAATGAATGAGGGAGCGATTTCAGATACAAGGCAAGTGTTGGGTAAATGACGTCAAATCAAAATGGCCGCTCGCAGCATCAGCAGCACTTTGTTTTCAAAGCTCGGCCCTGACGCTACA
>JAQMYF010000003.1:3367894-3380217 GCA_030014195.1 Neosilurus mollespiculum | reverse complement strand
GTGGTTACCTGGCCGGGCTTCAGCTTTCGATCCTTTTCTTCCTGTAGAGAGAGAATATCAGAGACACGGCTTTAATTTACTCCTCCAGTGTAATTTTTATTACCACGGTTCTGATATCGATACCCGTCCGGAACCTTCTTTTAAGCTACTATAAATATATGTGTGTGTGTATATATATATATATATATATATATATTGGGTGGCACGGTGGGGAAGTGGTTAGCAAATCCACCTCACAGCAAGGTCCTGGGTTCGAGTCCCAGGCTCACTGAGGGTGTTTCTGTGTGGAGTTTGAATGTTCTCCCTGTGCTTGCCTGGGTTTGATCAGGGTACTCCGGTTTCCTCCCCCATCCATGCACATTAGGCAAACCGGTTGTTCCAAATTGCCCCTGGGTGTGTGAGTGTGAGTGTGAATGTTGGCCCTGAGATGGACTGGTGAGCTGTTTAGGGTGCACCCCACCATCTCCCAGGGTTGGCTGAGATAGGGCTGAGGAAAGCTTTACCTGCTTCTAAATGATTAAGCCTAATTTCTTCTTGAATTCCAAATTTGACTCACGTTGATACGACTGATTTAATGGTAAAAGTTACTGACCGTTCAAAAAAATAAATAAACATAAATTCACTCACAAACTCCTACTAGGATCACAGGGATCCCGGAGTCTATCTCAGCCAAAACTGGGTGAAGGCAGGGTACACCCTGGACAGTTTGCCAGACCATCACAGAGCCAACACACATTCACACTCACAGCTAGACTACCGAGTACTCGGAGGAACCCATGCAAGCACAGGGAGAACATTCAAACTCCACACAGAGACACCCTTACCAAGCCCGGGACTCGAACCCAGGACCTTCTTGCTGTGAGGCGGAGATGCTAACCACTACACCACCGTTCCACACGGCTATTGATGGTTTTATGATAATTAATTTTTCAACGTTTATTATTCGAGAACATTTTCTGGCAGGACGTTCCCACGTTTATCTTTACTTCCTCTTCAGTACTCTCTCCCAGGACTTTTTCCACTTCTGTTTACGAATCTTGTCGGTTAAAATGTCCGACTTGGTTTAGACACCAGAGCGTTCCGTCCTTAGTCTCCGAACAAACCCGATCTGTTTGTTTTGGCCTCGGAGCTCCTGTTAACCTTCATGCCTGCTCTGGGATCGGATTTCTGTCCGTGGTCAGATGGATGGAAGTGATAGCATGGTGGACTCATGGCGATGGAGATGATCTCCTACATGGCGTAGGTGAGAAAACACAGGCTGGGCATCGGCCCTCTGATGGATGTCCATCTGGTGGTTGTTTTGGCACAGATTAAAATAAAAAGGATGAGTGGAATACATGAACAAACAAGAACGCTTGGTTTCGGCAGCGTGACTCCTCCGAGGTGTGAAGGAGAGGATTCAGGTGGAGAGGAGCCAAGATACTTGTAAATGGAGCTCAGAGATTTGAAACCGAAGATCCAGTGGAGTGACTGCATTACACAGAGAGAGAGAGAGAGAGAGAGAGAGAGAGAGAGACAGACAGATGGGGGACGGCTCAGGACAGGAAGGTGTTGGCAGGATGAAGGATGAGCACGTTTGGCAGATGCCGAGCTGTGTGAGAACTTGAGAGCAGTGAAACAGTAAACTCGTCTCAACAATCCGCTCATTAAAGCGCTCGTAAAATCAGCGCTAATAACACCAGTGTTTCCTGCGGATCACGAGATTTGCCGTGGTTGACGGAGCGGTGTGCCCGGGGGTTGGGGTGGCAGTTTATATATAAACCCTCCGGTCTTCAGGCTGTTGACGTTGCCAACACAGTTCTCCTCATTTCGTCTGGGTTATTTCTCAAGCACTACTGGGTGGATCATTCTCGAATTTTGCATGCTGATTTCCTACAGGTGGCACATTGGTGTAGGGGTTAGCACATCCACCTCACAGCAAGAAGGGTTCGAGATCCAGGCTCTTTAAGGGTGTTTCTGTGTGGAGTTTGTATGTTCTCCCTGTGCTTGCATGGGTTTCCTCCAGGTTCTCTGGATTCCTCCAACAGTCCAAAGATATGCACATTAGGTTGATTGGCTGTTCTAAATTGCCCCTAGGTGTGAGTGTGTGTGTGTGAATGGTTGTGTGTGTGTTGGCCCTATGATGGTCTGGTGAGCTGTGCAGGTTGTACCCCGCCTTTGCTGAGTGTTGGCGGAGTTAGGCTTATTAGAAATGAAGGCCAGATTGAGATAGTTGTGAAGAGGAGGGATGAAGGGTATATTGGCAGAAGAATGTTTGCATTGAATTGCCTGGAAGGAGAAGAAGAGGAGATTGAAAGAGGTGGTGAGGGAGGACATGCAGGTGACTGGTGTGATGGAGAAAGATGCAGAGGACAGAGAGAGATGGATGATGGAGAACGGTGGTCCACTGTGGCGATCCCTAACGGGAGCAGCTGAAAGAAGAACAAAAACAACTACTCTATGTTCATCAGCATGGTGCTGTGGTGGTTTAATGGTTAAGGCTTTGGGTTGCTGATCAGAAGGTCAGGGATTCAATCCCCAGTACCACCAAGCTGCCACAGTTGGGCCCTTTAGCAAGGCCCTTCAGCCTCAATGGCTCTGTTGTGTAAATGATATAAAAAATGTAAGTCACTTCTGATAAGGGCGTCTGCCTCTATATCAATATACTATGGGTGCAGATTAAGCGCCAGCCACAACGGCTTATAGACAACAACGTGGAGAAACCCCCAAGCTGTACAGTCTGGTGTGGAATCCCGACCTATCGCTTAGTAATAATAATATAAGCAGCATCGATGGGCCCTTGCACCTCTGGCACCTTTACTGGATTAACCACACCAGGATTGAAAGAGTCTATTGTTGTTGCCACTCTTTCTATTGGGAAGTGAAGAAATGTGTGTCATGCTTGTGTACTCTGAGTCTTCATGGGAATTGGAGTCTGGCTTGTGTGCATGTCGCAGAGCAAGTACATGTTTTTTCTGGGTAACTGGCATGGAAGTTCAGAACGTCTCGGGAAAGGAACCCCCAGTAATATTGAATATGAAGTATTCCAGCCTGCTTTCTTTCCTGCTGGAGTTCAGAATGACACTAACAGTAAGGGCTGGCTGTAAATCATTTCTTAAGTAACTCTACCTGCTGTAATCATCGGTGCATGTGTGCCTACACTTGTTAACTTGACTTGAACCAGACATTGATGGTGTCTGATTTGTTGGGGCTGGCTTTAGACTTAGAGGTAGAAGGACTTTGGGCAGTCTAGACCCTTGGGAGTCATCTTGGTTCTACAAGTCATAAGTTCTAAGGACGTGGCCAATCTCCAGGTTGCACACTCTACTTTTCCATTGGACTGGGGATGGTAGCTGGATCAGAAACTCCCCCATACCTCCTAATTCTCTATAAAACTGGAACACACCTTGGAGGTAAACAGGAACACTCCTGTCAGTGACAATACCCATGCCATAACACCTGGTTGTACAGAACCTCCCCAGAACCTCCAGAGTGTAAATGGTTGTATGAGTGTTGGCCCTGCGATGGTTTGGTGAGCTATTCAGGGTGTACCCCGCCTTTGCCCAGAGTCGGCTGAGACAGTCATCATCCCCATACCCCCCCCCCCACACACACACACAACCCCCCTTGTGTTCCTATTCCTGCTGGCATTTTATGGTCATGATGCACGAACACATGGAAAGGTTAAGGTAGGTTGTTTACATCGTAAAAGTGCCAATATTTCGCCCCCTGGTGGATGAGTCGTGTTAAAAAGGTATAGCTCATATAACCCTTAACGTGGCTTCCGTGTCCCCTTTGAACTGTGCCCTCTTTAAAATTTGTATCACCAACCGGTTACACGGTTGGTCGTAAATCATCCCACAACTTCAAAAGACTCACCGGAATCCTCATGCTGGCTTGGAAGCTACTGCAGTGTTACCTAGCGGGGAAGGGGGGGGGGGGGGTGTTGCAAATCCATCTCTGTGTGGCATAGTGTAATAAAATTTATTTTGGTTTAACTTCAGCGGTCATGAATGGCTCATGTTTATGCAGCAAAGACAACAAAAAGAAAACAAAACAATTATTATTCATCCTTTTAAATCCACGTGACTTCAGATCGGGAAAAAGAGGGACAATAAGTTATTGCTCGGGTAACTTCATCCTGGAGAGGACCGTACCGTGCATTTCAGTGTTTAAAGAAGCTTAAACGAGGGCAGTTTTACAGGAGACTGTATTTCATGCTGTGTTACACCAAATTTAATCTCATCTTTATTACACGCACGCTCTGAAAAGGAAAATAAAGTTCTATATGTTTCGATTCAGGCTGTTTATTGGTGATAAAATCACAGTACTTTATTTAAAAACAACCAAAGCACCATCACCTTCGAATCAGAGACCATCAGTGTGAATTATTTTCATGGAAAAAGATCTCCAAAGTTCTCGGTTCTTATGAATCTCTCAGGTTTCGTCCTGATGAAGGTTTAAAAATAATATTCTCTACATTTTCACACTGTCAGAGTTCCAATGATCCCAGAATTTAATGTGTAATATTAAAATTAAAATGTGTGTGTACGTGGTGTGAAGACGAGGATGCGGAGGAAGAGAGAGAGAGAGAGAGAGAGTTCTTACCTGCTCTCTTCAGCTCAGGCATGGCTCCGGTGGTTCTGATGGACATGAAGGTGGTTCTGCAAACGAAGGTCCAAGCAACTTCACTTCCACACTCTTATTCTCTCAGCCAAAAAGGGGGTGGGGGTGGGGGAGGGGGAGAGGTGTTGGTGTGTATGTGGTATGTGTAAGAGGTGTATACATTACATTTAATCTGGCCATGTCCCCCCACCCCACCCCTCCCCAACAAAGAGCCACGGGACTAAAATAAAGCATGCACAGTGTCCTCACCTGAAATATAACCGTCACCTTTATGGTTTTTCTCTGGATGTTAACAAGCAAAGGACGCCTGTAGCTACCAGTTTATCCCTCATACCAGGTGCAGGTCAATGTGAGGTATACTAAAAATATCATGTTTGGAGACACACATATTTATGACATGCATTAACCCTGTAGACCCCGTAGTGGCCACCCTGACGGCCTGCTCGAATTTCACTGCAACGGCTACGGTGGTTAAAGACACTCCTGCTACAGAAGGCCTATAACCTACTGAACTGCGTTACTGGGACGACGACATGGTTCAGTGAGATGACCGAATTTGAATCAGACCCACAAGCAAGAACGCCATTTCCTCCAACGTTTATCCGTCAAAGCGGGAGCCAATCCCAGTGGACTTCTGGTGAGAGGTGGGGACACACACGTTCGCACCTACAGGGCATTAAGAGTAGACTGTTGACCTAATGTGCATGTCTTTCTACTCTGGGAGGAAACTGGAGAACCCTGAGGAAGCCCACACAGGCACAGTGAGAATCTACACACAGTAAAAAGCTCCTGGCTGAGATTCAAACCCAGAATCTTCTCACTGTAAGGTGACATCCAGACACACAAACGTGTGAAAAAATAAGTACACCCCACGATTTCATCGCAGTATCTATCAGTATAATACCGACGGATTAGATGTGATATATCCAGACACTCCAAGCTACAGGCACCGCGGTTATGTCAGTGCTGCTTTATGGTACAGAGACTTGGCCTCTTAACAAAGCGTTGGTCTTCCATGCTCTCAGCCTTGAGACCTGTGCTCTTAGGACCACTAAGGTGGTGCCCTGGCATGATCATGTCTCTAGCAAGGAGCTCCACAAGAGATTCAATCAGTAAAGTCATTGTGTACGATGCCTGGGACACATTCTACACTGCACAGATCACCACAAGAGCCAGCTATGATATTGATCCATCAGCGGTGGTCTGGAGATGCCCTCATGGCAGACTGCGCACCTGCTCGAACGACGTTGTACATCAGGTACGTCAACAAATCGATTTGAGGATGGGGGACGTTCCAGCTTTCAGCCAAGAACATGAAAGATGAAGAAGTTCAATGACCTCTCATGACCCTCTTGTACCAGTTTCCTCCTTGCTCTTCAATCAAGTTTGGAAGGACGACCCGAACCAGGAAGGGTTCCAGTAGTACCAAACACTTTCTGCTTGTTGATTATGGACTACACTGTGCTCCTAGGGATTGATAAAGCCTCCTGACCAGTCTTGTCCACAGTTCTATCCCTGAGATCTTTTGACAGTTTCTTGCTACCCATAGTTGCTCCAGGACCAGCTGTTTTGATCACAGGTGGAAGTCAAATAACTTCTTGCAGGCACTCTGTGTTAATTTCTGAGCACCTGCCAACCGATACACCAAACGGATGCCGGGCACGTACGACAGCCATCGTATGCACGTGAACACGTATTTCAAAGCAACTTTTTCTCTGTGCTAAGGCCTCACTTTCATCACGCATTTTCACCTGAAGATTAAAATATCTGCTCTGAGAGTATCTACGGTGTTTTACACTCCGTCATACAGGAACATGGCAATGTGACACCGGCGTGAAATTATATTTAAAGCAAGATCATGACCTTCCTTAAAGAAAAGATGTATACTGCAACATAAACAGAATAATAAAGCTTTGAGATGCATCTTCAGTCACGTTAGTTATCCAGATAACAAGTCCCCGAAGTTCAGTTTGCACCACATTTCGCCTGCCATATACTTTTTAAGATACTCTGTACACACGTGTAAAGCTTACATACATATCTAGGACGCCTGTCATACGAGTGGCATGTCCCGACTATGCTGAGTATTGGGTTGATGCCCTGATGCTCTTCACGTGTGAGCTGCTAAGCCTGGATTCCACCGAGTGCCTGCGAAGGTATTAATGGCGCAAAACATCTGAGCAGCTGTCACGATGGAATTTATGGTTGTAGAAAATAGTCTCACGTGTGGCTCTAACCGCAAATTTAAACCCTGAGAAGATATTCCTCTCCCACAAACACAACAGTTACACCGTCTCGGATTCTTTATTGCAGGTGCACAAATCCCGCGCTACGCATCCCACATCATTCGCTCTGAGTCGCAGAGCTCCAGCGAGTATAAGTTACTACAACTAAATTCTCCGTTCTGTAATCACTTCCACTAACACAGAGATCAGCCGCATGGAAACATAAGTACAAGCTTTCATCCATCATGTCTTGTCCAATGCCATCCTCATGCCGGAGGGTTTTCACTCTGTTCTCGTCGAGTTCCCTTTGGCAGATATTTTTTACAGGTCTTTTCTCTAACCCTCCACAGCACCTGGTATTCCCAGGCATTCTCCCTTCCATGTACTAACCAGACTCGACCATGCTTGGCTTCCAAGATCAGACGGGATCGGGACTCCTCAGGGTGACTGAAGGGCCTCTAATCCACATCAGAGGATCAGGTGTTCCAGATTAGGTGCCACTGATCAGAACCTCCTGCAGGTGAAGGTGAAATCTGTCTTATTTAAACCTGATATCCAGGGACTGGTGTGTGATGTCATCATGTTCAGCTCGGAAGAGCTCGTAAAGGCCTTCAGAAAAAACATGTTGTGGATGCAGATGAGTCTGATGAAGAATAATTTTTTAAATAAATAATTCAACTGTAAGGAAATGTTATCTATTGACTCATCTTTCTATCCATCTATCCATTTATCCATCCATACATTTATCTATCCATCCATCCATATATCTATCTATCTATCAATCCATACATTTATCTATCCATCCATCCATATATCTATCTATCTATCAATCCATACATTTATCTATCCATCCATCCATATATCTATCCATCCATCCATCCATCGACTCATCTTTCTATCCATCTATCCATCCATCCATCTATCTATCTATCCATCTATCTATCCATTCATCCATTGACTCATCTTTCTATCCATCCATCCATCCATCTATCTATCTCACAGATATGAAGGAATAAGAAGAATACACAAAAATAAATAAATAAACTAATAATAATAATACAGAAAAAATCCCTTAAAAACGCATTAAAAAAGTAAAAACAAATGAAATAAATTCAGCTTCAAATAAATAAAAAACAAAACATACAATAATTGATTAATTGGTGTCAACGCGATGGTGTAGTGGTTAGCATGTGCTCCTTACAGCAAGAATGTTTTGGGTTCGAGTCCTGGGCCTGACGAGGGAGTTCCTGTGCCCTCACCAAGCCTGGGACACAATCCCAGTACCTTCCTGCTCTGAGGCTGATGTCCTAACCAGTATCTGGAAACAGAGCAACAGTTACACATCTGCCATTTGGTGCTACTTCCTGAAATGCATTATGGGATACCTGACTACCAAATTACACACGAGTCACATCCTGATCAGGTCGAGGATTTGACTTGTACAGAGATTAGTGTAAACCTTTGAGCTGGAAGCGTACTCGGGTCGTTCCACAACAGGACACAGGTACAGAGAGGAATGCAAAATCAGAAAGATCTCAGTGTCTTTGGGGCCACGCCCTCTGTGTTTGATGGTAGGGTAACCAGATGTCCCCCTTTTCCAGGGACAGTCGAGATATTTGGTGGCCTGTCTGAGGAAATGTCTGATTTGAACTGTAGATTAAAAGTAGAAAGAATGCAGATGGTCAGACGTTTCATGTTGTATTTGGTTTGGCCAACAGAGGGAGCTGGCTGCTCACTATAGCAGCTTCATTTACATTCATGGGATATGACAGACACCCTTATCCAGAAAGACTATTTTTTTTTCCTCATTCATTTTACAGCTGAGCAGCTGAGGGTTAGGGGCCTTGCTTAAGGGCCCAACAGTGGAAGTTAATGGTACTGGAGCATGAAGCCCTGATCTTCTGATCAGTAACCCAGAGCCATAACCACTGGGCTACCACTGATATCATAAAGAACTGGCCAGGTGCAAATGGATTGTTATAACTTGGCAAAGCTATAATGAAATGTCTCCCCCTAGTGGGTATCAGGTGAACATTTTAACCAATGTTAAGGATTTTTTAGGAATTTCTGGATCCTTTTTTTGACATGATCCCATGCATGGATCAGCTTCAAAATTTAATGGGTTTTTCCAGGCCCTGTCCCGACTCCTTCACCAAATTTGATGCAAATCAGATTGGTAGTTTTTGTGTAGTCCTGCTAAAAGTATACAAAGTCTTGAGTTAATGAATCCTCATTAAAAAGCTTTCAATAAATTCCTGGATGCGAATCGTGATCCAGATCTGCTCCAGAATGTTCTTGCCAAGCCCACCCCCCATCCCTCCACCAGGTTGTGTGAAAATTGATTCAGTAGTTTTTGAGCAATCCTGCTAAATATCAAACAAACAGACAAACAGACGGACGCTTGTGAATACATACCCTCCGCCGCCAGCTGTTTCCACAAACTAACAGCAGCATCATGGCAGGGATGGAATGAAGGTTTAATGGATTTGAAGTCGCTATAGAGGAGGTTTGACAAGATGACAAGAACTATGTTATATATTACTGGTGGGAGGTTTCATCAAATAAATAAATTTAAACATTTAATATTTACAACCACAAAAAGGTAAGAAATAAACTCAAACAGTACCCCAAACCACCCGAGAACCGCCCCCGCAAGAAAATAGATTGGTTAAATCCGGTCTTACCTTTTCTCAGGTGAGCTGATTTTAGATCCAGACAGAGGTGCACGCGCTCGCTCTGAACGAGCGATACAGCCGAGCGCAGCTGTATTCCAATTAAACTGAAAAAAGAAAAAAAGAAAAGAAAAATGGCGGTGTGTGGGTTGAGATTTAAAAAGAACCAACAAAAGAAAAAATCCAGTGGCCGCACCTTTCCGGAGACTGGGTGTGGTTTCTGTATTTTCAGTGGACACGCCCACAGCGTCTCAGAGCAGAGAGAACTGCCTACTTTTCCAGGATTCTGAAAATATATTTTTATAAATTTGGCAGTTTGCTGAACAGTTTTTTTATATTTAAGACATTGGGCGGCGCGGTGGGTAGTGGTTAACATGTCCGGTTCACAGCAAGATGGTCCTGGGTTCGAGTCCCGGGCTCAGTAAAGGCGTTTCTGTGTAAAGGTTTGCATGTTTTCCCAGTGCTTGCATGGATTTCCTCCGGGTACTCCGGTTTCCTCCCACAGTCTAAAGACATAATTAACAGTTACTCCAGTTAAGTGGCTGTTTCAAATTGCCACTGGGTGTGAGTGTGAATGGTTGTGTGTGTATTGGTCCTGCGCTGGACTGGTGAGCTGTTCAGGGTGTACCCCGCCCTCAGCCAGAGTCGGCCCGCGACCCTAATAGGATTAAGTGGTTGGGAAATGGAATGAATTACTTAATATTTGAGAATTTTCCCTAATAATAAGTTCCTACAGATTTCTAAAATCTGGCTTCGAGGTCCTGAACACATGCGTGTAAACAAACCTCACATAAATACAACAGCATCTCTCAATGATCAACAACAACTAACTGAACTTGCAGTGACCAGTGAAGGAGGCATAAAATTGGGCACCATTAAGTCGCCCTTTTGAGTTGAGTGAGCTTTGCCTTTTATGGAGATTTTTGGGAGGGCCTAAATATAAACATATGTAAGTAATACGAAAACAATGAGCAGCGTAAGTCAGAGTGACAGCGTTACGGTTTATAAGAAGCAAAGGCCGGAGGGAACTTCACATTTAATTTCATTTTATTTTACTTGAATTTAATGATTTGATACATATTTCAGAAGCTTCTACACACAGAATGATACGAGGGAAATATAACCTTATAAATCAGCATATTTTACTTAAAGTCACTTTAACACACGAGCGCGGCAGCATTCCGCCATTCACGTTCCACGACCCAGATCCGCGTCCTCTTCCTCCCGTACGTTAATCTTTCTTGCAGATCTGGCACGAGGATTTCTGTCCCATCCAGAACCCGGGCAGGAGCTTGTCCGTGAAGCAGGTGCTGAAGCGGTGCAGGAGCCTCGCCTCTCTCGGCTCTCCCCCCACCAGGTAGAAGGCGATGATTCCGGCGGGTTGGTCCACGTAGATGCCGATGGTGTTGCCATGGTTACCATAAATCTCTACACACTCTCCACCGTGCCAGGCTTGGTAGCGTGACCCGTCCCAGCCTATGGCCCACGATGCCTCGTTCTCGCCCAGACCACACTGGCCGTCTTTTCGCCCGCTGTTGGCGTACACCGCCCCGATCACCACCCAACCTTCATACTCCACCTCCCAGTAACCACGGCAACCCAGGAGACCCTCCTTACACACCACCTAGATGGGAGGGGAAAAAAAACCTTCTTAAATCTTCTTCAGTACCATTTCCCTTTTATCCCAGTGATTAATGTGTCACATTTTTTGCTTTAAAAACCTGTTAGGACTCGATTCTTTCATTCGCACTTAAGTTGCGGGCAGTGTAAACATGACTTATTTAAAATAGAGGTAGAATGAGTCGCACCTGCGGGTAATCTGGGTGTTAGGAAATACAATGGCAGCAAGGAAGCAACACAGCAAAAGGTCCTGGGTTCGAGTCCCAGCATTATCGTGTAGAGTTTGCATATTTGCCCTGGTTTCCTCCGGGTTCTCTGGTTTCCTCCCACCATCCAAAGACATGCACATTAGGCTAACTGGTTGTTGAAATAGACTCCAATGTCCCCATGAACCTGGTAGGATTAAGCAGTTTGAGGAATGAATGAATGAATGAACTGAGATCCAAGATGGTGCAGGAGAGACGACTGTCCCGCGCAGTAAAAGAAACATCACCAGTTCAAAGAGAATTTGATCCAATTTGCTTTATGGGCCCCAAAGCATCAGAATAGGGTCTGCGCATCCCACTCAGGTTAAACAAAAGAGGCCCAATGCATCATGGGATGTGGAGTGGGTATGTTCACATGGTTACAAGAAATGTGATTATAGTTCAATACAGATGATGCACAAATGTAGGTTGTTTTAAACTTTATTTGTCCGTGTAAATAATGTTAAAAGAAAGCCAACAAAATTCAACATGGCGGTTCACCAAGAAGTGTTGCCTGATTTACTCCAGGCCTCAAGCGCGTGCAGCGGAAACAGTTGATCTGAACAATGGATCTTATTTACATAAAAAACATCCCAATTCTTGGCCTGTGATGGTCTATGTGGTCATAGACTAAGACAGGGGAAGAAAGTGTTTTACCCAGAGTCCAGTGGGGTGATCTTCCATCATGACTCAAGGTGAAATATGAGAAGATTGTTGCTGCCGCCTGCAGAACACAGACTTCCCCGTGATCCGTAAAAAACAAGAGAATATGATTGTTTTCCTTGACTATCCGTGATAAAATCCTTGTGTAAGAAAGGGTTCCGTGTCCACGTTATTGTAAAACAATAGAAATCTCCACTTATTTTACTGATTCTCAATCGGTTTTGTGGTTGCTCAGGGTATTTCCTTATTATCCAAATTCACTCCCAGAATCCTCTCCCTACTTACAGAATCCC
>JAQMYF010000003.1:3351364-3367098 GCA_030014195.1 Neosilurus mollespiculum | reverse complement strand
GTGGTTACCTGGCCGGGCTTCAGCTTTCGATCCTTTTCTTCCTGTAGAGAGAGAATATCAGAGACACGGCTTTAATTCACTCCTCCAGTGTAATTTTTATTACCACGGTTCTGATATCGATACCCGTCCGGAACCAGCAAGTTTCAGTCCATATCCAGCAGATATTCTTTTATTATTTAATTTTTCATTATAAAATCTTTCACACGACCATCTGTCTGATACCCAGTGAGAGACGGCGGATGTCTGGCAGAACGTTCCCACGTTTATCTTTACTTCCTCTTCAGTATTCTCTCCCAGTTCTGCTGTTTACAAATCTGCCGGTTAAAATGTCCGACTCGGTCCTTAAGCGTCGAACAAACCCAATCTGTTTGTTTTGGCCTCGGAGCTCCTGCTCACCTTCATGCCTGCTGTGGGATCGGAGTTTACTCAGTGGTCGGATGGATGGAAGTAAAAGCACCGCGAACGCTCGATGATGGTGGACATCATCTCCTATGGTGAGAAGCCACACGCTGGGCCTCTGATGGATGTTCCTCTGACACGGATTGAAAATGGCGCACAGACAAGAACACGGTTTCAGCAGTGTGACTCACCCGAGCCGTGGTGAATATTTGAAATTGTGACCTCGTCAAATTTAGAAGAACGTCAAGGTTTCGCTGCAGGGGAGGATTTAGTTGGAGAGGAGCAGAGACAGATGGAATGGAGTTTAGAGATTAGAAACAGAAGATCCAGAGGGGGGGGGGGCAGAGATGGGGGACGGCTCAGGACAGGAAGGTGTTGGCAGGATGAAGGATGAGCACGGTTGGCAGATGCCGAGCTGTGTGAGAACTTGAGAGCAGTGAAACAGTAAACTCGTCTCAACAATCCGCTCATTAAAGCGCTCGTAAAATCAGCGCTAATAACACATTTATAAACACGGTTCATTATCACACGTCACTCACTCCATCAATCAGATCACAATTACTGCGTATAATAATAATAATATTAATGAGAACAATAATAATAATAATAATAATAATGAGAACAATAATAATAATAATAAATAATAATAATTCTAATAATAATGAAAATAATAATAATAATAATAATAAATAATAATAATAATAAAAATGATAATAATAATAATAAAAAAAAAATAATAATAATACTAATAATAAATAATAATAATAATGAAAATAATAATAATAATAAATAATAATAATTCTAATAATAATGAAAATAATAATAATACTAATAATAAATAATAATAATAATAACAAAAATAATAATTCTAATAATAATGAAAATAATAATAATGCTAATAATAAAAAATATATAATTAAATAAATAAACAAACAAATAACTAAATAAGTATAAATAAATAAATAATAGTTCTTAGTGCAGGAAACTAGAAGGGCACTTGAAGAGTGCAAACCTCCACCCAGGCAAATCACTTCTGCAACTGCAACCACTGTATACATCTGGATATATTTCCAAAATGATTAAAGTTCGGTGCCTTTGTGATGTTCCGTTACTGAGTGATTGTATTTCTACGGTGGTGGTTTTGTCAGGACGAGGTTTGATTAAAGTTCCAGGAACAAATCCTACAGCGCAATGTGGCAATATGGACACTTTAGATTTTAATACGGAGCCGAAACTAGAACATAAAACAAATCAGAGAACAGAGACGCCAGAAATACTTCAGAAACCCTCCAGCCATTACACCATAAGAGAGAGAGAGAGAGAAAGAGAGAGAAGGACAGAGAGAGAGAGAGAGAGACAGAGAGAGAGAGATAGAGAGACAGAGAGACAGAGAGAGAGAGAGAGAGGACAGAGAGACAGAGAGAGAGAGACAGAGAGAGAGAGACAGAGAGAGAGAGGACAGAGAGACAGAGACAGAGAGAGAGAGACAGAGAGAGAGAGAGAGAGAGAGAGAGAGAATTCCTACCTGCTTTCTTCAGCTCAGGCATGACTCCGTTGGTACTGATGGACACACTGGAGGTTCTGTGAGTGAAGGTCGGATCTGATTCACAAACGCAGCAACACCGCCTTCTTATTTCCTTTCCCCACCTCCCAAAAGTGTGCCGGGGTGTGTGAGAGTGTCTATGTGAGTGTGTGTGTGTGTGTGAGAGTGTCTATGTGAGTGTGTGTGTGAGAGAGTGTGTGTAAGAGGTGTATACAGTTCATGTAATCCTGTGTGTCCCATTCAAAAGACCCGAAGACCCTAAAATAAAACCTACACGACGTCCTCACCTGAAACACAAATGTCACATTTACAGTTTCACTCAGCGTCTTTTAGTTTTCTCCAGACGCTAATGGACACTAACAGGTAACGGAGGTTTCTAGCTACCGGTTTATCACTCATATCAAGTGTGTCTTAAAGAACAAACCGATTGATCCTGTGCTTTTCAGAGCCTCTCTCAGCCGACTCTGGGTGAAGGCGGGGTACAACCTGAACAGCTCACCAGTCCACTGCAGGGCAACACATGCAACCATTCACTCTCACACCGACACCTCGGGGCGATTTGGAACAGCCAGCTTACCGTGCATGTCTTTGGACTCTGGGAGGAAACCAGAGTACCCGGAGGAAACCCACACAAGCACGAGGAGAACATGCAAACTCCAGCCAGGAACACCCTCACCAAGCCCGGGACTCGAACCCAGGACCTTCTTGCTGTCTGGTGCATGTGGTAACCACCAACACCACCTTGTCGCTCCAGGCTCAACAAAAGTACGTATGTTTCACAACTCTACACTTTCCAGATGTGCACGAGACGCATTCGGAATGAAACGCCGACGCAATCTTAAAAAATAGCAATGACGTGTACTGCATGTTGTGTGAAGTGAAATTCATCAGGGATGGTGTGTGTGTGTGTGTGTGTGTGTGTGTGTGTGCGTGTGTGTGTGTTCAGACTGGGTTTGACGCTTACGACAGGTGTTGAAAACCAAACGTTATAAATAAACACCATGAAGAATCGATTTTTCATCACCACACAGTAAAGTCTTCAGGTAGGTTTCGATTTTAGAGCGGAGAGCCGCGGATGGTCAGGAAACGCCGGTTGTTTCCATGAACCAACAGCAGCGGCGTGTCGGGTACGGAATGGGGGTTTAACGGATTGGGGGCGGAGTCAACCCCCTTGTGGGTTCTTCTGGGGAAGGGCTGAGTTTGAGTCACACACTTCGTCAACCATCCCAAATGAGATCCCCCATAACCACACACACACACACACACACACACACACACACACACACCAGAGCAAAAAGCAAAGATTCCGACCGACTAACACCATGTTTATTTTATAAAATTGTTTTAATTTTCGATTTCTATTTTTCTCTTTTTAAAGAGTCTTTTACTTTCTCGTTTCACTGTACGTTTTCACTGCGCTACAAAATAGCCGCCACGAGGCCTTTACTCATTCGCTGTACCGATCATTCCAAGGGAGGGTGGAGCCTATCTCAGCCGACTCTGGGCGAAGGTCGAAGGGTTCATCCTGAACAGATCACCAGTCCTTTGCAAGGCCAAAACACACTCACACCTTGGGGCAATTTGGACTGTGGGAGGAAACTGGAATACCCAGAGGAAACCCACACAAGCACATGGCGAACATGTAAACGCCACACAGGAACGCCATCGACGAGCCCGGGACTTGAACCCAGGACCTCCTTGCTGTGAGGGTTGCTGTGAGGTGCGAACCCTCCGTGCTAAACCCATACGAATAATTACTGTCTGAATCTCATTTACATATCATCAACGCACTCGGATCAGTTCCATCACATTTTATTCAACGAATGAGTCATGAAATTAAACAAAACAAACAAACAAATAAACAACGTTAAACGTCTCCAGTGGGATGTTTTTGTTTATTAACGTGTGAATTCTGTCTAACATTAATTTAACATTCCTTCATTTATTATGTACAAGTTACAAACCAACAGCACAAGAGTCTGCAGCAATCATCGCCCGCCGCCACTGGCTGTGCCGCCACTAGCTCCGCCTCCAGACTGATCTTGCGCTCCGGACATCATCAGGAAGAGGACGAGAGGAACGATGTACATCCACTAATGAGGAGAAAGGAGAGAGACACGGACAGAATTAACGCTCCGGTCAGATCTGACGACTTCACCGAGGGGAAGAGATTAAAGATTAATAATTAATAAAACTTTGTTGATTAGCGTGGCGGTTTCAGTCGCTCTCATTAATCAGGTGCAGATTATATCTTTTTTTCAATTTAAGACACCTTCTGTTTCAATCCCATCATCCAACAGTGTACAGGATGACAAGGAACTCGTTGTACTCGTTATATAGCTGTCACTATGGCAACGACTCACTTCTGATGTCGTGAAAACATGGGAACATGAAGTAATAAGAAATAACAGACAACTGAATCAGCCAATCAGAGATAAATATTAGTCTGGAATAAAATTAGCAAACCACTGATTATAATCTCTTATTATTATTATTATTATTGAGATAAAAATGTTATAAACATGTTATTAAGGACAGAGTGGTGATGGGACTGAAGGTAAAGAACAGATCAGTGAGGAACAGACATGAGCGAGATGAAAGATTTTTCAAGTCTTGATTAGAGAGTCGTTCAGAATGTTTCAGAATCACCCGGGGACTCGTTCACGGAGTCGTTCGTTCGTTCTTTTTTTTTTCTCCAATGTTGTTCTCCGAGTCCTTCCGGAGTCAGTCACTGAGTCATTCAGTGAGTCGTTCACAGAGTCTTTCCAGAGCGGTTCAGTGAGTCGATCAAGTCAGAGAGTCTTTTTGGAAGCAGCTTAGAGTCGTCCTGAAGTCATTTAAAAAGATTTTCAGAGTCCATTACAGATTCATCCAAGTTGCCTTACAGAGAGAAAAGTTCAGAGTCGTTCATGGTTGGTCAGAGTCTCGTTCAGAGTCACTTAGAGTCTTTCATGGCGTCGATCAGAATACTTTTAGTGCGATGATAAAGGGTCACTCAGAGTCTTTCTGAACATCAGAGCGTCATTTATGATAGTTCACAAAGTCTCAGTTTCAGAGAGTCGATCCGAGTTTTCCCAGAGTCATTCAGTGAGCTGTTCATGGGCCAATCAGAGAGTAAGTGTCTTTTAAAACGTTGAACAGAGAGTTGTTCAGAGATTCATTAAAGAGTTGTTCAGAGAGTCAATCAGAGAGTGATTCAGAGAGTCAATCAGAGAGTCAATCAGAGAGTCAATCAGAGAGTGATTCAGAGAGTCAATCAGAGAGTGATTCAGAGAGTCAATCAGAGAGTGATTCAGAGAGTCTAATAAAGAGTTGATTCGAAACACCAGGAACAGTTCTGGTGCTCGATGTGTTTGATGAGAGATCCATCATTTCACCCGGGTCAGTGTGCGGTTCTGTTAATCACACACACACACACGCACGCACACACACACACACACGCACACACACGCACACACACACGTGATCAGGTTAACACTCTGAGTGCACTCCTAAGATTCGATCCTATTTCTTAACAGGAACATAACAGGAAATACTTTCTCTCTTTTGCTTTTTCTATTTTTGTTTTTAAAGATTTCTGGTGTAAAATTATTTTGTTCCCAATACTGAACTGAAACATAAATAAATAGCAGCAGTAAATAAAGTTAATAATAATAAAAAAGAAATCATAAATGAACCTATGAAATGAATATTATGATGATTTAACGTATCTTTTTAAATCATAAACTACAATAAAAAATAAATCTTAAAGTGTTTAGTGGTTTCGATTCTGTTTAATGGAGATCTAATTAAATACCCTCTCAGGCTGTTACGTTAATCTTTAAGAGGTGAAGTCATCGAATCTGTTTGGGTTGATAGGCGGAGCTAATTTCTGGGCCAGAAATCCTCGAATAGCAGAACGAGAATCCTGAAGTAAAGACTGTAGAGTCTGTATATGAATCAGTGCTGCAGACTCTGTGATCCTGTGACTTTATTACTGATCTACAAACAGGTCTGAATTTTATAAACGGCACCTTTAATAAAGATGAGAAATCATCCCTCTCTCTCTCTCTCGTTCTGTCTTTCTGAAGTGCACTCAGTGTTTTTTGCGGCCTGACCGGTCAACAGCAGACGGGGTGTGTTTGTGGGAATTCGGTACTTGGCCATGTGAATCAGCCCTGCTCTCTGGCTCCCCCTGCTGGGGGCTGCGCTGAACTGGTGGCCATAAGGAACACTGCACCTCCCACAATCAAATACCACTGAAACACACACACACACACACACACACACACACACACACACACACACACAGTAGGTGTACCTATACACATTTAACCATCTGGTATAAACAAAACCAAACCTTGCTGTTCCACCGTTCTAGAAAAAAACCCTGTGTGATGTAATAGAAAAGGGAAAGTTTCTAGAAGATTCTGGAACAGCGACACATACAAACAGCACCGAGCCGGTGTTCCAGAGTTCAGACTCGACCCTGTTTCTCCTAAACCCTGAGACACTGGTAACACTATCACAGCAGTGAAATGAATCTTCAACTGAATCGAGTAGAAAATGATTCTTGATTCTTTTTTTGTGTGTCATTATGTCAGTACTGACAAAAACAAACAAACAAACAAACAAAAAACACCAGGAAGACTTTCCACAGAAAAAACATGTAAACTCCACACGCCTTTAACGACTTTTTTATGCTCTCTCTGTTTTTTTTTTAAATAATAGATGCAGAATCTTTTGAGATGACATCATACAAACACTTACTCCCCCACCAGCCAATCAGAATCAGGATCCTGCACAAACAGGAAGTACTACACATGTGAATGAGATGTTGGGGAGAGGCTCACGGGTAGCTGGTGGTTCTGCTGGTTTATGTCTGTATTAGTGTTTTTATCTGCTTGTGAACAAACACAGAAGGAATCACTTCACGGGGAAATGTTTGCTGATCAACCTGATAGTTAATAAACGAGTTTTTTTTAATTTTGCGAGGGCGTCGTCGCCTCCTCACACGCTCTACGCACACGCTCAGATCCACTCACGTATTTAGCGAAGAAGGACTTCTGTTCCTGGGGTTTTCCCTTCTTGTCCTGCTCCTGTTCCATCCTCTCGATAAACTGCGCCGTCTCAGGACTGGAGGGAAAAAAAATAAAATAAAAAAATAATAATAATCAATGACCTCAGAAAAGTCAGGGAACATTTTATCTGCTATATTTTTATCCTTATTATTTATATTTCACAATAATATGATACCACACGTGTATTTACATTTTCTTGGAAGCGAAGTATAAGAGCGAAATGATAAATAATAAAAAAATATGTAAAACTATCACATTACGACCCCTCAGGACGAGACTCGATATACCAGCGCGGTAAGAAACATCAGCAAAACAGTGAAATACAGAAATAATAAAAGAAACTGTTCTCCATTTTTATCATATAATAAAATGTTTTTTTTTATTAAATAGCTTTAATTTTCTTACAAGAAAAAATAAACGGATCAAAAAACCCTAAAGCTTCCACGCAAAAATATATAAATAAAAAAATATCAAGAAAGAAAACAAACCAATAAATCAACATTAAAATGTTTCCAACTCTGTTTCTCTTTTTATCCCCGAATCCATTTTCATTGGTTTACAATCAGAGGAAAACTTATTTCTGACATGAACCTTCAGTCTGTGTGAGCAGTGTGTGTGTGTGTGTGTGTTTCCTCACGCCGGTGCACTGACGGGCACCATGACACTGATGGTGGTGTTAAACGATTCCAGGTCCACGTCATCCTCGACCTCGGCCCCCCGACACGCCCCGGGCAGCGTCACTATGGAAATTCCGATAAGAGAGCCGCCGGCGTCGGTGTGCAGTGTGATGACATCACTCAGGTGTGACTCCACCAGAGAGCACTGAAAGAGGAGACGAGAACACACAGGGAAATGAAGCGACGCTTCCAGGTGTCAGAGCTGAACGATTGCACGAATAAACCAGGGATTCAGGAAAGGAAGAGAGGGAGGGAGAGGGGGAGGGAGAGGGGAATAAAACTAGAGCGGAAAAAAATTTAATATAATTCAATAAATACCAGGAGAGCTGAAAATAAATAAAATTGATCAATAAATGAATAATAATTCATTTTCTAAGCCGCTTCATCCTAATCAGGGTCGGGGGAGGCTGGCACCCGTCTCAGCTGAAGGCGGGGTTTATTTATAACTGTTGATCAGGACGTACGGCTCTGATGAAGGCACTCAGGTGGCCGTCTGTCTGTCTGTCTGACTGCAGAGACACCCGCGGGACACGGATCCTGTACAGACCGTCGACAGCTGCTACGTCCTGATCACACACACACACACAAAGAGAAATGAAGATAAATTCATAAAGAAAAGTCACACATGGTTGTTTATTTCTTCCCCAGGATGCTTTACAGGGTGATACAGCACTGAACAGTGCGAATGTTTTCATCGTGTACCTCGACCCGTGGTAATGATTCATGTCTCTGACCTTGAGTAATTTCCTGTCCTTATCCGAGAGCTCCGTTTGAGACAGAGCCACGGTGTTCTCTCTCCCCGATTTCAGCTGGATCGTACCACGAGTGCGAAACCTGGGCACGTCATCTGAGACAATAAACCACAAACAAACAAAATCAGGCGCATCAAGCTCACAGCGTGAGTAAACGTTATTAAATCTGCACCAGAGTAACTTAACGGAACACTTAACCACGAACTCACCCACTTCAAAAGAGTGCTCCAGCGGCACGGAGAAACCGGCGAGCTCGGACTCCGTGGCGTCAGACGCCTGCACACATTCAACACCAAAGCACAACACACAACTCTCAGCTCAGTCACGGGGTCTCGACAGCAGACGTCCCACATGCGCAGAGAAAAATGATCATCGCTGATAAAAGCGCGATGATTTAACGAGGGATTTAAAACGTTTACTGAATATTTATGGAAGTGCCCCGTGACAGCGCTTGGTTTTCCGGCATCTTTATTACAGAGGCGATTGTGTTTTTTTGGGGGTGAAAGAGAAAAAAACCACGAGTGGATGTGAGGAAGCGACTGTTTCCAGCTGCTATAGTCTAAGTGCAAACAGGAACTGACTCGTTTCAAGGACGTGCCATGAATATAAATGATTAAAAAAAGAGTTAAACTGCAATATAAGGAAAATAAAACATAACGCGACATGATGCTATAAGACAAAATACAACTTCGGGGTGAAAACCGAGAATTTTATTTCATAACCTTAATATGAAAGGATGACTTGGTCACGTGATGAGGTGAACACAAACGTGACTGGCCATTACATTAATTACAAACAGAATCATTACAAAACAGCACTGTTTTCTTTATAGACATTTAAAAAGACATAAAAGTTATTTCCTGTTTAAAATACAGAAGTAAAGTGTGATATAAATAAACTAAAATCATATTGTAAATACAAACCGCTAACGTTAGCCGACTAGCACAAACAGAAATCCGTGAATTCGCTGATAAATACTCGCCTTATTTATTAAAATTATAATAATTTAATTACCAGGTTATCTGATTAAAAACGTACTCACCCTTCTACCATTATTACAATCCCCAAATTCTGGATTCAACCCTATAATAGTCGTTAAAACCACCACTGCGAAAGGTAAGTATCCCATCACAGCCATTTTGCCGGTGCGTGCACAGGAAGTTACGTAATGACGTAGCGCGTCCTTTCCTGACAATCCCGGAAGTAGAGTTCACCATAGAATCGAAATAGCTCCAAAGAGCAAAAAAGCAAAATAAAAGTTTTTAGTATTTATTATTTCGGGGTTTAAAAAACTAAATTATTAACAAAATACCTCAAAATATTTAGTTAATAATAATAGATAAAAAAAACTATAATAATGATAATGATACTGACATTCTAATCTAACATCAACTGGTTTTATATATTGATGTTGTATATCATTCATTCATTCATTTCTAGGCCGTTTAATCCTAATTAGGGTCGCGGGGAGGCTGGCGCCCATCTCAGCCGACTCTGGGCGTACATCCTGAACAACTCGCCAGGCCATCGCAGGGCAACACACACACATTCACACTCACACTCACACTCACACCTAGGGGTGATTTGGACCAGCCAATCAGCCTACTGTGCATGTTTTTGGACTGTGGGAGGAAACCGGAGTACCCGGAGGAAACCCATGCAAGCACGGGGAGAACATGCAAACCTCACACAGAAACTCCCCGAGCCCGAGAATCGAACCCATGACCTCCTTGCTGTGAGGCGGACGTGGTGACCACTGCGCCACCGTGCCGCCCATGTTATATAATATTACATTATTATTCATTGGTTATTACAATATTATTAAATGTATTAATTTAGATAATTATTATATACATTATCTGCTGTTTCATCATCAAGTGTAAAAGTGTAAAACTTCATTTCAGCTCAAACAGGTTAAAAAATTGGAAAGTAAATAAAACATGCGATAGTATTCATTCATCACTCACTCGTTTGAGGGCTGCTGGGAGGCTGGAGCCCATACCAGCTGACTCTGGGGTACACCCTGGATAGCTCACCAGTCTATCGCAGGACCAGCATACACACAACCATTCACACACACACACACACACACACACACACCAAGGGGTACTGGAAGAGCCAGTAACCCTAACCCTATCTCTAACCCACACAAATATTTTCCCCTTTCAGACAAAGCTATTCTTTAGTATTTGAGATTTCTGGTTACATTTATTTTTGTCCCAGATTATCTTCAGCATTTATATTTTTATTTGATATAAATCTTTGGCATGAAATGGGTGGTGATGTCTCCTGTATAAACTACTGTGGTGACCCTGCCTATTTGGTTGCATTTATTTTGCAAAGTTCAATAAAGTAAAATAAAAATAAAGATATATATACAGTATGTCATTCTTCCACCAAGTTGAGAATTAACATGAAGTACAGAAATGAGATATAATATTCACCTACAGAGGGCGCTCGTGTTTAATATTCTGATGAAGCACATGGTTAAGAGGTTAGAAAGAAATCATTGCTATAATTTATTCTTCATGCATTTTTCTTGATTAATATATGTTTAAAAAAGGATTAGGGTGTTAATGTATAGCTGTGAATATGATTAGTTAACCTGTGAATCATCATCCAACGACTCCTGTGATCGTCAATCATAAATACAGAACATATTCATCCATTTTACAGACAGTTCTGCAGTTGGTCCCCCGATACTTCTGTAGTTTCATTAATTCGGTGATTATTTGCAGTGAGTTACACAAGAACAATTTGCACTGTGTTTCCAAACTGTTCTATAAATCAGTTCAAAATCGAACTCTTGGAAGCCAAGAAGCAGGAAGGTCCTGGGTTTGAGTCCCGGGCTCGATGAGGCCGTTTCTGTGTGGAGTTTGCATGTTCTCCCTGCTTTCATGGGTTTCCTCCGGGTACTCCCACCACTAGGGCAGTGGGGGACTAGTAGGTAAGGCGATGGGTGACTGATCCGAAGGTCAGCGGCAGCACCACTGTTGGGCCCTTGGGCGAGGCCCTTAACCCTCATTTACTCAGTTGTATAAAAATGATAATTGTAAGACGCTCTGGATACGAGCGTCTGCCAAATGCTGTAAATGTAAATACTCCGGTTTCCTCCCACAGTCCAAAAACATGCACAGTGGGCTGATTGTTTGTTTCAAATTGCCCCTAGGTGTGAGTGTGAGTGTGAATGGTGGTGTGTGTGTTGCCCTGCAGTGGCCGGGCGAGCTGTTGTACCCCGCCCTCACCCAGAGCCGGCTGAGATGGGCTCCAGCCTCTCTGCGTCCGTAGTAGGATTAAGTGGTTCGGAAAATGTAGGAATCATCAGTTTTTAAAAAACACCCTTTAAAAATCTTTTTATAGCAATAATGTGGAACGTGCTGTACACATGAGACGAGTCAGATCCTGTTCCATCAATTCATAAAATGTTAAAAGTAGAGGAATTAAACACCAGCGCAGGTGCTGTTATAAATATGATCCTCTTCAGAGTAACTCCATCACTCGGTATTTTACTCCGTGTGTGATTCTGTAATTATTATACTCTATTATGTTGTAGAGGACAAACCGAGCGAAATGATGCATCATTGATTTTGGTCTCCAGAGACAGAAGCCTCATTGGTTTTTATTTTATCGCTCGGACGGATGAGATATTGATTTCCTGAAGGTTTCTTTCGCAGGACTGAAGTGGTAATAGCAGTGCAAAGTGTTTAAAACTCTCAATCAGTCCGTGCTGGTGGAAGATCTCAGAACCTGATCGGCGCAGAAGAGGACGAGGTCCTGAGGTCGGTGTCTCAGATATTTAACCTTTGACCCCTTGAGATCATGGTCAGTATGAAGGTCAAAATCTACTAAAGATTATAATCATTGTCCAGTTTCACTAATAAGGTAATAATGTTCATTCATTCATTTTCTAATGTGCTTAACCGTAATCAGGGTCGCGGGGAGGCCGGCGCCCACCTCAGAATAAAGAAATTAATAAAATACATCCTTAGCTTTAAATTGTTTAATTTCAAATTTTGTTGTTTTCTCATTGAATAACTGTCCCACAGGCCACATCCAGCCCACCAAAGCTTTCAAAGAATCTGATTACCATACGTACCCTGCATCGACCGTTACCACAAAATGTAATTCATCATCCATCCACTAGGTGGCAGAAACCTATTTAAAGTAAGCAGCTGGTCAATCATGACCCAAGAAAGGTTGAAATGTAGCTTGTCACTGTTAAGCGTTGTCAGAAAAAAAAAGTGAATTAAAGGAAAAGTGGAAGAATGACTAAACTCATCATTTTCATGGTTGCCCTTTTTATTCAGTGATTATTTGGCCCTTCGAAGACCTAAAGATTCCGTGATAAAAATAACGAAAAAAAGACTTCACTCAATAAAAATAACGTTTGAATGAGTGGAAGAGCTGTTTGGCTAGGGTTAGCTTTTAGCACAGACTCATAACTGCTTGTATTTTGTTTTCTGTAGTGAAATTAGCCAATCAGAACGCTCATATCCAGCGGGTGTGGGTAGAATAATTTCTGATATCCCAGGAGGGGACCAATCAGATTGCACCATTCCTGTTCCGTATATACGAAAACCAGATTATCTCTGGAAAGCACACAAATTTTTATTCCCCTGGTAAACTCAGCGGATGAGTGTATCGTACATCCAGCAAGCCTGACATGTTTGTAGGTGTGTACTGTAGGTGTAGCCCCTCCCCCTTCTGTTTATTTCACATTAGCAAAATTTCGGTGGAGATGTTTCATGTTTGATGACATTAGATAGAGATTTACTCTCATTTGCAAAACCTCTTAATCTGATTAGTGGCGGAGCAGTGGACCAGGCAGTTAATAACAGGGTTGCCAGGTTTGTGATTTTTTTTCAGCAAATGATCAAAACTGAATGTAAAAGATTTCTACAAACAAAAACAAAACGCGGACAGTAGAGATGGTTACCTTAAAAATCTACCTTAAACCTTAAATGGCGTTCTGACAGATGCTGCCAAACACTGAGTTCCCCAAAACATTTTCCATAGGGAAACCATGAGCACATGTTTAATGACTCCGCCCACATCAACATGGAAGAGCAGCTCATTACTGCCGTGTGCCGGAGTCTCTGTGCTATACTAACTGCACGCTAATTACCATGGTAACATATTATATACTTGTGGATCTACACTTCCTGTAAAGAAATACAATCCTGTTCACTGCTCACGGTTTCACTCGGAAACATTTAGAAACAGGAAACATGCAGATGGGTTACCTAGGCAACCAGAGCTGGCCACAGCTGAGATGTCGTTCATCGCTTCCTGTGTGGACGATGCTGAAGACAGAACTGCGGGACTGTCTGCATGTGAGGAATTATATCCCAATTGGACTCTTTGGACCTACAGTGCAGACATACACCTCCGTCGTGTGCATGTGAACCCAGCTAATGTATCGCTGCAGTAAAGAAACATTTCTACGGTACAGATCTTTGGTGCAGGAAAAGGTAGAGGGATGATAGAGTAGATAACGTCTGTACATTAGGAACTCGTGCGCACCACGGAGACCTCATTTCCACATGCACAGACTAAAAAAAATAAACTCATCATGTCATCATGTGATTGTTTCAGCTAGTTTTAGGTCTTTTCTGTGGAATGGAAAGTTTACCGAAACCCTGCACTCGTACCTGCTGGACGGCTGTCGACTTTCACTACCGATTCCAGGATAACGGCCTCATGAGATCGCCTCTCGGGATCGTTCTGTTTGGATTGTCATTATTATTGTTGAGGATTGTCATTATTATTGGCGTCCTGCAACACTAAGATCTACAATCACGAGTAAAGGGGTCACTGAAAGGTTGCTTGATGATCCTCGTTATGTTTCTCCAGTTGCTAAGAAATGTTAGCAGATGACAACTTATCTTGTATTCTGAAATGTCCACACCTCCCAATGAGCCTGTCGCTGCATCAATTAACGTGTCCACTAATGACTTCTGTCCCAACCTCACAGGCAGGGCCGGGGTCAGTCCCGGGTCAAATCTATTAATGTTATAATAAACCACCTTCACTTCTCCGTCTCACTTCTTTCACACCTTCTTTCCACAGACACTTCGGATTATCTTGAGATCTCGAGTGACATTCTGTTCTGTGCCCCCACCTCTCTCACCCCTCCTCTCAGACACACTCCCTCCTTCATATTTCTTAATATATATAAACAGAGAGAGGATCCACACTGAATGTGTCCACTTAGAGGAACGAGGGACGAAAGAGAAGTGAGAGAGACGGCGACGTATGAAACAGGAACATGCCTGAACCCAAGAAACCAGGTACGTCCATCATAGCGCCGCACAAAATAGGAACAAGACCGAATGTAGGAATTATTAGAGAATTTAATTTACAATTTTAAAATAACATTTTTTTTCAGTGGTGAGATGGATATTAACCTGATGTGACCTCTAAACAACATGAGTTTGGACATTTAGCTGGACTTAATAATAAGGGTTTTTTTTTTAAAAATCAAAAACTTATCAGAACCAGATCCATATCAGAAAAAAGGTTCTGTATGTTTTTATATATTTTTGTCCTACAAGGTAGAAAAACAAGGTACATGGACCAATAAACACATAAAAGTGGTCTTTAATGTCCAATTATGTACTGTAAAGAGTTTTAAGAGTCATAAATCTATCTTTATAATATATGATAGATGGATATAATTATAAATACACACATCAATATCCTAATAACTTTAAAACTATAATTTTTAAGAATGAAAGCTGTGCTCTACAGTGTGCTCTATATGCTCTATAGTGTTCCACGATGTACAAAGTATGCAAGTGGATAAAACACTGATACTCCAGATTTAAAATTATTTTTCAGATTTGTATCATAAAAAAGTAAAAAAAAGTGAGTAAAATGAACTCTTTAGAACAAAACTCAGAAAAGAAATGGTTCCCAGGACATAGCCTTGAGGCACTCCTTTATTATAAAGATACAGTTTAGTATTTTTTAAATTTGTTTACTTATTTATTTTGAAATAGTCCATGATGAGTATATTTTATAGTACCATAAAAGATTGATGCCTTTTTTAATATCTCTAAAATTCAATCTAATCTAAAATTGCAAAGAGATATAATAATAAAAACAATAACAAAAAAGCCTTGTAGCATAAATTATGCATGACACTTTGTGATGTATGTGTTATTGAGGTTTTATTTATTGCATTGTTTATTTTTAGACTTTAAAACCTGGTGATCAACACATCAACACTTTATATTACAGGAATTATTATGAGTTTGCATGTTTGAAATTTTAGTAAGAGGCTACAGGAGGAATAAATAAA
>JAQMYF010000003.1:3321960-3338603 GCA_030014195.1 Neosilurus mollespiculum | reverse complement strand
ACGGTGATGACTGTTGACAGCGATGACTGTGACGGTGATGATTGTTGACGGTGATGATTGCTGACAGCGATGACTGTTGACGGTGATGACTGTTGACGGTGATGACTGTTGACGGTGATGACTGTTGACATGTTCTTAAACATGCTGAAAGATGAAAAATGTTCTGGAAAATGTTCTTGCAGTGAGGAATTTAAAATAAAGAAGTGATATATACAGGTTACCATGCAGGACGTATATATCGAGTTCTGTGTGTTTTGTGCATGAAGGAGAAAACGGTTCATGATCCTCAGAACAAGGCAAAGACAAGCAGTTTATTACCCCAAAAAGGAATTTGGGACGGCATGGCCTGATCCTTCTGCTTTTATTTTACCCTGCTCTGAAACACTTTATTAAACATTTTAAACTAATAGGGTGTCGCCGCTTTATCCTGGAATCAGATGACAAAAATTCATTGACATGATATTTCATGGCTGACAAACTTCCAGCATCAGGATCGAGCAGGAGCGTCAGGAATGATCCCAGCTTTAGGGTATATTCACATGTGCACGACGGATCGGATCGATTCCGAGCTGATCTAAGGTCAGGGCTAATGGTTGAAGGTTTATAGAATATCCTTAGACCCACGGTTTGAGTGCAGAACTCCATTTGTTGCATACATCATAGTTTGGTTCTTCTTGGTCTTTTCCTGTGGTGCTAACATCCAAGGGGTGAAGGAAACCACTTTTTTGGATGCCATCATGCATCAAACGTAGATTTGATCTCATTTTAAAGATGAGGAGTTTTAGCAAAGCAAGTCCTGTAAAAAACTGAATTCACGGTAACCACCATTTTCAAGAAGGACCAAAGATTTTTGGGTTCACAATCAGTGTTCACACTTCACAAAATCATACTGACCCCAGGAGTCTAATGGTCATGAGTCAAAAAAAAAAAAAAGATCAGAAAATGAGGTAATGCAGGACGGCACAGTGGCGTAGTGGTTAGCACATCACAGCAAGAAGGTGCTGGGTCTGTGTCCCAGGCTTGGCGAGGACATTTCTGGGTGAAGTTGTGCATATTCTCCCTGTGCTTGCATGGGTTTCCTCCAGGTACTCCGGTTTCCTCCTACAGTCCAAAGACATGCACACTGGGCTAATTGGCTGCTCCAAATCGCCCCTAGGCGTGAGTATGAATGGCCGTGTGTGTTGACCCTGAGATGGATTAGTGAGCAGTTTAGGGTGTACCTTGCCTTTTCCCAGCGTCAGCTGGGACAGGTTCCAGCCTCCCTGCAATCCTAGCAGGGCAATGAGCAATGAGGGTGAAATGTAGTGTATGGTGTCATCAGAGCACCACATTTTTTTCCCGGTGATATGATAGCAGTATCGCATGTCTCTGAGTGCTGATTTTCACGTTTCAACATAATTGGAATCATTTCCAGTGACCCCCCCCTTTTTTTTTTAGTTTTTTTAAGATCAACCAAGCACAAACATATAAATATGACACAACAACTCTGTTAGGATAGAACATCGTGAGCTAAACAGACCTGAGAGATGACACCTCGGAGAAGACACCGTTCCTGGAGATGCAATAAAAGGACATCACACAACTTGGTAGAGATACACTGTTCCCCGAGAAGACTCGCAAGAACAACACTTTCTCTAATTATAGAGTAAGACGTCTGAGATCTGAGAGGAGAGCTCTGGAGAGGTCGGTGTAGTGGGGAATAGGTGGCAGCCTGTAGGAGCTTTGAATGCAAATGCACGCCACACTTTTCAGATTTTTATAAAAAATGTTGAAAATTATGTATCATTTTACTTCCAGTTCACAATTATGCACCACTTTGTGTTGGTCAGTCACATAAAATCCCCCAAAAATACATTTATGTTTGTGGTTGTAACCTGACAGAAGGTGGTAAAGGCGTATAGGTAGATTAGAGAACCTCATATCATGTTTGAAACAGGGTGACACGGTGGTGTAGTGGTTAGCACATTCGCCTCAAAGCAAAATGGCTCCTGGGTTCGAGTCCCAGGCTCGGCGAAGGTGTTTCTGTGTGGAGTTTGCATGTCCTCTACCTGCTTGGTTTGGTTTCCTCCGTGTACTCCAGTTTCCTTCCACATGCAAAAGATGCACATTAGGCTACTTGGTTGTTTTAAATTGCCCTCGGTGTGAGTGTGAATTCACAAAGCCTAGTGTGTATGTCTTTGGACTGTAGGAGGAAACCAGAGTACTCAGAGGAAATCCACACAAACACGGGGAGAACATGCAAACTCCACACAGAAACGCCCTCGTCAAGCCCTGGACTTGAACCCAGGACCTACTTGCTATGGGGTGGACGTGCTAACTGCTAAACCACCGTGCCACTTCATTTCTCAACACAAGACTGCAATGGATTGTACATCCTTCACCACTTACAGAACATTATACCGTGAAAAGATTTAGGCAATCTGGAAAAATCTCCGGCAAGGGCGGAAACAGGCACTGGTGAATGTGCGTGACCTTCGAATCCAAGAATGCCACTGCAGGAGAAACCTTCGTTCCACTGTGATAAATATAGTCACATGGACTTGGGAGGACTTTGGAAAACTGTTGTCACTTCCTCCACTGCGTCAAGATGCAACCTGAAACTATTAACCAGGAGAAAACCTTGCATGGGTTCTATGAAGAAACACAACCAGGTTCTGTTGGCCTGAGCTCATCTCAGTCAGACCGAAAGGCAGTGGAACCGTTTGCCCTGTTCAGGTTCCACATTCCTATATGCCAAAGATGAAACCAGATTGTTATGGTAACCAGACTAAACGCAGTGGTTGCTCAGTGGTTATGGCTTTGGATTACTGATCAGAGGATTGAAAAAGGCTTGTAACCCTCACTTGCTCAGTTGTATAACAATGATAAATGTAAGTCACTCTGGATAAGGATGTCTGCAAATGTCATAAATGTAAATATAAATGTACCCCTGAAAGGTTCAAATGCCAGTATCTGGGCAACTTGCGGAGGTGTGAAGGAACCATTGATGCAGAGGTGCATACTGGGACTTTACTGGTGGCTCTTACGGTGGTTATTAGTGTCACTTCACAGGCAAGACACTTCTGGTTTTAAACCCTATTGCTACTGAAGCATTTCTGTCTGGATCTTGCACATTCTTCCAGTGCCTCTGTGGGATTCCTCTGGGTACTCTGGTTTCCTCCTACAGTCTGAAAACATGAACATTATATCAACTGGCTACTCTAAATTGCCCATGTGTGTTAGACCTGCGATAGACTGGTGACCTGTTCAGGATGCTCCCTCCCTCTTGCCTAAAGTCCTGTACCTGTAACCCAGTATAGATGATGGATGGATGGATGGATGGGTGGGTGGATGGATGGATATATTGCCATGAATGTCACGTCTTTTTCCAGAAAGCCCATGGTTTTATCAATGAGACAATGCCAGGCGTAATTCCCAGGTTGTCATGCTGCAACCTTCAGGATTGAATCTGGGTGGAGAAAGAGACATACAGAGTATAGGGGCTGGGATTTGGTAAGGATGGAGCCTATGTGAGCCTGGATGAAGCTTTGTAGATGCAGAGCTTGTGCACTTGTCTGGTCCAGATCTGTCTCCTGTTGAAAATGTATGGCACGCCATGAAGAGGAGACTGAGGTAACGCCAACCACAAACTGTTGAGCAGCTGTCAACAGTTCCTGAAGTCCTGTGTCATCAAGAAGGGGTAAAAAAAATTCTGCTTTCAAAACTGCCACAGGGACTACCCTCAGTTCCAAAAGTATTAATAAAAGTGTAACCACACATCTCTGTCCTGGTTCTACAGTGTGTAGGAAACAAATTTCAATGTTTTATTGCTTAGATCAGGTTACCTTGGTATATCTTTCTATCTATTCAAACCAGCTGCAACTTCTAAGACTACCAAACAGTCTGTGGTTCGAAAAACAGTTTTGCCAACTGATACGTCTTCATTTTGAAATCTTTATTGGACAGGACGCAGGAGTCTGAGTGTAAGTGTGTGTAAATGTAATTCTAGAAGGTCATATGTTCAAAAGGCTCTACTATCTTTGACTCACTTCATTACTCGCTAATGTATTTCCTCACTCTCTCTCTCTCTCTCTCTCTCTCTCTCATTCTCCTTGATGCAGAGTTGCCAGAGGATGGTAAGACACACAACTGCCTTTAGCATGTATTTGTCTATGACATATACATGGGAAAATTATTATTATTATTATTATTATTATTATTATTATATACATTTTTTTTTTAATCTATGAGAAAGAATGAGTGTCTTTCACATCCTATGGCAGATATAGCATGTATTTCTTTCCTCTTGTGATGTTAATAAGAAAATCCTTTAATAGTTTAATTAATAGTTATACAGAGATCTGACACTGGAGACTCCTTCCATATCATACCTGGTAAATAAACATGTCCTCACGCATTTTTAAACCATTATATTTCTAAAACATGAGGAACAAGTGGTTTGATATAAGCCTGTGATGGGAAGCTGCCCTACTGTCAGAGCTGCTGGTGTAGGAACTTAATCAGCACTTCCTGACCAATCAGAATCCAGAAGTCGACAGCGCTGTGGTGTTCAGCGTGATATCAGTAGAAACGGAAATAAGAGGCTATTTGTTTGAATAGGCTTCCTGGATGTTATAGAACTGACCGGAAGGCATCGTCCCTCCTGGACTGTCCTGCCTTATAAATTTAGAGCTCTCTGATTGGTTGATTTCTTTCTACTTCACCTTCAGAACATGTGCCTGGGGAGGAGCGACAGATGTCGGAGGTATCCGGACTCATTGTGGAGATGCCCCAGAGCGCCACGGCAACCAAAGGTCAGAGGTCGTGGACAGTATACAGAGTTACATAGTAAATGATTTGATTTGATTTGAAGGTGATTTGATTCTTAAAATCGCTCGATATTGGCCACAGGTTCCAACATAACGTTCGTGGCCAAGGTGGACTCGTCGAATCTTCTGAGGAAACCAGTGTTGAAGTGGCTCAAAGGGAAGTGGTTGGACCTGGGCAGCAAAGCTGGCAAACACCTGCAGTTTAAAGAAACCTACGACAGGAACACCAAGGTGTGTGAGGGGTTTTCGGAAAGAGGGGTTCTACAAAGTCCATTAATGTTCCACCTTCACCCAGAATTTCGTTAAAAACAGAACACACTTTTACTTGTAAGAAAACACCTGTGTGTTGCACTTCATTCATTCATTTATTTAATCGGATTAGGGTCGCAGGGAGGCTGGAGCCTATCTCAGCCGATTCTGTGTGAAGGCGGGGTACACCATGAACATCTTGTCAGTCCATTGGCCAACACACCCACAACCAGTCACACTCACAACCACACCTAGGGGCAAGTCGGAACAGCCAATTAGCCTACTGTGCACTGTGGGAGGAGGCGGAGTACCTGCAGGAAACCCACGCTAGCACATGAACTGTTTTAGTCCTCAGGGGGTATAGTGGTGTAGTGGTTAGCATGTCTGCTTCACAGCATGAAGGTGCTGTGTTCAAGTTCTCTCTGTTAATGTCTGGATTTCCTCTGGGTACTCCGGTTTCCTCCAGCAGTCCAAAGACATGCAGATTAGGCTAACTGGCTGTTCCAAATTGCCCCTTGGTGTGAGTGTGAATCGCTGTGTATGCGTTGGCCCTGGGATGGGCTGGTGAATGAATGAATTAATAAATAAATGAAGGAGCGAATCTCCTCTCACATCCACTGAAGATGGTCTCACTTTCACAAAATGTTTTTACTATAACATAAAATACTCTCACACAAAACACGTAAAAGACACACGCAGTCAGTTAAAATGGAAAAAAAATCACTTTCGCATCCTGTGTCTACGGCAGATTTACACGTACGAGATGACCATCGTGAAGGTAGTTGAGGGAGACGCAGGAGGTTATCGCTGTGAGGTCACGTCCAAGGACAAATGCGACAGCTGCACGTTTGAGGTCACTGTGGAAGGTATAAAAAAAACTCCCAGCGAGTTCATTAAATAAACTCGGTACATCACACATCTGGTGAAGACAGCACGTGTTCAGAGTCAGCTGGTTGGATTTCATCATCATCATCATCATCAAGTTTTGCTTTATTTTGTCTTTCAGCTGTAAAAGAGGTTCAGCAAGCCAACATTCTGGAGGCCTTCAAACGATCGTGAGTCTGTGTGTGTGTTTACTACGATAACATTCGTTTCCACTAATAAGGTTAGAGTGTTTTCGTTGTTATATTTACACCAAACTGATCCGAGTGTTCATTCATTCATTCATTTTCTAAGCCACTTAATCCTAATTAAGGTCGCGGGGAGGCTGGCGCCCATCTCTGGGCAAAGGCGGGGTGCATCCTGAACAACTCACCAGACCATTGCAGGGCAACACCTTTCATTCTCACACCTAGGGGCGATTTGGCACAGCCTATCAGCCTAATGTGCATGCTTTTGGACTGTGGGAGGAAACCAGAGTTCCTGGAGGAAACCCACGCAAGCACGGGGAGAACATGTAAACTCCACACAGAGACGCCAAGCCCGGGACTCGAACAGCACAGTAAATATTGGAATAACACATTGAAACAGGCTAAATACCATAAATACTGGATAAGTATTCACACCATCAACAGTAAATAAACAGGTAAGCTACCGTAAACACTCAAGTAGCACATCTACTTTGAACACACTGAATAAATAAGCAAACTAACGCAAATACTGGAGTAGCTCAATTACAGTAAACACTAACAGTAACCACTGAATAAATAACTGGGCTATTACTGTAAATACTGGAGTAAAACATCCACACGGAATACACTAAATAACAAACTACCGCAAATACGTGAGTAGACACTAGATACATTTGCAAACATGCCAGAGTAGCACATCTACAGTAAACACCAAATAAATAAGCAAACTACCGGAAATGCTCTAGTAAACAGTAGATACACGTGCAAACTACCACAAATGCTGGAGAAGCATGACTACAGTAAACAATCTGAATTAATAAACAAAGTACCGTAAATGCTGGAGTAGCACATCTACTGCAAACACTAAATAAATAAAACTACCGTACATTTTGGAGTAGCATGGCCATGAAAACACTAATAAATGGGCATAATGAAATCATGTTAATGCAGAAATAAAACAGTATTCATCATTCTACTGTATAAATTCCGGCACATGTATTTATGTCCCACCTGCAGGGGAGACGCAGGAGAGGATGCTGGTGATCTGGATTTCAGTGGCCTCCTGAAGAAAAGGTCAGGAATTCCCCACTCAGCCCCAACATCACCGATAAATTCATAAACGTTAGCAACTGTCAGTTCTTCCCGCTCGCACTGCGATGGTTTCTTCAGCTCATGGCTTGAAATGTTATTGCTTGCACCTCTGTATTCCTCAAAACAGAAATGAAACATGGAAGAATTTATATGTAAACATGTTTGTTTGTCTGTCTGTCTGTTTGTTTGGTAGAGAGCGGAAGCAGAAGGAGGAGCCTGAGGAGGAAGTAGATGTGTGGGAGATTCTAAAGGCCGCGAAACCCTGCGACTACGAGAAGATCGCCTTCCAGTACGGGATCACCGACCTGCGGGGAATGCTGAAGAGACTGAAGAAGATGAAGAAGGTGGAGCCTAAAAAGAGTGATGGTGAGTGCACACACACACACACACACACACACACACACACATTCCTAGTATATCCCAGAACCTTAACACAACTTCAACACAGTGTGAAATGAGGTAATTCTGATTTACTAAACTGCAGAAAACATAAACCATGTGGCTTCATACGCTTCCTAGCCACGCCCCTTTTCTCAGTGCTAAGGTCCAGTGTGTCACAGAATGTCTTCACCGAACTTGCATTGGCAGCGACACAGTAACAGCAACAGTAGGTTAGACTGGTTGCTTAATTGATGCAGGGGTGTGATACAGGTGCTGGTGCTGGTCGCTTCTTAAAATCAGAACACTCAGAGAGCGCAAACCTCCACCCAGCCGAAAGAATTACAGAAAGTAAGAAAGTACACAGCACCCCCTGCTGGGCCTGCTGTAATACTACACCTCTAAAAAAAAGTTAAAAAAGGCTTGGATCCAAAATTTGATCCTAGTCATGTCCAAAATTTCACTGAGTCCTCTTTGTGCAAAGTCCCGTCTCTGATAGAGATTTCATGGAAGTTTGCGAAAGTTTGCGACATGCCACTTTTTCGTAATCCTGCAAACAAACACACACAAAGCGAAATTAAAATATGGTTCCATCTACCCTTATTGTTAGGGTGATTACTTTGGAAAGAAACGACATAGGATCACCAAATTTCGTGTACGGGTCTCAGGCTTCCTGTGTTTCCTTTTGTTTTATTTGAGAGTTTGTGTGTGTGTGTGTGTGTGTGTGTGTGTGTGTGTGTCCCAGCCTTCCTAAAAAAGTTGGACCCTGCATACTCAGTGGAAAAAGGGAAGAAGATCCAGCTGTCTGTGGAGTTGGCGGATCCTAGCCAGCAGGTCAAGTGGCTGAAAAATGGGCAGGAGATCAAACCTTCAGCAAAGTCAGTGTGTGTGTGTGTGTGTGTGTGTGTGTGTGTGTGTGTGTGTGTTATGAATATCAAATGTTGTTGTTTTTTCAGACAGGTGTTAGAGTCTCATTTTCCCCTGCAGGTACGTGTTTGAGAGCATCGGGGGGGTCCGAAAACTCACCATCAACAAGTGCACGCTGTCGGACGACGCTGCGTACGAGTGTGTGGTCGGGGAGGAAAAGTGCTTCACCGAGGTCTTTGTTCAAGGTGAGTCATCAAACCATCGATGTACATTTTGTAAAACTTTGTTTTATTCTCATTGATTAGTGTGTGTGTGTGTGTGTGTGTGTGTGTGTGTGTTGGTGGGTTTGTGTTTGTGTGCAGAGCCTCCGGTCACCATCACCAAACTACTGGATGACGTCCATGTTGTGGTGGGGGAGAAAGTGGAGTTCGAGGTGGAAGTGTCCGAGGAAGGGGCAAACGTTAAGTGGTGAGAATTAGTTTTTAAACCTTGCTTGGGTGCGGTGTGGCAGGTACTCCCTGAATAGCTCACCAGAACATTGCAGGGCCAACAGACACCCTCACCATGCATGACGCTCGAACCCAGGACCTTCTTACTCTACCACACATTGTTTTCTTCTATGTGTCTCTCGGAACTCAGCCAGTGTTTTTGTTTTTCATTTTTACTTCTCTTTACATCTTTTTAAGGATGAAGGATGGAGTGGAGTTGAGTCGGGATGGAAAATATCGTATTAAGAAGGAAGGAAAGAAACACTGGCTGATCATCAACGAAGCCACCAAGGAAGACATCGGAATGTACCATGTCTACACCAGCGGGGGGGAGTCAAAGGGAGAGCTGGAAGTTGAAGGTATCGCTAATACGATTTGCTTAATCACTTCTGGTTGGTTGGGTGGGTGTTTACACAAACCTTCCAGTCCGATTTCCATGAGACTTGGTAGAAGGCTGTAGCATCTGCCATGGAAGAACTTTTCAAGTCACAGGGTGGATCTCTTGCTCAATAGGTCACATCTTAAAATCCAGTAGATAGCAGTAGTTTAAGAGTCACAGGTAGGAGATGGTAACAGACACAGTTGTGGATGAGGAGTTTATTGGGAACTGGCAACCAAAACCAAAAGAGGAACTGTAATGTAAGACAAGAGACCAAAGTGTCTGACTGGTTAGGACTGAGACCTTAAGAGAACACGTAAGGGACGGGATATTTATTGGTGTGCAGCTCTTCCAGAAGGGCTGCTCTCGTGTATCCTCTCTCCTCGATGCACAAATAAGAGAAATGGGATGGCGGGCAAAGATGGCAGACCAGAAAAACTTTCGGTTAAAGCGGGGATCGCGGAGACTATAAGAAAATGGTTTTGGGATGCACCCATGAATCCCACTTTGCTGCTATCAGCAGATAGGTGAATGGCATCATGGGTAATGTAGGAATCCCTACATGTAGGAAGTTAAGCATCTGGTTATAAAATAAATCCTGGATGGTGTTTAAAGTTGATTATTACTCTATTTCAGATAAGGAGCTGGAGGTGCTGCAGAGTTTCGCCGACCTGACAGTAAAAGCTGCTGAACAGGCTGTTTTTAAATGCGAGGTTTCTGATGAGAAGGTCACGGGGAAGTGGTTTAAGGATGGCGTGGAGGTCATCCCGAATAACCGCATCAAAATGACACACATTGGAAGGTAAACCATGAACACACACGAAGTGGTTAGCACGTCCGCCTCAAAACAAGGACTTGGGTTCTAGGCCCGGGCTCAGCGAGGGCGTTTCTGTGTGGAGTTTGCATGTTCTCCCCGTGCTCGTGTGGGTTTTTTCCGGGTACTGAATAAATGAATGAATGAATGAATAAAGAAATGTATATGTAGCCAATGTAGTGAATGTGGTGAGGATTGGGACACGTCCTCACTGTGGGACAGAGCAGTCTGTTTAGAGAATAGGGTGCATAGTTTGAGACAGATTCACCCAATAACGGTGTGGCGATGGATGGTGATGTTGTTTAGGCAGGTTTCATAGTGGACAGTGTGTAGATTGGGACACGCCCACAATGGATGGCAATATGCTTTTTTAATGGTGTTTATGTGGCCTATGTGGCGTATAATGGTGTTGATTGGGACACAGTCAGTACAGGAGAGGGTGGATCCTTTAACTAAGCAGATCTAGAACTTCCTAAAGAACGTCTTGATCTGTTTGATCACTCAGGATCCACAAGTTGACGATTGACGAAGTGAAACCGGAGGATGCCGGCGATTACACCTTCGTCCCTGATGGCTACGCGCTCTCCATTTCAGCCAAACTCAACTTCTTAGGTGCCACACACACACACACACACACACACACACACACACACACCCGAATATCACTCTTCTGCTTTATGACTTAATTGAACTAATTGGATGTGTTTCCTACAGAAATTAAGATTGAATATGTTCCCCGTCAGGGTGAGTATCTGATTCTTTAATATTTGATTATTATTAAATGCTGCGATATTATACACTATATTATTATAAAGTATTTAATTAAAGGTTGCCATTTGTAATTTTTTAAGTGTTTCTAAACCTGTAGAAATCCTACCCCATACCACAAACACACCCCAGAATCACTTCCAGGTCACAGTTTTCCACGCCGTCCATCAGGTTCTTTATTTAAAGTTTCTTTTTACATTAATTTTTCTCTGGCCCTGAAATTAGCTCCACCCCCAATTTAATAAAACATGTTAAGAAAAATTTTTTTTTATTAACAGAAGCCTTAAGTGCATCTTTTCCTGCATGTTTCACCGTGTTGTGTTCTGACATTAACAGTGAGGTAACAGGAGCGATTCCAGATCAAAAACGCTAAATACAGGCCGCTGCACGCTCACGTGTTTCCTCTCGTTCTTCACGTGCTTTACATCCAGATCCTCCGAAAATCCACTTGGACACCACGGGCAGCCTGGTGAACAGGAACACTATCATAGTGGTGGCGGGAAATAAACTGCGCCTGGATGTGGAAATCACGGGAGAACCCGCGCCGACCGTCTGCTGGAAGAAAGGAGACACTGTGAGAACCACCGAATGTTCATTATTCATCCTTTAATCCTTTCAGTACAGGAACCCAACAGATCTATCTATCTATCTATCTATCTTTGTAACTAACCATCTATCTATCCATCCATCCATCCATCTATCTTTATCCAGCGTTTCTATCTGTATTGAGATCAGGACTAAATCAGGACTCGGTAGAGTTCAGGAATCTTCTTCTCATGTGTTCTGGACCTCGGAGATAAAGGCCAGGTTTGGTTTTGGTCTGTAGTTGGACGGGGTTGAGGTCAGAGGTTTGATTAATGCTCGTTTAAGAGATGTTGGTTATCTCACATTGGTTTTATGTTAATACAACGTGAATTTTTCTAATTCGCTAATTGTACATTCATTTTATATTAGTTTCACGTTAACTATACGTTAGTTTTACGTTAGTTTTACGTTAGTTTCACGTTAACTTTACGTTAGTTTTACGTTAGTTTTGCGTTAGTTTTACGTTAGTTTTACGTTAGTTTCACGTTAACTTTACGTTAGTTTTACGTTAGTTTGACATCGTCTGTTTTAGGGTGTGCATGTGATCATTATAGCGCAGTGCTAGTATTGCAGTGCTAGCAGCTAGCATTATTTAAAGTTTAATGGAATATTGACTCTAAAGATTCCAGTGGTCTGACTGAATCGTCGAGATCAGACGGAGATCCAGTCACGGTCGATGCCTCGGGGAGATTTTCAGTAAAACTCTGTAAATGATTCACTGTGATTGGACGCTTGATGTGTTCGCACGCATAAATTATATCTGAGACACATTTTAAACGAGACGAGGTAATGCGCTGAGACAGATCTGAGACGTGTGTGTGTGTATGTGTGTGTGTGTGTGTGTGTGTGTGTGTGTGGTGTGCAAACAGGAGATGACGGACACAGAGGGACGAGTGCGTGTGGAGAGCAGGAAGAACCTGAGTTGTTTTGTGATTGAGGGAGCGGAAAGATCAGATGAAGGACTTTATAACATCACTGTCACCAATCCTGCAGGAGAGGACAAGGCCGAGCTCATCGTCAAAATTGTGGGTGGGTGAGAGAGAGAGGGAGAGAGCGAGAAAGAGAGAGAGAGAGAGAGAGAGAGAGAGTCTGAAAGAGTAAGGGGTGGAAGTGGGGTGAGAGGGACAGAGAGAGAGAGAGAGAGAGAGCAACAGGAAGAGAGAGACTGAGAGAGTGAGAAATAGAGTGTGTGTGTGTGTGTGTGTGTGTGTGTGTGTGTGTGAGAGAGAGAGAGAGAGAGAGAGAGAGAGAGACAGAGGGAGAGAGAAATAGAGAGTGTGTGTGTGTGTGTGTGTGTGTGAGAGAGAGAGAGAGAGAGAGAGAGAGGGTCTTACACCTGACAACACTTTATCATTTCTCCGTCTGTCACTTACTATGTTCTTTCTTTCTTTTTTCTTCCACGTATTGTGATGTTCAGATGTACCTGATCCTCCAGAGAATGTGCGCTGTACAGGTGTGGGCGAGGACACGGCCTCCGTCCTCTGGGACGCGCCCAAATTCGATGGTGGTTCAGCCCTTAAAGGTGAGATCACATACGCAAACGAGTGGCGTTCCTGAACCCATCTGAACACCGATCACCATCATCATCATCATCATTATTATTATTATTGACTGGAATGTGACTTGAACCCAGGTCCTTCTTGATGTGAGGCGGACATGTCCCCCACCGTGCCCCAGCAAATGTTTGTTTAGTTTAGTTTTCTTTTTCTAGGCTGCAGTGTAGTACATACTAAATCCCCTCCGAAACTGTCCGCAGGTTATCTGATGGAGAGGAGGAAGAAGGGCTCATCCAGGTGGACCAAACTGAACTTTGACATCCACGAGCTGACTGAGTACGAAGCGAAGAAGATGATTGAAGGCGTGATGTACGAGATGAGGGTGTTTGCCGTAAACGGCATCGGGATTTCCCAACCCAGTGCCATCTCTAAACCCTTCATGCCGATCGGTGCGTTTGGAGTCTTCGTGGTTCAAAGCGTTCGTTTAAAGAAGAGATACGAGGCTTTTTACACTCTTTTGAATGATAAATGTTGTTACGGTGTTGAATATCCGTGTTAGACGCCGCCAGACTGTCAAGTAATGAGTGTAGCGCTGTTGGTGCTGTAAACACAAGGGTTTTAGCATTTCTTTCGGTGTGGGGGTGGAGTGAGGGTGGAGGGGGGGTGGAGGGGGGGTGGGGTTGGGGCACACTAGTGCATCACGGCGTGCTGGGCTTTCTGATTAGCTGGCTTTCCCTCAGTGCCCCGCCCATGCATGGATAGAAATTACGGACTGAAACAAAGATATCGTTCTCGCAAATATAATAAAATGTAAGATAATTTGATATGATTACATTTCCTACGTTACTCTTGGAGGCGGAGCCTGACGGGTATACCCAGACTTCCGTTTTGATGCAATATACCGTATTTCCAGGCTGTTTCTCTGTCATATCCGACTGGCTTTTTTTTTCTCGTAGCCCCGACAAGTGAGCCGACCCGTCTGACGGTTGATGACATCACAGACAACACGTGCGCACTGAAGTGGCGTCCTCCGGAGAGGATTGGCGCCGGCGGTGTGGACGGGTACATCATTGAGTACTGTCTAGAAGGAGGTGAGGAGCAGGAAGTGATGTCATGGAGTGAGGGTTAACAGAGTTAAAGTTCCCGGTGTTCAGAAATTCCCTGTGGATCTGAAAGCATCTGTTAGTGACACGGCTAACAGCCACTAATTAACAAATTAGCATACGACTGTTAGCAAGGGGAAGGTCACCCAGATCACATACCCTGCGGTTACTGGATGGCAGCCATATTTACGTTTGTGTGTGTGTGTGTGTGTGACTATTATAAAAGGTTTAGAATTAATCTGAGCTCCATTTTTCTTCATAATTCATTCATTCTTTATAACAAAAACATTTCCCTCATGTAATCGTTTATGAACTTATTTATAGTGTTTTATTTTATATAGAATAATAATTTATTTAGCTTCATTTATATTTATGTTATTGTGGACTGCTTGTTTGTTTTTGTTTTGTGTTTATAAGAAATATTATTTTTTACATGTTATATAGTAATTCTGATGCAGGGACGTCTGGATATTTGTAATTATTTTATTTATTAGTTTATTAAATTTTTTATTCTGTGAATATATTTATTTACTTGTTGTATTTAATTGTGATTATTTGTAATTTATTGATTATTGTTATATTATTAAAGGGGCTTTTATATTGTACACGTGTATTTTCACAGGAAGTGAGTGGGTGCAGGCCAACGAGACCCCCGTGGATAAGATCAGTTATCGTATTCGGGGGCTGCAGATTGGAGAGAAGTACCTGTTCAGGGTGAAAGCGGTGAACATCGCAGGTGAAAGTCCACCGGCCGAGATCAAACAAGGAGTCACCATCCGGGAGATCACCGGTGAGGACGTCCCTCTATCTCTCTCTCTCTCTCTCTCTCTCTCTCTCTCTCTCTCTGGCTCTCTCTCTCTCAGACTCTCTGTCTCTCTCTCTATGACTTTTCTTTTCCGGTTATATCCGTCTGTCTCTCTCTCTCTCTCTCTCTCTCTCTGTCTCACTCTCAGAGAATCCCAGGATCCGTCTGCCTCGTGAGTTAAGGACGAAGTTCATCAGGAAAGTTGGGGAGAAGGTCAACCTTGTCATTCCCTTCCAGGTGAGTCGATGACATCACATCCTGTCCCGAGCCTCTTGCGCCCTTAGTGCACCCCTCCCACTAGATGTATGCGTCCTCACTTCCCTGAAGGCTTTTACCCAGAAACCCTGTAGTGTTCTGATGTTTCCAACAACAAACCAATGGGGTGAATCTGTTGTACAGCAGGAAGTGATGTAGTTAGTGATGCGTTTAAAACTCTCCTGATTCTGCTTTTACCAGCTTCGGATCCAAGCGCACTTTATTCTGCTAAGTGCCCTTTTAATAAGGGCGCACTTCGAGGAAGACTTTAGGGATTAGTGGGGATGTTGGGACAAGGCTAGTGAGGCAGACAGTGTGGATTTGTCTTTGTCTTGAGTGGGAAAAAAATAATGTCCATGTTGTCTTTTCACCCGGACGTTAATCGAAGGAACCAACAATGAAACCAACCATTCTAGGACTTGAAAAGTCGGTCAGGTCAACGATATTCATACGAAAGTGATACCATTGTAACTATTCTCATGGTTCTTATTCCTGTGATACCTGGTTAACGTATGACCGCCGTACGACTAAAACCGACACTGTTGCATAAATGGGTTGGGTGTATAAGGAAGTCCTGTGGGTTTAACGTAGCATAATGACCTCGAAATGAACTAAAAGGTGTATAAAATTCGTATGTTGATCGTAGCACACCTGTAGGGTGTCGCACAACAGATCTAGGAAATGGACCTGACATCAAGAATTACCTACATGACATTATAAACATGTTCATACCTCCACGGCGTTTTCTGTAACACACCAGGTGATTTATGTAGGCCACGCCCACACCTATTTGTTTCGCCCAGTCGTATTATTCTCATGATGTTCTTGGAGAAGTCATGCTGTGATTAATAGCTGAGGTGTAAGCTGACTGTATGAGTGTTGATCATGGTTGCCAGGTCTGGCAGAAGTACCCTGTAGTAAATAAACCTGTTCTGTACGTCAGGGAAAACCTCGTCCTGTAGCGACCTGGTCTAAGGATGACAATCCATTGGATCCAAAACTAGTGAACATCCGCACCACCGAGGTGGACACCATCCTATTCATCAGGAGCGCCACCCGAGAACACTCTGGAAAGTACACCCTCTCCGTCCAGATCGAGAACATGGAGGACCGAGCCACCATCGAGATCCAGATCGTAGGTGAGTTTATTCCAAAACGTATTCGGTCAGCCGAGATACCGTAACGTCATCCAGCGTCTGATTCTTTTTCTCTACAGCTGTAACGCAAACGTAGATAAAGTGCAGTGGATGCTTTTTCATTACTAATTAACTCTTACCTTACTTTACTTTTAACGAGGGCGGCACAGTGGTGTGGTGGTTATCACGTCCACCTCATAGCAGAGTGAGGGAGAGAGTGAGGGAGTGAGGGAAGGAGAAATGAGGGAGTGAGGGAGTGACAGAGGGAGTGAGTGAGGGAGAGAGAGAGGGAGAGAGAGAGAGAGAGAGAGAGAGAGAGAGAGCATGCCTGTGGATGATGGACAGAGAGA
>JAQMYF010000003.1:3264623-3274623 GCA_030014195.1 Neosilurus mollespiculum | reverse complement strand
ACTGATTGCTGCAGGGGCCACACCTTCTCTGTGAAACATGCAGGGGCCACACCTTCTTCTATATAATCAACCTTGACTTAGACCACACCTCTGCTGGAATACACACAGAAGTCAGGACCTTTTTACTGGGACTCACAGAGGCCACACCTATTTCCATATTACTGAATGCCACAGAGGCCACACCTATTTCTCTGGGACACACACAGAAGTCACACCCCCTTTACAGGGACTTACACACCTCTTTCAGTACCACCAATAAATAAAGGCCTCTTATTTCAACAAGCATGCATAAAGGCCACACCTCCTTAACTGGGAACATTGACAACAGCATTGACAGCAGCACAGGCCACGCCTCCTTTACTCTTCCATCTGCAATGAAATGAATATTTTAAACAAAAATGAATATTAAATATTATGCAAATTTAACAAAAAATAAAACATTGTGCATGTGAGTTTTACAGACATTACATATAATATATTACACAAGGACAAATTGGAAACTCTTTACACACACACACACACACACACACACACACACACACAGCAGTGCATATGGAACATCAGTGTTATGGCTATATGAAATTCATGAATCTCAATGAGTGTGTGTCATACATAACAAGTGTGTGTGTATGTGTGTGTGTGTGTGTGTGTGTGTGTGTGTGTGTGTTTTACACCTTCGAGAAATGTTTTCTGTCCTCACATTTGCATCAGAGACCTGAACACAGCACTGGTGACCGTCGCAGTGGCAACAGTTGCCAGGGAAACTTCGCCGTGGGAACATTCAGAGATGTCGAGGCTAGAGCAAGGGCGTGTGTGTGTGTGTGTGTGTGTGTTTCAGGTTGAAGGATCTTCAGATACACCAGCAAATGGACCAGCAATGATGGCACGGCAGCTTTGATGCGGTTCACCTCAATTATATCGAAAGCACGTTGCCATGGCAACGGGATGCTGACACATTGCGGCGGCGCTTCTCAGCACCGCTAATAGGTGTCGTTCTGGAGAGCAGGACTCTTTCTCATCCTCTCTTATCATCCCTGTGTCTGCAGAACAACGGCGCTCAAGCATCCGTGTTCCTGATACACCGCAATAATAATAATAATAATAATAATAATAATAATAATAATAATAAAGAATTTTAAACACCACCAGGTTTCATTATGTTTCTCGTGTTTCGTGTGCCATATTTCTTTTTAATTCCGCTAAACAGAATATTTCTCAGAATAACGAGTTTGCTAATCATAATAACAATAACAATATTACAATTAAGATAACACTTTGATCTTTAAAAAAAAGAAAAAATGAAACTAGATAAAAACAAATCATGAAAGACACTTATTATCATAATAGGTCTGTTTTCTTTTAAAAGAGCTCTATGTTTCTATATTCTCTCAGATATTTGTCCTTATTCCATAAAAAAAAGAAAATCGTTAGGACTTCGGACTCCATTTCAATCTCTTACCTTGTTTTTTTCTCTGTAAGAGTCTTTCGGCTTTAAAAGTCCAAGAACGCATTCATGAACGAGTCCATGTCCAGGGACGAGGTTATAATCCACTGTATTCGTGCTGTTAGCGTTAATGCTAATGCTAACGCTAAGGCTAACGTTAGCGCCAGAGCCTGGTTTTCTGTTCATTCATACAAGGGGGAAAAATATATTCAGGCTCCTGGATGAGGTTGTAAAAAACAGAGTCGTCTCAATCAGAGGCTCGTCGCAGTGGTTTTTTTTTTCTGTTTTGACGTTTGCTGACGTTGTTGTTGGTGTTTTTCTGTTTCGTTCGCTTTTATTCCGCTGGGAATAAAAAGTAATCCGCTGTGGTCTGTGGTGACAATCACGTCTAGCACAATGAAATACAAACATCACCTCTGGATACAAAAGGAACTGAAATTAAAATAAAAAGCTGACATATAGGCATTTTTTAACATTATTAGAATTATAATCATAATAATAATACGTGTAATAGCCATAAAATCGTATTCACGTCTTTACTATAGAGGGACAAATCCTCATAAAATTTCACCTCTCTCTCTCTCTCTCTCTCTCTCTCCTCTCTCTCTCTCTCTCTCTCTCTCTCTGTTTGTGTATAGCAGCATTTAGATGAAAATTCACATTTTGCTTTTAGTTACATTAACATTATTATGTTATTGTTGTGGTTAGCATAGTTTGTTGTTGTTGGTGATTTTATTTTCCCGCGCCCTCTGACAATCCGTACAATTCGATTTCATCCAACATGGTAACGCTAAAAATGTTCATACTGAAACAAGAATCCGGGATCGATTTCACTGTAAGGATGAACAAAACATGATACGTCACCAATAACTAACCCTGTTAGTAAATGCAACAAGAAAAGAAAGGGGGCGGGGTTTCAAGGACTAGAAATGAGTCAAAACAGAAACTCCAGGAACGCCAGAAAAACCCGATGTTTCAGCCATTTCGGGCCGTTTGTGAGCACGCTGAAAGTCGGCAAAGCACGGCCGTGTGATCCCTCCAAAGACGTGGCTTTCCGTCAGAAAACAAAAAGTAAAGATTCTTTATAATTTATTCCTCTGAATGAAAATATATATATCATCATGTGTAAGTTCACAGTTTATTTAATATTTTTTCCGATTTTTATATTGTTGTCTTTTGCCCTTTAGGTTCCTTTGGAAAAAAAACAAAACTGAAAAGTAAAAATAATAAATGCTCTCTCTTTCTCTTCCTTCCACCTGCAGGTCTTAAAAGGACAGAGAAAGTGAGAATATGGCGGAGTCCATCATAACGAATCACAAGCCCTCGACACAGTGCTGGTCTGTCGAATCCATCCACCCTGAAAGCTACTGCAACCCTCCACCTCTAACCCAATCGTAATCACCACCTTATTGTTGTCTCGTTCTGCCACTCGTACGGCGTCGAGATGCTTGCGTGGTATATACAGGTTCAGAATGCGTCTTTATAGTTCGATATACATCTATAAAAATTTCTCTCTTGAATTTATAAACGTCTCATTTACTGCATACTGTGTACGGAGTTACTTCCTTCTGGCGTAGTTTAGCCGTAACGTTCCACGCTGACACACCTGACGTGTTGTTCCGAGTATGCTCTGTAATGCTGATGCACAAATACTGTGTTTTGGCACGTTTTCCGGTGGGGTTTGGCACATTATTACTGATCATGTATGAAACTGATACCGTATTAAAGAGCACTGAGAGAATTCACTCCACTGATGGTATTGTTTTGACGATGAGCGGAGTGAGTGTTGGTTCGGTAAGCGTTAATATAAATGCTGCGGCATCTGTCTTTCTTTCCTTCTCTCCCTCCCTCCCTCCCTCCCTCTCTTTCCTCTCTTTCTGCTTGGCATTGCAGCACATTGATTCACGGCAACGTCTTTTTCTCGTGTAGGTAATATGTCATACAATGCTGGGTCTACCTCGCTCGTTACTCCTGAGAACAACAAACCCACGGGGGCTGAACAGCCAGTACACTTCATCTGTTTTTGTCTCTCTCATGCCATTTTTCTACTTTTCCCTTCCTTGTTTTATATCTCTCACACACTCTCCCTCTCTCTCTCTCTCTCTCTCTCAGATCTGAGTCTCTTGGACATTCTCCTTAGAGCCACTCTTAAAGAGTAAAGGCTCGATTTGAGGGTTCTGCCCTTTACCCATCAGGCCTTTGAGTGATCCGTGGATGCCGAGGGTAGGCAGGGGCATTGAGGACGGAATGGAGCTCATTGAGACGGGCACCTGGGAACAGGAGATCGATGTGGGTTGGGCCTGGGAACAAGGGTTGTTGTTGTTGTTGAGGCCAATCCCAGAGCTTCCAGAGAGCCCCAAACTCATCATGTTGTTGTTGAAGTGGTGCGGTTTGTAGTAGTGGTTGAGGTGGTCTGACCTAGCCAGGTTGGGTAGGTTGACAATTTCCGGGTGATGCAGCCTCAAGCTCTGGCTTCCTCCACTGGATCCAGCCTGAGGCATAGTGGAACCACCAGAGATCCCGCTTCCACGGACGCTAGCGCTGGCGCTGATCTCATCCTCCACATTAATAATCTCGATGGCTCTTGCTGGTCCATGGTGCTTGTGCAACTGGTGCTGCTTCCTCAGCTTGTAAAAGACCACCAACATGACTGCTGCCATGAAGGTAATAGCCACAAAGCACCCAATGATGATCTTGGTAGTCTTCATGACATCATCCAGCCCGGTGGGGTAGCTTGGCTCAGAGACTGCGACAGTAAAAGTGGGTTTGGTTGCTCGAGGAGAAGACGAGGTGCCAAAAACCGATAGAGAGGAAGCTGTAGTTGGGATGGCATCATGCCAAAGACGTCCAGAAGGTGTAGGACCAGGGATGTGGATAATAGTTTCGTTGATTGAGCGCAGTGCTGAATCCTCGTCTCCAGTGGATTCCACAGTTTCAACAGTGACCGTAGTAAAGTAGGTGTAATTGACACTGGTGTCTGCGGCAGTGACGTTCAGGACGGCAGTTGCCGTGGTGTTTCCAGCTGAGTTGGTCACCATACAAGTGTACTGACCAGTGTCACGCAAGGTGACGTTTGTAAAATTCAGAGTTCCATCATGTAGCACAGAGATCCGGACGCGGTATGACCCATGCGTCATCAGGGTTCCGTTGGGTGTAATCCAGTTTACAGATGTCATGGAGGTTCCAGTACGGCACTTGAGTTCAGCAGCCATGCCTTCAGTCACATTGAGGTCAGTGGGGGGCTCAACAATAACTGGGGCATAGCACGTGAAGTGGCTCTGGTCCAGCTCTCCAATGTATTTGCCCTTTAAGTAGGGTGGTGCGTGGCACCGGGCACAGCAGGTAGTGTTACTTGGCACAGTTTCCTTTAGCCACCAGCTTAGCCATAGCACATCACAATTACACACCCAGGGGTTATGGTTAAGGTGAACTCTCTCCAGCTTCTGCAATGGGGTGAAGAGGTCATGGGGCAATGAGTGCAGGGAATTGTGGGATAAATTCAACTCCTCCAGACTCTTGAGGTCATCGAAGGCATTGCGTTCAATGACAGACATCTGCGAGTGCATAAGCCAAAGTTTGCGCAAAGACTCCAAGCCTTGGAATGATCCGGGTCGTATGATTTCCAGCCTGTTTCCAGACAGCTCCAGCTCCTCCAGCCGGATCAGAGGTGTCAGGTTGGGGATGTCCTTCAGTCCACACATACCCAGGTTCAAGTAGCGCAGATTGACAAGGCCAACAAAGGCAGCGTCTGAAATGTAGTCCAGTTTTTTGAGCTCACCCAGATCAAGACGGCGAAGGGAGGGCACGCGGTGGAAGGCATAGCCTGGCAACGTCTCGATGGGGTTGTTTCGAAGCCAGAGCTCCCGAAGCTTGCTGAGATACTCAAATGCTTGTGACGGCACCAGTGTGAGACGGTTGTCAAACAGTTCCAAGGTGTTGAGGTTCGGGAGGCCATTGAACGCACCGACTTCAATCTGACGAATCTGGTTCTTAGAAAGCTGGAGGATCTCCAAGTGTCGCAAGTGCTTGAAGGTATCTGATCTTATTACCTGTGTAAGAGAAGATCAGGTTAAGTCATTTGTTTTCATGGATTGGATATTATTTACTGGTATTTACTCTGATGGTTCTGTTACATCATCAAAAGACATTCACTTAATCCTACTAGGGTGGTGGGGAGGCTGGAGCCGATACAGGTACACCCTGAACAGATTTCAGGGCCAACACACACACAACCATTCACACTTGCACTCACACCTAGGGGCAATTCTTCTTGCTGTTAGGCAGACGTGCTAACCATTGTGCCACTGTGCAGCCCACAATCAGAGACACGCTAATTAAAATTCAGCCATTCAGCTATGTTATTTTAGCTGTGGGTGGCACGGTGATGTAGTGGTTAGCACGTCTGCCTAACATCAAGAATTTCATGGGTTCGAGTCCAGGGACTGGCGAGGGCATTTCTGTGTGAAGTTTGCACGTTTTCCCTGTGATTGTGTGGGTTTTCTCAGGGTACTCTATTTTCCTCCCATAGTCTAGAGGCTAATTGGTTGTTCCAACTTGCTCCTATGTGTGAATGTGTGTGTGAATGGTTGTGTGGATTGGCGAGCTGTTCAGGGTGTACTTCGGTTTCCTCTCACAGTCCAAAAACATGCACAGTAGGCTAACTGGCTCTTCCAAATCGCCCCTAGATGTGAGTGTGAGAGTGAACGGTTGTGGGTGTGTTGGCCCTGTGATGACTTGGCGAGCTGGCCAGGGTATACCCCGCCCTCGACCCTAATTAGGATTAAGAGGCTTAGAAAATGAATGGATGAACGAGTCACTGTTTAAAAACACTGCGTTTAGCCTCAAGTTGCGATGTACCATGCTCTAAAAAGCACGTGCTCTTAAAACATCACCCTGCAGTAGCTTGGAGTACGACACCTCCTGATCATAACCTCACAAACACCTCACAGCACATATCAAAGAAATTCACCACTGATGGAGAAATATTTCACTAAACCACCGAGCAGTAGCGAGGTACATCTTGTTAGATGCGGCTGACATCCCTCTCGACACGTGACGAAGGGTGAGTGCGTTTTAAGCACCGCTGCAATCTCACACATTCAGGACTAGGAGAGAACTGGCACATTAGCGGCGGTATGAGCTACTTCCCTTTGGAAGAGAGCGAGAGGCTCGTCCTGGCTCAGCGCCATCACCTGTTCTATATAAGAACAAGGGGGGTGGGAAGGTAAATGCAAGAGTGTGAAATGCTGTGGGCTGAAGGGGAGGGGAGGGAGGGGCGGGGTGTTCAAGAGAACTGAGAAAACCTGTCAAATCTTTAATCTCTGGGTAACAGCGACGACAAGAAGCCAAAAGAGAAGAGAAAATATCTAGGATGCCCCCAGGTGCTGAAACATTTTTAGATTTTTAATCATTTCAGCTGAAGCTCTGGGACAAAACAAATCATGAAATGTATGCTAACAGGTAGCGATGATGAATGGGCTTATTATTCTTTTTTATTATTACATTCCCAATTTTTTATACCTTACAGACCTCGAGGGATTTCCTCCCAAAATATTCCAGGTGTTTACACCCTGACGGCGATTAATTCGACTCAGAATTCACTCACTCACGCGAGCACCCTTTTCCGTCACAGGAGCATTCTTTTACTTCATGCAAGGTTTTTTATGTGCAGGCGCCCTTTCACTTAAGAGAAGCTTTAACTTTGTGTGAGCACTCTTTCACTTCACGTGAACACGCTTTCACTTCACGTGAACACTCTTTCACTTCACGTGAACACGCTTTCACTTCACGTGAACACTCTTTCACTTCACGTGAACACGCTTTCACTTCACGTGAACACGCTTTCACTTCACGTGAACACTTTCACTTCACGTGAACACTCTTTCGCTTCACGTGAACACTCTTTCACTTCACGTGAGCACTCTTTCACTTCACGTGAACACTCTTTCGCTTCATGTGAACACTCTTTCCCCTCACGTGAACATGCTTTCACTTCACGTGAACACTCTCGCTTCATGTGAACACTCCTTCACTTCACGTGAGCACTCTTTCACTTCACGTGAACACTCTTTCGCTTCATGCGAACACTCTTTCACTTCACGTGAACACTCTCGCTTCATGTGAACACTTTCGCTTTATGTGAACACTGTTTCACTTCACACGAACACTCTCGCTTCACGTGAGCACTCTTTCGCTTCACGTGAACACTCTTTCACTTCATGTGAACACTCTTTCACTTCACGTGAACACTCTCGCTTCATGTGAACACTTTCGCTTTATGTGAACACTGTTTCACTTTAAGCGAACACTCTTTTGCTTCACGTGAACACTCTTTCGCTTCATGTGAACACTCCCGCTTCATGTGAACACTCTTTCGCTTCATGTGAACACTCTTTCACTTCACGTGAACACTCTTTCGCTTCATGTGAACACTCTTTCGCTTCATGTGAACACTGTTTCACTTCATGTGAACACTTTCACTTCAAGTGAACACTTTCGCCTTACGTGAACACTCACTTCGCGTGAGCACTCTTTCACTTCATGTGAGCACTCTTTCACTTCACATGAACACTCTTTCGCTTCACGTGAACACTCACTTCGCGTGAGCACTCTTCTACTTCATGTGAACACTCTTTCACTTCACATGAACACTCTTTCACTTCACGTGAACACTCTTTCGCTTCACGTGAACACTCTTTCGCTTCACGTGAGCACTCTTTCACCTCATGTGAACACTTTCACTTTACGTGAGCACTCTTTCACTTCACGTGAGCACTCTTTCACTACATGTGAACACTCTTTCACTTCACGTAAACACTTTCACTTCACGTGAGCACCAGTTTACTTTTTCGCTTCACATAAGCATTATTTATTTATTTATTTTTATAAAGTGAATGCAGTGTTCATTCATTCATTCATTTTCTGAAGCGTTTAATCCTAATTAGGGTCGCGGGGAGGCTGGAGCCCATCTCAGCCGACTCCGGGTGAGGGCAGTGTACACCCTGGACAGCTCGCCAGGCCATCGCAGGGCAGAAACACGCTGACGGCTACGCAGCTCCTCTTTACGAAAATCAGCGATGGTTCTTTTACATCCTCTCACCACAGACAGTGAGAGACATGGCTGGCCTTTGATAACCCAGTTAGCTGCACTGGGGGTCTATGAAGTGTATTAAAAATAATTACACAGCAAACAGGTTCAGAAGTGAATCCACGTGATCTTAACAGAAAGGCGGAAGTTAACTGACATGATTATGAAAAGAAAATATCCAATCAAAGGAGCAGCAACATTAGCGACTGACCCCGCCTCCAGAGTCGGGGACGATGTCGAGCAAACGCATGTAAGCAGTAGGAAGAGACGCGCGTGCGCTGATCCCCTTCTTTTTACACGTGGAGCAACAAAAACATTCACGTGAAGTAAAAGAGTGCTCGTGTGAGTTTTGAGACGAATTAAACTCCCCTTGTGGCTCTGCGACACCTGATTCAGCATTGAACCTCAAATGGATTTGGAGAAGGGGGGGGGGGTGTTGGGGGGTTGGAATGGTAATTATTTTTATTTGTTTTCTGTCTCAGCAGTGAAGTGAAAGATGCTTACACGGCCTTCTTCTCATGGCAGTTTAAGTAACGCTCGGGTTCCTGTCTCGCCGCGCTGCAGTAATTAAAACTCCGAAAGCGATGATAGAGATGAAAATAAAACACGCGGTCGAGTGAAGGAACCCTGCAGGTGTTTACAGGAGTGATCAGATCGATATTTATCAGCAGCGTATTTACCTGTATCGCGTTCTCCTGTAAGTTGAGGTATCGCGTGTTGTTGGATATATTTTCCGGAACCTCATCCAGGTTTCGCCTCGTACAGATCACTCGGCTCGCCTGATTGGAGCAGCTGCAAGGTGACGGGCAGGTAGACGTGGCTTCTGCAATGTCTTGGCCCAGGAGGAGGAGCCAAAACAGCAGCTGGGCCAGTAGGAAAAAGAAAGGAGCGGGGTTAGGGAGGACGGTCACCGTGGTGATCCGCATGGCATCTGGGTCATGACCTTCCCGTATTCCAAGTGTGAAGTGTGTGTGTGTGTGTGTGTGTGTGTGTGTGTGTGTGTGTTAAAGTTATTCCAGAAGGTAAATATCGATTTTTGGGACTCCGCCTTCAGGTCAGGTTAAACGTTAAACATTGTTGTTATTTCCTCTGTGTTTTCCTCCTCAGGTAAATCTCTCCACTCTCTACTGTTCGTCCCCTCGTTGTGCTTCCGTGTTACAAACAGACGACTCGTGTACACATTTTGTATCTCCTTAGTCTTCGCGGGTCCTTTGCGGATCCCAGAACCCCCTCGGAGAACACGGAGAACACGGAATTACTGTAAAAACAAAAACGGGGGTTGGGGGGTGGGGGGGGGTTGAGACATGGTGACTTTATAAGAAGGTCAGAACAAAGTGATGAATCCTGTTTTCAATTCTTTATTAATTATTATAAAGTGTGTAAAGTGTATTAAGAATAATTACACAGCAAACAAGCATGAATCTCCAGAGCAATAAAAACAACACTTTGTTTCTGTTAAGGTTCTGCCC
>JAQMYF010000003.1:3243839-3251339 GCA_030014195.1 Neosilurus mollespiculum | reverse complement strand
GTGTGTATGTGTGTGTGTGTGTGTGTGTGTGTGTATGTATAATAAATCTCATGGTCTGAATTTACATATTTTTGAAGCAGTATCTCGAGCATGACTATCTCGTCAGTTATCGCTCTATCGCATATTTTCAGGCTGAACTTTTCGTGAAAATACGTGTGAGACGAAGCAGCATGCTCCAGTTTAATCCGGTTTAATCCGGTTTTCAGATGCAGCATCGTTTAGTTTCTGTGCTGGACAACATGCCAGTTAAACTAGTTTATCACTTGTACAGGGTGTTGTTTTGTTCTCATATGAAATTTCGCTAAAAAAACCAAGCTAGCAGTACTAGCGACATGCACTCACCAGGCGCTCTAAGAATCTCCGCTACTTCCTTCCCTGCTGTATTATTCTCTGTAACATCTCCTTTAATGAGAGGTAACGCTAGAAGATAACACCATCTATGACTCAGTAGGTAGCACAGTCACCTCATAATGAAAAAGTTCTGGGTTCGAATCTCAGCCAAGGGTGTGCTGAATTTGCATGTTCACACTGAGCAATCACCCCACAGGTGTATTTTAGATCCAACCCAGTCAGCACTTATTTGTGGAACCCATGTGGGTAGTAAGTGGCTGAAAAATGGGTCCCACTTGGGATTCTCCACAGGTTCCAGAGTAGCTCCTTGTCGTCCATTTCCCATTACTAACCAAACTAGGACCGACACAGGGGCCCATCTGGGCTTGCCGGAGTAGGACACATTTAGTTAACCCAAATGGGCCACAGTTAGGATGCCCATTTTCGGCCTTTACCCATTTGGTGCCCACATAAACAAGGCATCTCAGGTGGGGATCCTCAATGGAATCCATGGACAATCCCATATGGGACCCATTTTTCAGCCCACTTTCTTCCAACATGGGTTCCACAAGTGCTGTTTGGGAAGATGGCTTCGAAACTATCTGTCCGTAATGGTGGACATATGACCTTCCCGTGGTCAAAAACTTAAACTGGCTTCACATTGGGGTGGTTCTGAGGACGGTTCAGTGCGGTCCCATCCAAGTTGGACGGCAATGACATCGTCTTGACACCCCGATGGTGGTGGCCTGCTTTAAATTTCGTGACCGACTAGCAAAATTTGAAAGTTGCACCTTTTTAGGCTCCGGCTAAACCTTCCCCCGCCCTCAGAGGTTCTTCCAAAGCCATGCCCCCCTCCACCCCTACGCTGAGTGCATGGAAGGGTCACGCATGCAGGAAGACATTGAAGCACTGGATTGGATATTTCCCATTAGACCGCAAGGCAGTGATTGGTCGGCAGGTTTACAGGATTACAGTGGCCACGAACACAGATTTATTTTCCCTGATATTATAATTTATTGATTGCTGTCTGGGTTTAAAGACCATTTCAACCAGTATAACAGTTTGTTTGTACAGATAAAAGGTTTCCAACCCCGGCTTTAACCTTCAGATCTAGAACTGTAGTAATCCGGAGAACGAGCAGGTTCGGAACATTTTCCTGAACTTTTTATAAATGATCATACAAGTGGATCCCAAATAAATCTGTCCATCTCCAGTGGAATTACACGCATTACTACAGAACCGGAGAAGTGTACTGCGGAATTACTGTAAAGGCCCAGCAGCGGTTCTGTGGCTGTACTTGGATTTGATCCGACAACCTCCTGATCAATATCACTGATTCCCCACTGCCTCTGCATACAAACACAACCCAGCTCTTAGCAAACAATTAATTGCCACGTTGGAGTGCTAAGCATGTTGATATGCTCGAGCGCTGCCGCCCGGGTGGAAGTCATTAATCAGGCCTTCGCTCAGGCGTTTCCACATGCGTGTAAACGTTGGGAGTGGTGCAGAGGGACGGCGGCCACTTGCAACACAGCACCATACACTCCCAGTTATTTTTGAGAGACCTTACCTCAGCACTTCTCTCTCTCTCTCTCTCTCTCTCTCTCTCCCTGTCTCGCTCTCTCTCCTGTATTTCGCTGCAGCCGAGTCGACGGACTGCTGTGAGCTGTGAGCAGTGTTAAGCGTGGGTGTTTGTGCTCCACGTTTTCTGCATTAGCGCACCTTGCTGTGTTGCACGGTGACTGAAGATGTGTGTTTGTGTGTTAAACACACAAACCTGCCGATTCTGCACTTTATACACCACTCCAACCAACTCACATTTTATTTCAGTTTATGAGAATCAGAAAATCTATTTTAAAAACACCTTTTGCGAATTGCAAGAGCTCAACCCGCGATTCTCAAAGCTCTGCGTTTTCACACAAGAGCGCTTCTCAGAACCCTTAAATCACATCCTCCTTTCTCTCACCTCTGTCTCATGCTTGTGTCTTAGTCCCTCCCACTGAGAACACATCGAGAGACACAAAGAAACGATGTGAGCAGCGTGGAATGGAGGAAATGTGTTTTAAGAGAAGCGAGTGTCACGCGGAGCGACGCCTGCGTCTGATGACAGTGGCAGGGTTGAACTAGCTGTGTAAAAGTGTCCGACATCATATAATGGGCGGGGCATTTATACGCTGGCATGTAGTTCTTCCCAGGAAGGCTGCTCTTGTGTATCCTTGATCCTCGATGAACGAAGAATTGGGATGTCTGGCACAAGGAACATGGCGGACCGGTTCCTTATTTCCTTATTACTTACCAGTCATCCTGCGCAGTAGGGCTCTGTACTCCCAGGGTCCATCTTACCATGTTTCCGGAGATCCATATTTACACAGTACGGTCCTAAATATTCTCTCCATCCTATATTGCCCAGGATTCAATGTCCCCCCCCTTCCCCCCCCATTCTCTCAGTCTTCTATGTTTCCAGATCTGTTAATCTGTTATTCCCAGAGTTCTAGGTAGCCCCGTTCGCAGGGCTCTACATTCCTAAGGCACTGCTTTCCCATGGTTCTCCATCACCAGGGATTTATTTTAGCAGGGCTGTATAATCCCACAGTCCTGTGTTCCCATATCTACAAGGTCATATGTTCTTAGTGTTCTACATTACCAGGGTTCTACGGTCCAATAGCTCTATGATAAATAGAAATAAAGGACTCGTATGGGTTCCCGAGCATGCACATAAATAATAAACTGGACTGGAGGGAAAAACACAGAGGCACTCTACAGACAAGGGCAGAGGAGACTGTTCATCCACTCAGGAGGTGCCTGTTCTTCAACATGTGCAGTGAACCACCAGCAGTCCATGCTAGCCAGCACACTATTATTTACTACGGCGTGGTGGGAGACGGCATCAAGGCTGTGGAAACAAACTGACTTAACAAGATGGTGAGGAAGGTGAGCACTGCTGTTGGAACAAATCTGGATATTATATAGATTATTATGCCTGGCGTAAAGGCAGAGCTCCCGATAGATATCGCCAGTGATAGGTGTCCGAGGCTTTGAGTTTCCAGACGACGGTCTGGAGTGAAATAAGGAAGGGTTTTCACTCGCTGATTTCTGCCTTCGTTTATATCACTTGCCTTGTTATTTTATTTATTCGTTTAACGAGTTCCTGTTCCGTGTTTCTGCTCATATTTGGTGTTGTTTTGCTTGATGAAAGTTTTTTAATGGTGACTTGGCAGCCTTATGGTGTTTTCTGTGGAGGCACAGACACAGGACGATCATCTATGGGGGATCTATGGGGCTTCAGTCAGGAGCTCCGCAAAAATCAGGTGCACCTTGACCAACCCCTCCCATCCCCATCCCCAGTAAGAATCTGAGGCAGATGAGAAGCACCTTCAGCTACAGGTTCATCTCCCCCAAGTGCAAGATGGAGTGATTCAGTGCTGCTTTGTGCTAATAGTCATCAGGCTGCATCCGAGACCCAATGCCAATACTGTTTCTTCCTGGTGGACAACCCACCCCACAGCACCCCCTACCTTACCTTCCATCTATGCTGGATTTACCTACATGTACCTTTTTATAAACACACTTTCTTTACCTCACCAGTGGTGGCTTGGGTGGTTAAGGCTCTGAGTTACTGTTTAGAAGGTTGGGGGTTTAAATCTTAGTGCCACCAAGCTGCCACTGTTGGGCCCTTGAACAAGGCCCTTATCCCTCAACTGCTTAGTTGTATAAATGATATGTAAATCACTCACAGGGCCTCTGCCAAATACCATAAATGTAAATGACCACTTTTAACGCCTGATTGTTCTTCCTCAGGTTATTTTGTACTACATGTCTCTGTTATATCACTATGTATATGTATGGTACAGTATGTACAGTGCGTTACATTCATTGTATTGTATTTCTTTCTCTACTTCTTCACCCGTCTCTCTGTTGCTGCGAACACACAATTTTCCCACCTGAGGATTAAAGAAGTGTTATCTTATCTTCTGTCTTATCTGTTATCTGATCGGATCCCAGGGTTTTATACTGCCAGAGTGCTACATTCCCAGAATTCTATATTACATATGTTCCCAGGGGTCTACATTCTTAAGGCTCTTCTTCTACTTCTTCTTCTTTAAGTTGCCCACGTTGGGGGTCCCCACAGCGGATCCATCACACCAATCACCTGCATGTCCTCCCTCACCACCTTCTTAAATCTACTCTTTATCCTTCCTCTTCTCCTCCTACCAAGCAGTTCCATCCTCAACATTCTTCTGCCAATATACCCTACATTTCTCCTCTGCCCAAGTCCAAACCATCTCAATCTGCCCTCTCTCACTTTATCCCTAAACACCCTCCCCATTCAATTAATATTCTGTCCATTCTTGTCCCTTCCAGAGAAAATCACAGCATCTTCATCTCACTTCCAGCTCCGCCTCCTGTATTGTAATCAGTGCTACCATCTCCAAACTGTGCCGCACAGCTGGCCTCACTACGGTCTAATAAACCTTTCCCTTCACTCTTACAGATACCCTTCTATCACAAATCACTCCATCCACTCTTCTGCACTCATTCCACCCTGCCTGCACTCCCTCCTTCACTTCTCTACCACACTCTCCATTACCTTGGATATTTAACCCCTTATTTTTAGGTTCATCTACCATCATCACCTCGCAACTGCACTCGTCCTCCACCCTCCCTCTCTTTCACGCCCATGAAGTCTGTCTTACTCCTGCTGACTTCCATTGCTCTTCTCTTCAGTTTGTACCTCCACCCCTCTCCACCTTTCCCTGCTCTCATTACAGATCACAATATCGTCCGCAAACATCACGGTCTATGGAGACTGTTGTCTGACCATTACCACTGCAAACAAGAAAGGACTCAGCACCGATCCTTGTTGCAATCCCACCTCCACCTCTCATTTTCATTTACGGCATTTGGCAGAATCCCTTATCCAGAGTGACTTACATTTTTATTTACTTTATACAACTGAGGAACTGAGAGCTAATGGCCTTGCTCAAGGGCCCAACAGTGGCTCCTTGGTGGCATTGGGGCTTGAACCACCAACCTTCAGATCAGTAACCCGGAGCCTTAACCATTGAGCCACTGCTACCCTTGAACAAGTCCATCTATATTACAGTCACTTATTCATTCATTGTCTGAGCTGCTTAATCCTATTAGGGTGGAGCTAGGATGGAGTCTATCACATCCAATTCTGAGCATAGGTGGGGTACACCCTACAGCTCACCAGACCATAACAGGGCAATACACACACAACCATTTACACTCACACCTAGGGGCAAATTGGAGCAGACAGTTAGCTTAAAGTGCATGTCTTTGCACTGTAGGAGGAAACCGGTGTACCTGGAGAAAACCCTCACAAGCATGAGGAGAACATGCAAACTCTACGGAGACACTTTCTCGCAGAGCCCAGGACTCAAACTCAGGACCTACTAGCTGTGAGTGCGGATGTGCTAGTGCGGATGTGCCTACTCGTGCGTGTGCTCACAGCTCATGTGTCTGTCATTTCAAAAATGTAAAAATTAAATTATGAAAATGTAAAAGTTTTAGTGTGCTTTTTGCTGATGTTCCTGTGTAGTATATACCAAAACATTTATTCAGTGCAGGCTCGGTGGATGTCGCCGAATTAAACATATTGAATCATATTCAGTGACAAACCCACCGACAAAACGACACCCACCGAGACCTTGGCTAATAATACAGCTAATAATATTAGCTAGCTGGTTAAATACACATCATATTACATTAGCAAACTATATTCACTTATAAGAACAGCTTCCGTAAGTTAAAGTCTTACCTATGATGTGGTTATCGGTTATTTGTAAACAGGTTTGTTCTCCTGTGTGAGATTTGTGGAACATGCTCACAGGATTCAGTGGCTGAAGTTTGTACGCAATGCCACCATCATATTTATCCAGAATAAGCAACCTTAAAGACGGTTTTTCGTAAGGTTCCTTATGAATAGCACCGACTTTATCTCAGCAGCACACACTGCGTAAAAAAAAAAAAAAAAAGGAAACAACAACACCCACCCACACACCCCCATCCCCCCCCCTCGCCCTGAAGAGAACGCAGGCGAATTCGGCTTTGCTGAGTCTAGAATAAAAGATGACGGGCACATGCCCCGCCGTAACACATGCATGCCCTCGGCTTTGACTGGCACGCTGAAAAACGCTCACGCTGACAAACACGATAAAAACCTGGAGCGTGACACACTCTCAAACACACGCTGATCTGCATCCCCATGGCAACACGATGACCCACGGTGACTGATGGACATCTCCATGGATACCTGTTACCATAGAGACTGACGCTGTGCCTCTCTCTGCACGGTACCATCAATATCAGCATGGGGGAGTGAGGTGTCTGTGTTTGTATGTGTGTGTATGTGTGTGTATGTGTGTGTGTGTGTGTGTGTGCAGTGATGGAACAGAAGGGCTGCAGAGAGCACCGTTCTCCTGTCAGCCTCCTCCTCTCTGTTTTGTAAGCTACCTTCCTTTCACATCTCTCTATCTCACTGTTTGTAAACTGATCACAGTTTAAGTTTTAATGGCATAAACTAGAGGTGTGTGTCTGTCCTCCATAGATGATTCATCTTTTGAATGATGTCTTGCACTTTAAGCTACAGATGAATCCCTTTAATATTATACAATAATTATTTATTATCTTACAAAACACTTGATTTTAGTTAAAAATACGATTGTGGCTTTGATAAATAGGAGGCCACGCCCATTTCACTTGAACAGACAGACATAGAGGCCTCACCATCGGCGTCCTACAGCAGAGGCCACACCCACTTCACTGTGACTGACATGCAGAGGCCACACCTACTTCACTGTGACACACACAGAGGCCACACCTACTCCACTGGGACTGAGACACAGAGGCCGCGCCCACTTAAATGCATTATTGTTGTCATCTAAACAAATCCAAATAAAAAAAAGACAGAAGTCGAAATAAACATACGGTAGAGACGAAGCATGGATTCTATGAATGATGATGATGGTGATGATGATAATGATGATGGTGATGGTAATGGTGATGATCATGGTAATGATGATAGTGATGATGAGGGTGATGATGATGATGATAGTGTTGATGCTGATGGTGATGATGATAATGATGGTAATGGTGATGATCATGGTAATGATGATAGTGATGATGAGGGTGATGATGGTGATGATG
>JAQMYF010000003.1:3238839-3241339 GCA_030014195.1 Neosilurus mollespiculum | reverse complement strand
ACACACACTCTCCCAGGAGGACGCCAAGCCCCACACTGCTCTTGTTACTGAACCAGGATCTAAATAAATCTGACCGCAGCTTTACCCCGAGTCCAAGCTTCGTCACACATGACTGAACTCCATCGCCGTTCCATTCACACACACACACACACACACACACACACACACACACAAACAATCTGCGGTGTATATAAATACACTCTTTCCCCCAAATGACCTCCCGATATTTATTTATCGTCCCCCTGCACCTTATTCAAAATTAAATCCTAATTACTGGTAGGAATTTATTCAGTCGAATAAGCTGTTCCCGATACAGCGATGACATCATGACGCCATTTCCTCTTCATGGCGGGTTTAATATTCGAGTTATAGTAGACCTTTACAATGGGACAAACGTCTCAACTGCATTCATCATCCATGTTCCGTTCTTTAGGCCACGCCCTCAAATCACTATAACTTAAACTGGCACCCAAATGATTAAAACGCCCACCCTAACCATCGGCACGCCTGCTTTAACCCCCCCCCCCGCTCATTGTTCCTGTTTGAAGAACGAACTCCTGCACGATAAAAACAAATCGTTTATGATGTTGCGGGTTGCTTTTCTTTGATTATACTAATAATTAACACAGTTTTGCCACGCCCACTTATAAATAGTTACATAAAACCAGTCCTTTACACTCCATTGCCGTCTTCTGTTGATGTGAGCGGATGAGAAGCGTCATCAAGAGAATCGCTTGATGAAAGTTGTACGTTTTTTGGCGGTGCAGCTCCACGAGATCAGATCGATTTTGCTGCATAATTCATCTACTTGTTGAACAGTTTAATCCTATTGGATCACCGGGAGGCCAGAGCCTATCTCAGCCGTGAACAACCCTGAACTCACCAGACCATCACAACAGCCAATTAGTCTACTATGCATGTCTTTGGACTGTCAGAGGAAACCGGAGTACCCAGATGGAGCCCACGCAAGCACGGAGAGAACATGCAGACTCCACACAGCCACACCCTCGCCGAACCGGGGACTCGAACCCAGGACCTTCCTGCTGTGAAGTGACGTGCTAACCACTACGCGACCGTGCCGCTGCAGGCTATTTCCCTTTAGAGACGTATTTTGACAAATGCTTTTGGAGGGGTGGAGTACAGCGTCAGGAAGACTCCATTAAATTTTGGAGATGATCCGGATCAAATTCTGGAATCAGGAATTTTTGAAAGGATTCTTTAACACTGTGAGATTTTCAGAAACGTGGTATTACAGCAGGCCCAGTAGGAGGTGCTGTGTTCTTTCTGTATTTTTTCTTTTTTTGTGGTGTTTTCTTCACTTGGTGAAGGTTTGCGCTCTCTGACTGCTCCTAGTTCCGTTAATAAATTTGCCGTCATGTCTACAGAAGGGAAGTGCACAGAGCCACGCTGATCATGTTTACAGTCAATGTTTTAAACCACAAAGAAATCTACAGACGATCCGCGAGTACATTCTCACCGCTTGGTTGTGGGTTTTCGCAGTGTTTGCCCTCGATGCTCATTGCTCTCTTTTTTTAGTCTGGCTAATAATAGCATGTTTGGCTCTTCCAATGTGTGTGTGTGTGTGTGTGTGTGTGTGTGTGTGTGTGTTCTGTGGTTCGGCCCTAAGTGAGCAACACTCAGGCAGTATCACAGCTTTCATCCCAGAGACTCACATCATCTGATCCAGAATCAAAAATATAATATTAGATGAGTGAGATTTATTTTTGCTGTTAATAACGCTCTTATTTATTTTTGTATCTTCGGTACCCAATACAAGCCTTAGAGCTGGGATATTTCTCCAAGAAGTTCCTACACCCTCTTCATCCTCTTCATCCTCCTCCTCCTCCTCTTTTTTCCAGCTTCGAACCCCTGTGTTGTGAAATCCGCCACATGCTCACTAGAGCGATTAACCCACTTAACCATGAGACTCTCTAAAAACCTGATCCCGTAACCTTTTTACTCACACACCACTGACTCCAACATCACACCCCACTCGCCTCCCCCTGGGACACACTAACCGGGAAATCCCTCTCCACACACGCCAATTACACCAATCCTGCCTGGATTATGCCATCCATTTTAATATCACTAACCACCGCCATCTTTTACTGACAATTATTCAATAATTAAAGGCCTGACAGTGTTCATTTATTCCCCGAGAGTCCTGGCTTGGACCGAGCTGCTCAATCAGAGCAGTCAGCGCTAATTAAATAGGGGGCCGAACGAGAGTCGAGCGTCAGCAAGAACGGAGGGGTTAGAGTGAGCACATTCCTACGCTCTCGGATCAGGAGCGTATGTATCCGGGACAATCGCGATCATATGAAGTCCTTCCCCCTCGCACGGTCATCTTCAGGTCCTCTTAGAGATCAAATGTTACAGCCAAACAGAGTGAAGATACTATCCAATAAAATCAGATAAAATATATATATATATATATATATATATATATCAGTTTAATCATCTGTTCCAGCACATGTGCCAGGGGTTTCTTATTCCTTTA
>JAQMYF010000003.1:3199523-3212237 GCA_030014195.1 Neosilurus mollespiculum | reverse complement strand
GTGTGTGTGTGTGTGTGTGTGTGTGTGTGTGTGTGTGTGTGTGTGTGTGCGTGTGTGTGTGTGTGTGTGTGTGTGATCTATGAGTGTGACTGATTCCCCAGAGTCTGAATATAGCACGTTATCAGTTCAGTGCTAATCACCCCTCTGATGATCCCTCATATCTGAGCTATGGATCATTCCTTTTTATTTCTCCGCACTACCCATAATGCACTGCACTCCACTGACACCACTAATCTGATTTCTTATCTAATCTAAGGGCACGGCACAGGCGTACGCACAGTGTATGTTAAACACAGTCTATAAAATCATTGCTGCGCCCGTTCTAGTGCAATGTACGTGTATTCAGAGTTGAGTTCAACACGCGGCGAGTAACACGTGAGCACCCGATCAGATTATCCTTTAGAGTGTGGGCGGGATTGATACGTGAGAACCATGCTGATACGTGAGAACCGTCGCTGGGATTACCATGACCACTCTGGTGGATTTTGGAGGCGGCCTGTTTTAAAAATATGGATGGAGCAAATATTAACTTGTCTGAGGAACGTGAGCATCTTCCATGCATACGTCACAGTGACACGCAAAAAATGCTTTTCGCGCTGAACTACACGTGAAATCGCCTCACAAGGGAAGTAAAGAGGAAAAAGTTTATTGTCAATCAAGGGTATCTTTAAGCCCTGACTGGTTATCCCTCGAATCACTCAGCTGAACTCCACGCCCACCCACCTCACGTTGCTTGAGACATGTTCGCTTCTCATCAGTCTTGTTGGTCGTCGCTCCCTTTGCCACACCTCTTCAGGCAGTAACCGTGATGTATACGCCACAGTCGCTGTTCCAATGTTTGCTGCTCCACATTTATGGGAGCCTTTATCATTTAGCATTTATCGCCTGTTGAGGCGGGATCTCGTCTACCGTAAAGTCATTTCAGGGAATTAAAGAAAACAACCGATTAAGCTGCGGAACGCGATTCTGAATACAAGCAACTTAACCGACGTAAAACACTGACGTACTCTGACCTTTAGGCGAAAGTCGCTAACGCTAAGCTAATGCAACAGCTTGTTATAAAGACCATGTGAGAACGTCATGCACCAGCGAGTGCTGTGTGTGATTTATACTCTTCCTGTTCCCTATATATCGTCAGCGCAACAGAAAAGAGACGACGTGATACGTCCGCTGCTACACTTAGCACTTCAAAGCCTTATGATCTGATCAGCTTCTTTATTGCTTAAAAAAGGGCACCATCACATACATACGTTAATTTAATTAATTGCACACTCTTCAGTGCACTTCATGCAGTGTGGAATGAATGTCGGAACGCTGCGTATCGTTCGCCTCCGTGCGTTGAGATTTGTGTAGAGGTTTCGTAAACGATGTAGCACACATCTTCCGCGGTCCTGTTTGACCGACGTGTCCTCGGGTTGGCAGGGAGGACGTGTGTGTGTGTGTGTGTGTGTGCGCGGTGGTGGTGGGGGTGGTGGGGGGAGGGGGGGTTGCAGGGGGCTGTTAAAATCAGTATGCTCCTGAAGCACCTCCGCCCTCCGCACTCTCCTCTTCATCTGTCTACAATAGAGCCCATCTAAAACATTAGCCCTGTCTTTCCTTGTCCCCTCTATCCCTCCATCTCCTCCTCCTCCTCCACCACCACTGCCACCACCGCCACCCTGTTCTAACGGAGGCTGTATTGTGAAATTCTATAGCGGTGAATGCTTGCCCCGTTCTTGCTGCTTGCCTCCTTCCTCTCTCCCCCTCTCCCTCTCTCCCTCCCTGCCTCCATCACTAACTCGCTCGCTCTCCATTAAATTTCCAGTCACACAACAGTGCAGTGAATATCCTTCCCTCCTCCCTCCCTCCCTCTCACACATCCTTCTTTCTTTCTCCTCTGTACATCCCCCTCTCGAACCTCCTATGCTGAAATCATTCCGGATCTCTCCGTCTCTGTCCCTGTCTCGACCCGCGGCTAAGCTTTTCTTTTCCCAGGTTATGGGGTGTGTGGGGTTTTTTTTTGTTTTTGTTTTTTTTTTTAAACTGAGCCCCACTGACTCCCTGCGCACTTCCGGGGTCGGAGTCAATGTTCCGCAGTGTGTTTGTGTCCGTACGTTGGCTGCGTGCCGTGTTTGAACTCCTCCTCGCTCCTTTTCCCTCGTGAGAGTGTGACTGAGTGCGTGTCCGACTGGAGAGGGAATGTGAATGACAGCGCGGACACTGCAGGCCGTGAACCGGCCCGCGACGCAGGCCTGAGTGTGTGTTTGTGTGAGAAGGTCGCCACTAATCACCAGAAGGTTGTACTGGAATCTCAAGTCTCAGGGAGCCAATGAGGGCCCCTCGCGTGGATATGATGCTACACGCGCTAACGCCGAAGAGAAAGCTTTCATTTTACACAAACATGCACCGTTACAGCATCGATTCTATATCTATATTGCAATTTTCTCAATTCTACTGTCAGCGAGAAGCACTAATGCTCTGAGAGGGTGGGATGATCCAGGGTGGTCTGTCTTTCTCTGTGACATCATTACAGAGTGTAGGTCAACCAGTAGGTGGTGATGATGTCACAGATGGGACGCCGTAAAAGGAAACGCCCGATTTAATTCCAAATTAAATCCAGTGCATGTTTTTCTTTTTCCTTGTGCACTTCGCATCATGACCTTTTTAATCAGGTGCACCGATTTAACTCAACTTATCGTCCCTACGGTCCACCGTCCCACCAGCTCAAAGTTACGGTATGACTGTGACTATTTCCGCGGATTTTGGAGGCGGTCTGTCTATGATGGGGTAACTGTGATGTATACGTACGTGGCAGTCGCTGTTCCAGTGATATTAACATCCGGTAAGCCACATACACCTCACGCATGCCTTCGCGGTGGCAGCGGTTGAATTGATCCGGCGCTTCACCCGCTGTAATAGTTAACACCACCAAACTATTCATGAATGGAAGCCACACCCTCCTGGTGCTCACGGTAGCACTCCAACTGTCACGTGTTCTGATGGAAGTGCGTGGAATGATTATGGGAAAATGCCCGGTGAACTCCGAAAGGCAAAACGCCGTGAAGTCAACGCGGATATATGAGGCCGAGACTTAAATAATAAAACTTCGATGAAGGAACGGGGGTGCAGTGGTTATCACGTCACAGTAAGAAGGTCCTGGGTTCAAGTCTCATGCTCAGTTTGGGCGTTTCTGTGTCGAGTTTGCATGTCCTCCCCGTGCTTGTGTGGGTTTCCTCCGGGAACTCTGGTCTCCTCCGACAGTCCAAAGACATGCACAGTAGGCTGACTGTGTGTTCCTAACTCCTCATAGGTGTGAGTGTGAGTTCAGGGTGTAGCCTGCCTTCGCCCGGCATCGGCTGAGATAAGCTCCTCCAGCCTCCCTGTGAAACCCCAGTAGGATGAAGCGGTTCGGAGTAAATGAATGAAAAAGTTCTGCGCTAAAAAAAACTAAAGCTTTAAGAGATGAAAATGAGATAACGAGCTCAACAGGGTGCACTTACTTTTAAGCAGGGGTTAAGAAACTGTTGAGCAAGATTTTTAGCATGTGTATGATCCTGACAGAGTGAGTGTGTGTGTGTGTGTGTGTGTGTTCGTTCAGAGTTGATGATTTTTCCACGTTAGCCGGCGTCCCGTTGCTCGTTTTTTTGTTTTGTTTTTTTTGACTCAGCGGCTCTAACGACTCGGTTCTCCGCGAGATCTTTTCTGCTGCATTAACTCCAGTTCCTGACGTGGAGCGTCACATTAAACACATTTAAATACGCCCGAGTTTCATCTTCTACCAAACACACCATCTTCCTGTTTACAAACTATTTCCTTTCAGCAGCATTAGGATACAGAACGCTAAATAACACGGCGAACCTTTCAGGAATCTCCTGTAGAGTGAAGAGGATGAAGGGGCCGCGACACGAGCACGACGCTCCTCCCACTAAAACAATAAGGCCGAAAGGACAGAAACCTGGATAGAAACCCTGTGAAAGAAAACGATCCGGTGGTGAAACTCGTCTCCGTCGCTGCTCTAGTCCCTCACGATACCCCCGAGGACGTACGTCGCTTTCCTTTTCGGACCCGGCGAACACCCGTCACATGTACGCTAGTTATAATGTACTTATCCTGAAGTCGTCAGTGCTGTCCTGTGGACCCCCGTTACGCCTCCGTTATTCATCAGTTCCCATGAGCTCCTCGTCAGTAATCATCCACTTTACATATACACCGTCCTAATGACTGTAGCCCCGCCCACTTCTCCTTAAGTGACCCTCTATAGCAGAGTAAATACTCACTATATATGGGTTAGCACGCCTACCGTAGTGTAGTGGTTAGCATGTCCGCCGCACAGGTCCTGGGTTCGAGTCCCGGGTTCGGCAAGGGTGCTACTGTGTGGAGTTTACATGTTCTCCCCGTGCCTGTGTAGGTTTCCTCCGGGTACTCTGGTTTCCTCCGACAGTCCAAAGACATGCACATTAGGCTAATTTCATTTGTACACTGTTACGGAGGGCGGGGTGAAGAGGGATTGGGGGCGTGTTCGAGATCAACATTAACAGAGAGATTCAGGGATATTCCAGCCTGGAAAATATCTTCAGGTTCTTTTACTAAGAAATAAAAAAGCGATTGAAGCTTGAAATGTACTTTTTCTGTATTTCGGTAAAGCAGTTACACTTCAGTGATATTCGCTTATAAAAACTTTACTCCGGCGAAAGTGTTTACCGTTTAAGAGCTGCAGCGGCCATGAGGATGTAAACCAAGCTGACTATAGTGCCCCCCACCCCCTCAGTCCCAGTCCCGGTCCCACTCTCTCTCTCTCAGTCCCACTCTGTTCTTCTCTCTCTCTCTCTCTCTCTCAGTCCCACTCTGTTCTTCTCTCTCTCTCTCTCTCTCAGTCCCACTCTGTTCTTCTCTCTCTCTCTCTCTCTCTCTCAGTCCCACTCTGTTCTTCTCTCTCTCTCTCTCAGGCCCACTCTGTTCTTCTCTCTCTCTCGCTCTCTCTCAGTCCCACTCTGTTCTTCTCTCTCTCTCTCTCTCTGTCCCACTCTGTTCTTCTCTCTCTCTCTCTCTCTCTCAGTCCCACTCTGTTCTTCTCTCTTTCTCTCTCTCTCTCTCTCTCTCTCTCTCTCAGTCCCACTCTGTTCTTCTCTCTTTCTCTCTCTCTCTCTCAGTCCCACTCTGTTCTTCTCTCTCTCTCTCTCTCATGGATCTTTATGGCTGCTGGTGGGAGGTCGAAGCGCTGCGGCGTCTCACACGTCTCCATTTCGGAGGCTCTATAGGTTATAAAACTCTTTTCTTTGGCACGCTGTGTTTCTTTCTCCCTAAAGGGCGCCAGAAGGAGGTTTATTCCGTCCTGCTCGAGACAAGTTTGATTCCTGAAAATGGAGTTCCCTGGAATTGCGCCTTAACCCCATCCATGTTTGGTTCCTGGTGCCAGCGAGGAAGGCGTGTCCTCTGTCCTTGGCACACAATCATAAAGAAACACCAGGCCCTGATGGATGCCCTCGCCAAGGTATTTTAATCAGACTGAAGTAACAGGAAGAAGCTCCTATTACATGACGAAATAGCTTTAAGGATTCATTGATTAGTAATTAATTTCATTTCCTTCTGTAAAGTTTGTTACTGATGGTTTTTTAATTTTTAAATTTTTTTTTTTAAAAAGGTGAATTCTGTCAGAAATGTGATTCATCAGCACACTCGTACCTGCAGCACCTACAACACCTGAAGTACCTCCAACACCTGCAGTATCTGAAGTACTTCCAGCACACCTGCAACACACCTGCAGCACCTGCCTCTCCTCTAGTATCTCCAGCACCAACGACACTTGAAGTAACTGCAGCCCCTGGAACACCACAGCACCTACAACACACATACGACACCTGAAGTACCTCCAGCACCTGTAGCACCTACAACACACATACAACACCTGATGTACCTCCAGCACCTGTAGCACCTACAACACACATACAACACCTGCAGCACCTCCAGCACCTGTAGCACCTACAACACACATACAACACCTGCAGCACCTACAACACATACAACACCTGCAGCACCTACAACACCTGCAGCACCTGTAGCACCTACAACACACCTACAACACCTGCAGCACCTCCAGCACCTGTAGCACACCTTCAACACCTGCAGCACCAACTGCACACCTACAACACCTGAAGTACCTCCAGCACCTGTCCAATGTGTTAGTAAGAATGTAGTAGGAGCACGTTGGACAGGTGCTGGAGGTCGCACCATGTACTTATCATGTTCTTACTGCGTCAGTCCGGTACGTGTAAATACTGCAGTTTATGGTTCGTTCTGGAAGTTTAGTTTTCACATCTACAACCAACAAGTCCGCACCATGCTTGTACTACGCCAATCAAGTCCCTACTAGCCTTTAGTTACATCGTTACTACATCAACACAGTCATTACAACGTTCTTATTAAGTTATTACTGTGTTCTGATTCCACCACGTCCTCACTACATTTTTTTATAACGTCCAAAGGTTGCCCACTTGCTCTGTCTCCACGGAGACCGTACCACTACTCTCTAAAAGTTCTTACTGCGTCCACGTGTTTTCTTGAGGATGGGAACGTGGCTGAGTGTGACGGCGATTTCAACATTAAAATAGAAACATGGGTGGAATTCACTCGTACTCATATTCGGATATAAGCTACGAACCTTCTTTAAATTTGACTCGAGTACCCGCGCTTCGCTCTTTAATCTTCTGGATTTATGGAGCTCAGAATCTTCCTGACACTTTTCCCCACCATGCTGGTTCCTTCTTGACAAAAATCAGCCAGAAATTTAAAAAACAAACAAACCCATAAAAGTCCTTTACATGACCTTTGACCTTTATTGTGAATCTGAGCATCTGCACTTGAGGTCTCTGTGTTTCGCTCTTCTCAGCACGTGAATCTACATCTCCGCTGTCAGCACACACGCTCTCATATTCCCGCACACCTGACGAAATCCTACACCGCTGCGCAGTGTGCATAAACCTGCACGCCAGCACCAAAAGACCCGAAGTGTCCTAATTACTGTAGCCCCGCCCACTTCTCCTTAAGCAACCCACTCTAGCAGTGTAAATACTCACCATATTAAACTCAACGTGCCCCTAGGTGTGTGTGTGTGTGTGTGTGTGTGTGTTGGCCCTGTGATGGTCTTGCGAGCTGTTCAGGCTGTACCCCACCTTCACCCAGAGTTAGCTGTGATAGGCTCCAGCCCGCTCTAGTAGGATTAAAGGGTTCATGAATGAATTCATAATTTCTACTCGCGTTTGTAACGGCTGCATCTGTTACTCGATTTAAGCGCTGAGCGTTTTCTTTGCTGGTTTGATTGTTTTGTGTAACCCGCCATCAGATACAGGAGCTACAGATCAAATCAGGTGCATGACACAAACGCTAAATTTGTTTTGGCTTTTAATTAGCTGTCTGCTTAGCTAGTGTTCCTGCGATTGCACCGAAAACAACAACAATAATAATAAAAGACGATGGATGCCTCACGTTAATGTTGATTAAAGAATACGCTAACAGATCCGCCATAAAGTGGATCGTTTTTCATATTTGTCCTCACCTTTTATGTCAGCGACTGACGTTAATGTTGTAATTAGACTGAATAAGCTGCAGGGTGATGTGCATTTCACTACATCCATCACCAACCAGTCGCTTCCTGCGCTTTCCTCTGCAGCACGTTAAGACAAATCACACTCCGGCGTCCGGATAAATGATACCACGAAAAAAAAACCATCAAATATGATATTAACATACAACATCAGTGAAGGAAGCTGAAGGATGCAGGACATGAGAGAGAGAGAGAGAGAGAGAGAGAGAGAAAGCTTTCACTGAGATGCTGACGTGACCCGGATGACTGCGAGAACCACGAGCAGCCGTCCCGGGAAAACAGAAGATCCTCTATATCTGAGTGTGAGAGAGAGAGAGAGAGAGAGAGAGAGAGAGAAGAGGGGGGATGGAGACAAGAGTTCAGATTCCGATCCCAGTGTCAGCGTTTCTTAGCAACAGTCTCTGTTTCCCGGGTAATGGGGACCGACATCACTTCCTGTCTGTGTGAGAGAATGCGAGTGCACACCCGCTTGTCTGGGTGAAAAAAATAAGCATAATACACACACGAGTGGACAAACACGTGATTATTTTGTTTATTAATTATATTTAAACACACACACGCCAGGTGAACCCCTTGAAGGTGATTATTTCCCTCAGCGTTTTTTTCCTTCCACACCAAACTCACCTCCTTCTGCTTCCTGTCCGAGCCTCCACGGAGGAGCTTTGTGCGCAGAGCCGCTGTCATGCAGGAACTCCGGTGTTGGGCCGTGTTAGCTGCAGTAATGCTACAGCGTACAAAGACGTTCTATAGAACTGTGTGCTTCGGAATTCTGAAGAACTACCATGTACGGTCAGGTGTGATGTTCAGGGGGCCACATGCTTCGGGTCATAGTGTTTCTGACTGAAGCCGGCAGGATGATCACACCAGATCATCCTCATCATCCTCACGGAGGTGTCTGGTTATCCAAGTGTTCATTACGCGGCGCTCAGAAGCTGTGAAGAACACAGCAGCGCTGCTAACAAACATCATGTACGTGTCATCTCTCTTCACCTGCCCTTCAACCTGAAACGCGTCGGCTCTGATGCATGGTCCGTGCTGTTCCTCCGCTATTCCTCTCCTTCGCCTGCCAGAAGAAGAAGAACGGAAAAAAGCAACATCAAGCAGAATGAGGAACAAAACCTTAATGATCGTTCGTTCTCTCTGTTATCGCTCTGCGAGGGAAGGTTATGTATCCACCAGCTTCTGTTTATTTGCTTGTTTGTGTGCAGGATTACACAAAAAATAACACACTGATTTTTAACAAACTTGGTGGAAGGGTGGGGCCTGGGCCTGCGAAAATCTCTTTAAATTTTGGAGGTGATCCGTGCATGGGATGTGGGGAAAAAAAGTCCTGAAAAAATCCCTCTCTTTAATTAACACGGGACAAAATGTTCATCCATTTTCCCCCACTAGGGGGAGACATTTCATTATACCTTTGCCCAGCTATAATAATCCATTTAATACCTTACATTCTATGAGTGCTTCTCTAGTTTTAATCTTCTGTGTCCATCATCCAAACACAACGGGATCATGTGCTTTTCTTTATTATCCACCAAACGGATAATTTGTGCGGATAAGCTGTGCGGTCTTTTCCAGTGAGCCGCGTGAGCAAGCTGCCGATGGATGCCGCCCCCAACGGCGTATATTTGCGTTTAAACAGTCGATCCCCGTACGCAGCCTTTTCAGAGACACCCAGCCATTCCTTTAAGTGTCAGTGACCACCTTGTGGGTAAAGAAATCTGCCACCAGCCCGCTCTTGTGGTATGCAGGATATTGGGAAGTTTGAGTGTCATATCGCTTCGCAGAGAAGAGACAGCGAGAAAGCATGCGTTGTCAACCCTGCTGGCGAGAATCCTTAACGATGTGGTGAATCCTTAGACGTGGTGTGATGTACAGAGGGCTGCAGGTGTGAGGCCCGAGAACACAGGTAGGTGTTCAGATGGTGAAGGTCAAAGACATTCAGTAACAGGTCTCAGGATTTCACTGTGAGATGAGAGGTGTAACCCTGCAGCACTACACACCACTAAGGGCCCATGAGGTGGGTGTACAGGCACCTCATGATGAGCAGGCCCGATGGCGAAGGACACCTTCGCACATAAGGACTCAGCTGTCGGTCCAGTGACAGTCCGAGAAACGTCGCACGGGGATGTACAGCAGGGGAGCTGAGCGGTTGGTTGATGAGAAGCTGCCGATGGGCCTTGTTCGGATTTAGTCTCCAGGTCTTGAGGTGTGTTGCCAATCTGAACATGTCTGCGGTTAACACAGCTTCTACATCGACGGGGGTCGACTACTGGTTCTAACCTGGCCAGGATAAGTCTCTCAAATAAAGCTCCTCCCACTTTTGAGAGCTCTCCTGACAAAAGTGGTAGGAATTCTGATTCATTTAGTGACTCAGTTCATTTGATTCAGTTCACTGAATCATCACAGTCGACTCTTTTGACTCCAAAAGACCTGCTAGCTGCACACTGCTTACGATGGCCTCTTCCCGCTCACCAGCATCAAGTGGCGCCGAGGACTAGCGGTTATATTAGCACAAGTCGCGACTGCCCGTTTATCTTTTATGTGTAGTGATTTACCTTCCAATGATACCTTCATACAGTAGAGTCTCGTTAATATGCGCATGTCGGAGTTCAATGCACCTCAACGCGTATTTAGTGAGACTGCATTTTAGCATTTTTGCTAATATTCATATATTTTAGCTAACGTGGGTGTGAATGCACTTGTGTGGGCGGGGCGTGAAAGCTGCCATGGATCAAAACAGAATATAGGTTTAATATGGTCTATTTCAGTGAAAATTTACAAAAAAAACATGGTCAAGGGGTGGGCGCATATTAACGAGATTCTACCGGAGTACAGACACAGATCAGAGTGCGTGAGTGCTCGTACCCAGGAAGTACAGACTGAATAAATATACACCGGCGATATCAGCTGGGTAGTTAAATCCCAGTCTTACAGTCCAGGAAGTACGGTGTCCATACACGTACGTGTGTGTTTGTGTGTGTGTGTGTGTGTTATCTGTGCAGCACTCATGCAGACAGTATGCGCATGCGGTCAGCCTGATTGTTCGCTGTGCCAGGAAAAACAGCCAAACGGTGCCATCTGGTAGCAGAAGTTGGCACCGAGGGGACGCTGTGCGGCTCCGCGACATATTGGAGTAGTTAAAATTAACACTGTGACACGGTCTGGCAGAAACAGGCATTAAACACATCGACTGCTCGCGCTCTATTTCAGTCGCTGCTCTCTCGCTCTCTCTCTCTCACACACACACATTTTCTTTTCCTTCTAAAATATTGTGTTCCTGTCCAAGAAGCTGTAAAATACTTTTTGTAAAGTTGTCAGACAAAAAACAAATCAGCTTTATTTAATTTTCTAAAACGATGCAGCGGAACTTAAGGATTAAAGTAAAAACTTCTGCAAAAGTAAAAATCATAAAAGAATATTCGCTTGATTTAAATCAAAGGACACACACTCACACACACACACACACACACACACACACACACACACACACGAATAACTCAATACCGACGTCTTGCACAGCTTCTGTGTGAAGCGAAAGGGGGAAAAAAAAGGAGTCCAAGTTCTTAAATAAGGTCCATCAGAATCTCGTCCTCCATCACGCTTGACACCTGAGGCATCCCGGGGTTCTGTGGGACCGCGCCCCTCACACCTGCGCTCATCATCATCTGACCTGAAGGGACGGAGAGATTGAAAAAAAAAAGTGAGTACACCTTTACTTTCCTTAAAATTATCACAGTGTACGAACATTATAATAAATATGAATATTAATATACATGATTATTCATCAATATGCTCATTTTTATCTACAGTACATCACTAACATAACAAAGCGAGCTTTCTTCCCTTCTTTTTTTTCAGCAGCCAAACTTCAAAAATACACGTTACCATAGCAACCATGACTTCCTCCGACTCAATAAAGTGGGTGTGGCCTCTCAGACTTTTTTAAACCACCGACATAAAGCATTGGAAGCCCAAATGTAGAATTTATGCACAACAACCTGTAATAAAAGAGTTTATCTCGCATGGTATTGTATAATTAGGAACTTTTAAAATTAACGATTTCCAAAATCATCTCTCATTTGAAACCGTAATCGCTAACTTAGCACAGCTAGCCTTGGGTTGTTTTTTTTTTTTTTGCACAATGTTACCATAGCAACCATAATTACTTCCATCCCAAAAAGAGAGAAAAGCGCACCAAGAGACACAAGGCTAATTGCTAGCTAGGATAATGCAAAGCAAGAGAAACATGTCAAGAACATCAGCGGCCATCCGGAATATCAGTAGGGGCATTTAATACTATCCGGAATATCAGTAGGGGCATTTAATACTATCCGGAATATCAGTAGGGGCGTTTAATACTATCCGGAATATCATTGGGGGCGTTTAATACTATCCGGAATATCAGTAGGGGCGTTTAATACTATCCGAAATATCAGTAGGAGCGTTTAATACTATCCGGAATATCAGTAGGAGCGTTTAATACTATCCGAAATATGAGTAGGAGCGTTTAATACTATCTGGAATATCAGTAGGGGCGTTTCAGCTATCCGGAATATCAGTAGGGGCGTTTCAGCTATCCGGAATATCACTAGGGGCGTTTAATACTATCTGGAATATCAGTAGGGGCGTTTAATACTATCTGGAATATCAGTAGGGGCGTTTAATACTATCCGGAATATCAGTAGGGGCGTTTAATACTATGCGAAATATCATTAGGGGCGTTTAATACTATCTGAAATATCAGTAGGGGCGTTTAATACTATCCGGAATATCAGTAAGGGCGTTTCAGCTATCCGGAATATCAGTAGGGGCGTTTAATACTATCTGGAATATCAGTAGGGGCGTTTAATACTATCCGGAATATCAGTAGGAGCGTTTAATACTATCCGGAATATCAGTAGGAGCGTTTAATACTATCAAGAATATCAATAGGAGCGTTTAATACTATCCGGAATATCAGTAGGGGCGTTAATTACTATCCGGAATATCAGTAGGAGCGTTTAATACTATCCGGAATATCAGTAGGGGCGTTAATTACTATCCGGAATATCAGTAGGGGCGTTTAATACTATCCGGAATATCAGTAGGAGCGTTTAATACTATCCGGAATATCAGTAGGAGCGTTTAATACTATC
>JAQMYF010000003.1:3171051-3182817 GCA_030014195.1 Neosilurus mollespiculum | reverse complement strand
AGCTCGGCCAATTAGCTCCCATGGACTCCCGGTCACGGATGGCTGAGGCATCAATCCGGATTCGAACTTGCGATCTCTGGGTTGATAGTCGCGCATCTTGGCGATGCTCCACCCGGGAGCCCTCATACACCATTTGAACAGAATTACTAACAATAACAACCGAAAATCTTTGTGTCTGAATATTGCAACTTTAAACAAAACTGAGGCTCCCCTTCCTTCCAAAATCACAACAAAGTTCGGTGTGGACCGTGACCTCGGTGTGGACCGTGACCTCGGTGTGGAACGAGACCTCGGTGTGGAACGCGACCTCGGTGTGGAACGCGACCTCGGTGTGGAACGCGACCTCGGTGTGGAACGCGACCTCCATCTGAGATCTGACGAGCCCCCGTAGGTTGTCCTGTGGGATGTTTCTCCGCCCCTCCTGCAATGCCACCATCAGTTCCTGTCTGTTCTGTGGTGTTGGTACTCGGCCCGATACTCGGCGTCCGAGCTGACCACCCCAAGTGTTTGATGGGAGACAAACCAGGCGAATACACAGGCCAGGGACGACGTTAAACGCCTGCAGCTGCAGATATTCCATCATTGATCATCATGTGACAGTCGAGGCGTGGTCACGGTTCCACTGCGGAATGCCGTGCATTTTCGCTGAGCTTTAAGGTGAGACTCGTTAAATGCCCCCATTTCTGATTATTGAGACGTCCGAACAAACTTGGAGCTGCAACAGAGTCTGGATCCAGAGCTGAAGCTCAGTGAAGCGTGGCGGTGTGAGCCGCTTCCGCGGTCCTCATGCTCAGATAGGACAACGGCAGTGAGTATAGAGTCAAAAGGTTACGCGTTTCAGTAAAACCTGAAGTGCTGATGTGTAACAAGGCCACACCCCCTGCACACAGACTCAGTTACAGAAGCCACACCCTGTTATCTGTGAGACTCACAGAGACCACGCCTCTGAAAATAGAACTTCGATGATTTTTCCTGAATGGACATCAATTAAAATCAATAAAGCAGAAAAATAATAAATATAAAATATAATATTTATAAACCCTACTCACATTTGCTCTCTCATTTTCTTGAAGTCGTCGAACAGCTGCAGCGCGACGGAGAGACCCTCAGCGATGAGACTGCAGCTCTCGGCTCCTCCCCCCATAAACCTGACACACAGCACAGAGAACGTATGCGGGTCACGTTCCGACCTTCGGGTTTCTCGAAAGCATCACGTTCAGAGTGAGATCAGGTGAAGGACCTACTGAATGCTGTCAATCCATGACACGAACTCGAAGGCGGAGCTTGTAGGAGCGTGACACTGGACGTAAGACTCGGGAGCGCAGGCCACCGTATTAAAGACGACCAGCCCGTACTGCGTTCCTCCGTACTGTCAACGAGAACAGTCCCGACCCAGTCAACTCTACACTCATACACCCATTACTCAGAGAAACAGAAACGGAACAACTCACGTCTCCTCCGAAGTCCGTTTCGGCAGGCGGACCTCCGTTAAAGTACCTGCAGTGGTGCATAAAGGGGTTAATAAACACGTAAACTTGTAAACATGCGCTTCTACATAGATCTCATACCTCAGTACACTCTGTCGAATTCTGATTGGTCTGAAAGTGATGATGACTTAAACAGGAGAGCAGCGTAGTAGAATCGTACGCCGGACGCTCTAAATAAACCGCTTATAAAATAATCGTGTACACAAAAGCACGAGGTACCGCGACTTTAAGCACAATTACAAACACCTACGACTCTAAAGATTATATAATTATAAAATTATAAACTATAAAAATTAGAAAATAATTTTAAAATATCATAAATATATTACACTATAATTATTACATTATTAAAATATTAGAATAAATTATAAAACATATTACAAAATATGTTTATAAATTTTATCAAAATATTACAATAAAAAAAATTCTGAGCCGCATCACGCCATCACATCATTGATTCATTTCCCGTAAACGCATGTCCTTAAACGAAACCCTGCCCAGTTCACGGGACTTACTCGATCGCCGGTAAAATGTAGTTCTTGCGCAGGGATTCGAAGTACGGCCCGAGATTGGCTGTTCCCTCGATGACAAACACGACATCTGAGACCTGCGAGGCGCCGGGTTTGGGCACCGAGTCCATGAGGGTCACCATGAGCACTGGGAAGGAAGAGTTCAGTTCAATACACGACTGATTTTCAGAAACATGACACCAGATATGAATTTGTTACTCTTCTATATCTGTTATAGTTTGTGCCTTGTGGGCGTGGCCTGTCCAGCATCCAATCAATGTGAACTAAAGGAGCAAGTGAGTAAAGTTCAGAAACGTTGGATAACATTCATTTTCTAAAGGTGGCGGAGAGGCTGGCACCCATCTCAGCCGACATTGGGCGAGGGCAGAGTACACCCTGAACAGCTCGCCAGACCATCGCAGGGCAGAAACACGCTGACGCTATGCAGCCTCCTCTTTATGAAAATCAGCAATGGTTCTTTTACCAGAGACAGTGAGAGACATGGCCGGCCTTTGATAACCCAGTTAGCTGCACTGGGGGGACAGCAGTGACAACCCGCTGATAGTGGGGCTCGAACCCCCGACCTTGGGATCAGTAATCCAGCACCCTACCGCCGGGCCACCGCTGCCCCCAGCTCAGAGGTTTTATGTTCTAATTTTGCTTCTTTACTTTGAAATCTGGACCTCCGGCTCTAAACAATCAATAAAGGTAGTTTTAAGGTTCTGGCGGTACGGCGGTGTAGGGGTTAGTAAGGCCACCTCATAGCAAGGTCCTGGTTCGACGAGGGCGTGTCCAGTGTTCTCCCTGTGCTCGCGTGGGTTTCCTCCGGGTACTCCAGTTTTCTCCAGCAGTCCAAAGACATGCATGTTAGTGTATTAGCTGTCGTAAATCGCCCCTGGGTGGGGGTGTGTGTGTGTGTGTGTGTTGCCCTGCGATGGTCTGGTGAGCTGTTCAGGGTGTACCCCGCCTGAGATAGGCTCCGGCCTCCCCGCGGCCCTGATAAAGATTAAACTAAATTCCTTTTTCAAAGAAATCTTTGCTCATTTGTTCCATATTCTCCTCTCACACAGTGCACATGAAAATATACACTTAACACACTAGAAATGATTTGTTTGGTTAAATAATATTACATTAGGAATGAAAATATTTAAGAATGAATAGTTTCTTCAATGATGGAAGCTAATATTTATCCTTAAACACTGCTATCATCAGGACTAATGCTAACACCTAGCTAACACTAATTCTCAATCTCTCAGTGTATAAAGGTTTAAAATAAACAACCATTTATAGCAAAGCTCGGAGTTATTTATATGATTAACACCGAACTTATTATTATTATCATTATTATTATTATTATCATTATTATTATAAAGATTTCACATCCATAACTACATGCAAACCAATTTAACATGTCTGAATCGCATCCCAAATGGCTTCACAATCAAAACCAAGTGCACTCGTTAGAGTCTGACATCTGGTCATTCATAACCGGAAGTAATGCGCCTACATAGGGAGAAGTGCACCAATCAGGACACAGCCTACAAGCTAATGCTAAACAGAACACAAAAACGAAATCTACAGCAGTCAGGAACTTACCTGGTGGTAATAAAGACACCACACAAGAACACAGTTAGGATTAAACTAATCCTGCTACTCACAACTGATTCATCAATCAACACTATTCCAGTTTTGAGATACTTTTGAAATATTCGATGAAGAAAGAAGCAAAATGGCAACAAATCATTTGGATTTGGGACTCGGTGGTCGACACTCTGGACTGGACTGAAGTGGAGAACCGAAAAAGGCGAGCAGGGACACGAGTCGATAACCGATCGATCTGCTTTCCCCTTTACTGTAAAATTTAAAGTATCATACAGTTTAAACAATAATCAGCCAGTGTATACAAATACAAATCTTGTGTCATCTACAGTACATATAAACCACAGTGTGGTGTGTTATTGCAGGATATATAATAAACTGTTTTTAGGGTTGCCCTGCGATGGCCTGGTGAGCTGATCAGGGTGTACCCCACCCTCGCCAAGAGTCGGCTGAGATGGGCGCCAGCCTCCTGTCCAGCCTGCGACCCTGATTAGGATTAAGCGATTCAGAAATTGAATGAATAAATGTTCTTAGGGCAACACTGTGACATGCCCATTAGGCTGTTCCAAATTGCCCCTAGGCGTAAGTGTGAGTGTGAATGGTGGTGTGTGTGCACTGGCCCTGCAATGGACAGACAAGTTGTTCAGGGTGTATCCCTCCTTCGCCCAAGTTGCCCAGGCTTCACTCTCCCCATGACTCTAATAGGATTAATCTGTTTGGTGAATGAATGAAGTTAATCACCGTGTAGCCAACGGCGTCTTATTCTCTTTGATACGTACTACATGGTTACGTTTGTACGAAAACTACACAGAAATGTAAACATACTGTACTCTAGTGGTGTGGTTTTATACTCATTTAAAAGTACAGTGTGTAAGATTTAGCGGTGTCTAATGGTGATTAGATGAAATTTCATTCCTGACCCTCCTCTTCAAAGCCTGTATGTTTCTGGGCTACTGTAGAAACATGCCACTGCGAAATGGTGGCCTGCGTGAGAGGGGACCAGCTCGCCATGTAGTTATTAACCGTTTATTCTAAGCTTCTGAAAACGTAATATATTTTTAAATGATTACAGATTAATTTAAACTTATTTATTGTTAATATACTTCATGAAAGTTTTAGTATGACCTGGGCCACATGGAAACACATGAAAAACAAACGAAAACAAGATTTTTACAGTTTACTGTTCCCTTTTTTTGTAAACATAATAATGATGATGTCACCTGGTCCAAGAGACCGTGAGTGTCCGTCATTTTGATCCAATCAATATCCACTAGAGATAATGTTTTTAATCCCCTGTACAGGGAGGACCCATCCGATCACACTGTTCCCATGTAATATATGCACCGATATACTAATAGACTTTATCCTGAGTGGATAATGCTTGAATCCTCAAGCTCAGTAAATGTTGCTGAACATCTCTGGGTCGTTTAAGCGACAACCACCAGCCTTCAGTAAACGACTGGTAAACAACTGACTTAAAATATTTGACAATTCCTCCTTTTCAGGTTTCTGTACATTTCTTTATATGTAATCAGTTATATAGGCTTCCTGCATGCAGTTCACTAAGTCACCACCAGGGAGCAGAAAAGTCACATGAAAATAATCCCTTTCACACCTCAGTTAAAGGCTCATGGTGATGCTGCAGCTAGAATAAAGCTCCAGGGTTTTTTCCAGGACTCCTGAGCTCAGGTTCTCCTCATGTTCCTGAATGTGGAACTTGTTTGGGTTCTCCGGTGTGTATGAGAGTGTGAATGTACAAACAATAAAGAAAGAGCAAGAACCCCTCATCGTGGATACGGTTCGGGAGAACAATACCATCAGACTCCGAGACTCCGAGTCGGACCACCATTGACCGAGTCCTCCAGCGCCATGAGTTTTGAGGGGCGTGTCCACCGGCATGCTGTCCTTCGCTCATTCTACACCAAACGTCTCCTCACCTTGCTGGGAGAGCTAAGAGCCATCCTCCATGACCCCGAGCAGCAGAATCCTGGCCCTGCGGATCATTCTGTCTACGTCATCATTTGGAACAATGTTAGTCTTCATTGCACCAAGCAGAAAAGCAATTTGTCAATGTCCGGCATGCCAGGGGATTCTCCCCACGTCGCCTGGCGAGAGAAAATATTTCCTGCGATGTCAAGGAGGTCCTGTGGCCCGACCCAGACCGACGACATGATGCCGCCCCATGATTGCAGTCTTGTGTCCTTCTACAACATACAGTCACAGCTCTCCTCCTTTCCAGTACACAGTACACTGTACTAGCACGTTCATTCAGAGTCCTTTGAACCTCGTGATTTTTTTTCTTCTTCTTTTTGTGTGTGTGTGTGGGGGGGGGGGGGGTGTAAGGGAGGATACAAAATGCTGTACTGTTTACTGTATACAAAATCCCACCCTGAACACTGTTTTCAATGTTGTTTGTATTGTTGTTGGATCCTCCGTAGTGTTTACAGAACATTTTTGCATTGAGTTGTGATGAACTGAATTTGCTTCATTCGCATATTGTTTCTCTGAAACACACAAATCTGCGAATGCCCAATATTCTACAGTCACATACTGTAAGAACAGGTAAGGTTTATAAAAATGTGTCTTGGCCGTTGTGAAAAACTGTAAAAAGAACCTTCCACACCCTGAAGTTTGTGTTTTCGGGGTTTTTGTGTGGTACATAATGATGATTTGAGGTGTTTAGATTCTCGCAGGCTCTGAGGGTGAGTTTGGTGTGAAAGTTTTGAAAAGAGAATGTGAGGTTTAGTGTATGGAGCTTGATAAAAATGTTTCGTGGAATTTCTTTTAGCAACAGGGAAAAGCGTGGCATGGACGTAGTATGAATTTAAAACTGCACATTGTCCGTTTTGACCACGCCCCCTCTGCGTTCAGGAAACCTCTCTCAGGATGCAGTGCAGTGAGTTTGCGAGGATTCTCGGATGTTCTGCGGCTGTAGTGCTGAATATTTTTATATAATTCTTACGATTACTTCTACATTCAGTTAAAAGAGATTGCCTGGAGCTCACACACACACACAAACACACACACACACACACACACACACACACACACACACAAACCAGGGCTTTATTTTTAAACTGTGGCCCTGCTCCTTTGTAAGCGTTTTCTTTCCTTTTGAAGTTCCTATTTATTGTTGTTTCATGCTTGTTATGTAGGTTTTCTCCTCTCACAGCTCACCTCCTTGTACAGAGATGATTTTGAGTTTCAGGATTTCCACAGAAGAATTATCGTACATTAACCACATCTCAGACTCGGCTGGTAACCAGTGTGCGTCGTGGATTAATGGGCTCTGGTTCTCCTGCGGATAAAGTGCTGCAGCCCACGGCTATGTCCTACACACACACACTCACACACACTCTCACACACACACACACACTCACACACACACACACACAAAAACACTCACACACACACACACACTCACACAATCACACACACACTCACACACACTCTCTCACACACACACACACTTATACACACTCTCACACACACACTCACACACATTCACACACTCTTACACACACTCACACACATTCACACACTCTCACACACACTCACACACACACACACACACACACACTCACTCACACACCGCCGTTCTTAGCGGTATAAGACAAATACATTAATTTTCCAAACCAGGGTCGCTGGAAGGACGGAGCCTATTTCAGCCGACTCTGGGAGAAGGCAGGGTACATCCTGAACAACTCGCCAGAACATCGCTGGGCCAACACACACACAAAACCATTCACACTCACACTCACACACCTAGGGGCAATTCGGAACAGCTAATTAGCCTGATGTGCAATTCCTCTGACTGTGGGAGGAAACCGGAGTCCCGGAAGAAACCCACACATCCACAGGGAGAACATGCAAACTCCACGCAGTAACATCCTCACCCGGTACTCGGGACTTGAACCCAGGTCCTTCTTGCTGTGAGGAGGAGGTCCTAACCCCTACACCTCCACCATGCTGCGAACACACAGTATATCCGTCAGTATGGATTTTATTCTGTACTTACTTTGTAAGTGACGCATCACACCTTCTGTCCTCTTTTCCTGTCTCACTTCCTCTCAATACGTGTTCACTCTGCCTACCCCTCCTTCTCTTTTCTGTACTCGTTTCTTTACCGCAGTCCCCCTCTCCCTCATCTCCTGTCCCTTACACACACACACACACACACACACACACACACACACACACACACACATTCCCAAAACCTCAGCTGTTGTCCAGACAGTGATGTACAAGGGCATCAGCTCAATTAAATCACGGAGAACATGGTGAGCAGGAACTCGGATCTCTCTGTCGGAGCCAAATGTATCAGGCAGATTATTACCCTCCCTTTTGTACCCCTCAGCCAGTTATCGCTGGAGGGGTAGTGTTGTTGGCTAGGCAGCGGGCGGGGTGACAATAACTCTGCTGGGCCATCGCAAGGCTCATGCACAGGCCAGCTTTCTGAAATTTTGCACAGGCACTTCCTATGACCTAAGCCTGTGTGTGGGGTGGCTAATTTGCATATGTGACCTTTGACCTTGGCACAGTGACCTTGAACATATAAAGTCTGTCCGAGCCTTCGCTCGGCACATATTCACGATCGCTTTCTGAAATTTTGCGTAGACACTTCCATTGACCTAAGCCGGTGCCTGGGGTGGCTAATAACATGTTGACTGTCCGAAACTGTTCGTATGGGGATCGCTTTGTCCTCTGTGCACTTACTGGCTGAGGGGTTACGATGTTCTATAGAATGGCTATTTTTTTCTTTCTTATCTTCTCTCTCCCTCCTTGTTTCACGTTATCTCTCCCCTCACAGCTCCCTCTCTCTTTGTGTGCATCTGGTTTTCTTCCCTTAATGAGAGCATTAGTTTGATTAAACGAGAGATAACACAGTGGAAAATCATCGATGGTCCGTTCTGCATGGATCAAAAAAGACATGTTTTTGAATATTTTGTAGTTTTGGATACACTCTACATAAATACATTTATAAATAATAAAAAGTAACAGCGGGGAGGAAACTGAATAAATGTACCGCGGTGTTACATATGAAATATTCATTCATCCATTTTCTGAAGCGCTTAATCCTAATGAGGGTCACGGGGAGGCTGGCGCCCATCTCAGCCGACTCTGGGCGAGGGCAGAGTACACCCTGAACAGCTCGCCAGGCCATCGCAGGGCAGAAACACACTGACGGCTATGCAGCTCCTCTTTACAAATGACAGCGACGGTTCTTTTACGTTCCTCTCACCACAGACAGTGAGAGACACGGCCGGCCTTTGATAACCCAGTTATCTGCATTGGGGGGACAGCAGTGACAACCCGGTGATAGTGGGGCTTGAACCCCCAACCTTGGGATCAATAATCCAGCACCCTACCACCGGGCCACCACTGTCCCGTTTATAATATTCAGTTTATTTAAAATTATAATAAATTAGCATATTTATAATTTTATCTTCTTTTTTTATGCTGTACGAATCTCTCCAGTTGGGTTTTTAGGCTGATGATATTCTTAGTCTGTGACCCAGTGAACCAGTATGAGGCTGTATTCAGGACTTCCGGATAAGGGCGTCGGCTAAATGCTGTAAATCAGAGTGGAGTTTTGATATTACAGCAAGAAGGTCCTGGGTTCAAGTCCCGGGCTTGGCGAGGGCCTTTCTGTGTGGAGTTTGCATGTTCTTCCTCTGCTTTCATGGGTTTCCTCTAGGTACTCCAGTTTCCTCCCACAGTGCCAGAAGGGGTGAGTGTGAATGGTTTTGTGTCTGTGTGTGTGTGTGTGTTGCCCCTGCAATGGAATGACGAGCTGTTCAGGGTGTACCCGCCTTCACCCAGAGTTGACTGAGATAGACTCGGCCTCCCCGCGATCCTAGCAGAATTTAGCGGTTCAGAAAAGAAATGAATGTAATGATTTGGATTGTTTTTAACCATCAGCTCCAGCTTAAAATGTGTAGATGATTAACCAGGATGATTGGTGTTCGTGTTGTTGTGTTTGTGCAGAACGGTCAGCTCCAACAGCGCCTCGATTGTGTACAACGAGACTTCATCATCTTCAACAGAGAGAAGTGAGAAACATTCAGAAGCTTCACACAGTAAAGAGGGGTTTTTATTTTTAATTTAGAACTAAAATGTGGATGTGTTGTGTATCAGACAGGTTGTATAGTATTTGTGTGTGATGCTTTATACATATCAGAGGTGTAAGACCTGTATCTGTCTATCCAGTATCCGTATCTGGATCTTCACCTCTATTCATATCTCTATCTCTATCCATGCTTCAGTTTATATCCGTATCTGTATCCATGTGTTCTGGGGGGCGGGTTTGGGATTGCAAAATCATGGTGGTGCAGTGGGCTCATGAACGAGGGGTTCCAATCAGCTGTCAGTGACGGATGGATGTGTGCACCACCCGGGGTTCGAACTCATGAACTCCCGATGAAAAGGAGAGCGCTCTTCTGGGTCCTCATCTGAATCTGGGGTTCTCATCATTATGGACATTTTCAAGGACCGCCTTCCTAAATAAATGAGGGGAAAAAAACAGCATGACAAACAATAAATTGGGCTGTAAATATGTCTAGTGCCACCGTCCGCTGTAATGACCAACATCGATATTCTGACTCTCAGCGTGACGCTCGAGTTCTCTTCTGGGAAATAATGCTATCGAATGATGATGAGATTCAGTTTGCTCCTTGTCTGTGTTTTTATGAGTCACAACAGAACCCCTGACTCATATGTTGTGGTGAAAAGCAAGAGAGATCTGATTGGCTGTTGTGTCCGAGAGGGATTTTAACCGACAGCTGGGATCCAGAATGAATGAAGATCAGCTTGTGTGAGCTGAAGCTTCAGACACCAGTTCGGGCGTGTGCTGCTCCCTCAGAAATGCGTGCGCTTCCTTTTTCAGTTCATATAACGAATTACACACTCATCTTCCTGAAAACCACCAAATTTCAGAGTTACTCAAGGATTACAGATGATCGAGTTGATCAAGTCATTAATAATGCAGCCACTTGGTATCTGGCGCCCTCTCTTGGTGATGTAGTGGCTGTGCAGCATCTGCAAACACCTGAATACCTTTTCCAAACTTTTTTGGCGGAATCAATCCTCAAGGCAGTGCATTATACCATCTGCTATTGTTCTTATGGGACGCTGTTTGCTAAGAAGTAGATCCTGGTGAAGACAGATCTGTGTAAACACTTTGCTCATGGTTGCTGCAGCCTCCCCCTTATCTCTCAGCGCTTATTCACCCAGTGCTAGATTAAATAATCTCCTCTGAGGTCCTAGAGCACAGGTGTCAAACTCAAGGCCCACGGGCCACATCTGGCCCGCCAACTCATTTGATGCGGCCCGCAAGAGCTTTCAAATAATATGATTATTGTACATTCTTTGAATCGACCGTTACCATCATCATCCTTCCACTAGGTGGCGGCAGCATATTTCAAGTAAACAGCTAGTCATTCATGACTCCAGAAAGATTGTATGCTCGCCAAAAACCAATCATTTCACCATGCAGATTTCATGGTTTCCCTTTTAGAATAGATGTTCTGTGATTACTCATCCCTCGATCACCTCTAAATTTAGTGATTTGGCCCCCAGTGAAAATGAGCTTGACACCCCGTCCTAGAGGATTTCTCGCTATGAGATTTAGCGGCGTAATTATCTGGCGTTAAAACACCCCTGGCGGCCATCAGGGATCCTGATGAAATGTATTCAGGGTTCTCTCTGCTCACAGTAGAGCTCTTAATGGTGCAGGGTTGTTTCTCCTTCAGTCTAACTGCACCCGTTTTGTATCTCTGCAGCCCAGGGAACAATGATCGAGCTAGCGTGCTAATGCATGCATGCTAACATTTGTGTATATACCCTGTAATTAGTGCGATGATATTTTAACATAACTGATGCGTTTTGTTTTTACAATTTATATTTATGTGAAGCATTTTGTACATTTAGATACAACAATTACTAACTTTGTAATTTAAAAAAGATATATACAGCATTTTTATTCATTTTAATCGAACCGTTTGGGAGCGCCACTGCCTCTCTGGCCCACTAAATGGCGCTGATGGTTCAATATGCCTTTGTTTTTGCACGCTTGTCCTGATTGTCCTGATCTGATACACTGGTACCGACTGTGTTGAGTTCAGTGCTCCTGATACACGTCACTAATCTCAACTAAACACACTTTGAATCTA
>JAQMYF010000003.1:3076035-3088535 GCA_030014195.1 Neosilurus mollespiculum | reverse complement strand
TATGTCAAAGCAACCCAGAATTATATAGCCTTTGATCTGGTGTTAGCTATCGTGCTGCTCATCGCCTGACTCACTGCCTGTTTTTTTTTTAATCAAGTTTTACATTTTTTTTGTTTTATTAAAACCCTTTAAACTGCATTTCTTCCCACCTACAACCTCTGCATGGAAATACATTTCCTACTCTACATGTTTTAGCATTTGTCTGGATTATACAACAGCATTAGCATTTTTTTCTTTTCTTTTAAATTATTTTTGCTACTGTAATCTGCCTGTTTTTTAGAGTATTTACGGTAGCTGTGTTTCTACTGGTAATTGTTACCATCTGTAAATCTTTATTATGTTATATGTTTCTATGGTAACAGTTTGTTCCCAGGCGCTTGTACGACGATCGCTGTGCTAGAAAGTTAAAAGTCCCTTCATCCTACGGTTCTGCGTTTATTTAGCATTTATGGAAGGAGTCTCCAGTGTCAGTGCTCTGTAAGTCAGAGGTGAAGCTGTACCTTCTGACATATTTGTGTGTGTGTTTTTTTTTTTTACTAATATGATGAAACAAGCTACTAATGTTCATGTCTTTGGACTGTGGGAGGAAACCAGAGTACCTAGAGGAAACCCACACAAGAACATGTGAACTCCACACTGTACTGGGCAGCCGTGGCCTAATGATTAGTTTTGGGACTGAAAGGTTGCTGGTTCGATTCCCGAACCAACAGGAAAATTGTGTGGTGATGGGGGGGGGGGGGTATGCAGCACCTCCCCTTTTTATGCCTTCATGGCTGAAGTGCCCTTGAGCAAGGCACCAAACCCCCAACTGCTCTCCGGGTGCTACAAATGTGGCAGCTCGCAGCTCCGAGTGTGTGTGTGTCCCTTGCAGGATAATACAGTATATCAAAATCCAGTTACTGTTACTGAGCCCGGGACTCAAACCCAGAACCCAGGACCTCCTTGGTTTGAGGTGGAAGTGCATTGTGTCGCCTGAGTGAAACGTTAAAATGATAATAAAAATCATATTGTGATGTCATTATAGGACAAGGGGCAGCGGTGGCCCGGTGGTAGGGTGCTGGATTACTGATCCGAAGGTCGGGAGTTCAAGCCCCACTATCAGCGGGTTGTCACTGCTGTCCCCCCAGTGCAGTTAACTGGGTTATCAAAGGCCGTCCGTGTCTCTCACTGTCTGTGGAGAGAGGTGTGTAAAAGAACCATCGCTGATTTTCATAAAGAGTAGCTGCATAGCCGTCAGCGTGTTTCTGCCCTGCGATGGTCTGGCGAGCTGTTCAGGGTGTACTCTGCCCTCGCCCAATGTCGGCTGAGATGGGCGCCAGCCTCCCCGCGACCCTAATTAGGATTAAGCGCTTTAGAAAATGAATGAATGAATTATAGGACAATAATTGAAGCGGCGTCATGACAGTGCTGTGGTGTTGATTATTTTACTGTAAGAGCCGGACGCGGGAGTGTTTAATCACTCAGAACCAAATGATCCGTTAATGTAGATTAAAGTGTAGGTGCTGTAAATAAAAATGTAACGATGGTACAGGGAAGAGGTTTGAGGCTGGAGGACAGAATCCACATAGAGAATACTGAGGGCATTCAGTACACACACACACACACACACACACACACACACACACACACACACTAATACATCACACACTCCTTTCTCCTCTATCTCTTCATCTCTCTCAGCCTGTGTGTAAGCGTCTCTTCCACTCCTCCGTCCTAAATTATCTAAAAGATCACACAGCCGTGGAGAGAGAACTGGGATGAGATGGGATGAAGGATGTCTGGGTGTCGCCGAACATTGAGCTCCTCCACACACACACACACACACACACACACACACACACACACACACACAGACACAGCTCTGCTCAGCAGCGTCATCGTTGTCTAGAGGGAATTATCCACTGCCCAGCGGTGTGTGAATGGGGACGGGGGGTCCGTGTTTCCGTGCAGGGGTGGGGTGGGGGTACGCACCGGAGGAGAGGAGGTGGAGGAGGAGGAGGAGAGGAGGATCTCAGAGCTGAAACGTTTCCTCATGACACACACCATGCCTGCATTACCATCCCTGTGTGAGGGATTCACATGCAATAGAAGACATGATCATTCTGATTACACACACACACACACACACACACACACATGTGCACTGCAAAAGCAAAGTCACGATCCGACGCTCCTGAAGCGCAGGAGATCCGGGAACAATAGTTGTGCATCTTATTATCGCGCGCCGAGGAGCTTTACACGATGATACAGGACACAGAAAGCACAATATTCCCAAAGAGATCCTGTTTATCCGGCTTAATCTCCATCCACTATTTTCCTAACCTTCATCTCAATCATCATCTCAATCATCATCATCATCATCATCATCATGTTTCTCGATGCAACATGCACTGCAGGACTGGAGAGAAATAAAAGCAGCTGGTGTACCGTACCTGGGATGGAGGGCTGTGAAGGGATGGAGGGATGCAGGGATGCAGAAGGATGGATGCCACAGGCTAGACTGAGAGGCAGAGAAGAATAAGGATCATCTCTCCTCCTCTCCCGTCTCTCTCCTCTCTGTCTGTCTCTCCTCGCTCTGTTTTCCCCCTGCCTCCTTCACAGCATGTTTTCCCCCCTCTCTCTTTCTCTCTCTCTCTCTCTCTCTCTCTCTCTCTGTCGCTCTCTCTCCTCTCCCTCCCTCTACTCCTCACTCCATCCTTCGCTCCACCCTCCCCCTCTCCACCATGTGCCCGGAATACTAAACGAGCTCCGTCTCTGTTTGCTGGCTGGAGCTCTACAGACATCACCGATGTTCATTTTGATTCACTCCATCGATATGATTCACTCCACTGAGTCGACTCTTACGAACAAACCCAGTGAAGTGAATCAAACTACTGTATGACTCACTGAACATCCCCAAAAAAAAATCATCTCTAAATCTATGAATTACTAAAAAAAATTCCACCGGTGCAGTATTTCAGATCCTATTTAGTACCGAGTAGAAGGAGATCACAGGAGGTTCCTCAAAGGTTCCTTGGAGTTCTAGCTCTATAATGAAGTACTACATCTTTTTTTTTTTTTTACTTTTTAATCTTATGCTCTTGGAGAAGGTCTCTCCAGAATTGCTTGGATGTCCAAAGGTTCTCTGACTCCTCAGAAGGTTCTACTTAAGTTTAAACTTTAAAATGAAATCCTGGACAGTCTTATAGAGGTTCCTTCTGGGTTCTTTGGCTAGTTGGGGGTTCTTAGCTTCATGACTGGGCTCTAGATCGAACCTGGTCCCACAGAGTGACTGTTAGCTGTAGGGTTCAAGGCTTGAAGTGTTTCGTTTGTAAGAGAAACCTCAGAGAAGTTCTCCGAGTGCCAGATTTATGGTGAGAAGTTCAGCACCATGGACATGGAGCAGGTTTGTCCTGAAGTGTATTTTGTTGCCATAGTAACAGACCGTGGATTAGGATTCGTTTCCTACGTGTCGTTAGGTCACTTCCTGGAAGAATCCAGAGACTCTTAGAGAACTCACTTAAACAAAGAGTTTGGTGCGGTGTGGGAACAGTGTCGGTCAGGGTCTGGTTCTAAAAGGAAGAGTAACCGAGTGAAGGAGGGAGGAGTGAAGAGAGGATTTCGCTTTTTTATGATGTTTGTGTGTCAGTCTGTGTTTGTGAACTTACTGCATTTCTACAGTCTATCTATTCCAGATACAGATGAGATAAAAATGAGATACAGATCCACCGGCCTGTTTTCACTTGCTCCTGGCTTGGCTCCGCCCCCGTGTGCAGGATGTAATTAGCCTGATTAGCGAGTGTGTATACAGAACATTCCCTGCTATTGTGATGTGAAGTACGGCGTGCGTTTATGACCCGGCGCTGACCTTGAGTACGGTGGAACACCAGTGGAACATAAAGAATACGAGTGAACCGTCTAACCTGCTGAGCTTCAGTTCCAGTTCCGCAGAGTCCGCCATGCAGAGCTGCTTAAATTAGAGCCGAGGAAATTACTATAATCCATTTGTGAGGGAGTCGGAGTGCGCTGCTGCTGCTGTCACCAGGAAAATCCTGACTCTTAAAGCACAGCCTGCTTCTTTCCTTTCGTTCCTTTGCTTGTTTCTTTGTTTGTTTGTTTGTTTGTTTGTTTGTTTGTGAATGTGTTTTCACCCATGTTAAGCCAGTTCCACACAGGAAGTGACGAGCAATTAGTGACCATGCAAAGTCAACGATCGCCAGCGAAATGAGCGTCAAGAGGTGAAATTCTCTCAAGCCACGAGAAGTGGCCAGACGAGGACTTCGACTGAGCCGAACTTCCACGCGAGCGATTCGATCTCTTTAGATTAGCGGAGCCTATCTCAGCCGACTCACTCTCACACCCTGGGGGCAATTTGAACAGTTAATTAGCTTAATGTTCATGTCTTTGGACTGTGGGAGGAAACCATAGTACTCGAAGGAAACCCATGCAAGCACGGGGAGAGCATTCATACTCCACACAGAAACACCCTCGCCGAGCTTGCCACCTTCTTACCGCTAGGCAGATGTGCTAACCACTACAGCACCATGTTTTTAAGGAAAATACACATATTGGTAAAAATAAAATGAAATTTATACTTAATATTTTTAGGGATTATTCTAGAATATCATTCTAATTAAATAAAGGACTGAATGTCCAAAATAAATAATGAAGCTCATCTAATAACTGAGATGTTTTGACCAAAGTCATTATTTCTACTGAAGAGCATGAAGAGAACGAGACTTGACACGACACTACATGACACTTTCTACAGTATCGAACCCTATTTCAAGAGATTTTAGTGCTCTTCATTAAACAGAAGAGACGTTCAGCGGTAAGAGCTTCAGGAGGAAGTGGAAGCTCTGAAATGGCGTGAGAATAATTTTAGCCGATCGAGAAGAGGCTCGTTTCCATCAGCAGAAGCATCGCTGACAGCTGAGATACAGCGAGAGCTTTGGATAAGAGCAAACCAATTCATTTACACGAGAGTGGAAGACGTGGAAGAGGAGGAGGAGGAGGAGGAGGAGGAATTTTGAAGGAAATAGTAGCTGGAACCCTGCAGCAGTAAGGAGTCAGGAACATTCATCAAACCTTTAATGTTTTGAAACTCAAACTTCTTTATCATTATTGCATATCCATCAAAAATCTTTAACAGTTTCCATCATATTCCTGAAGGTTTCCAGTTAGGTTCCTCTGGTTGACGGTGACACGGTGGTGTGGTGGTTAGCACGTCCGCTTCACAGCAAGAAGGTCCTGGGTTTGAATCCCGGGCTCGGTGAGGGTGTGTCTGTGCGGAGTTTGCATGTTCTCCCCATGCTTGCATGGGTTTCTTCATGGTACTCCAGTTTCCTCCAACAGTCCAAAGACATGCACATTAAGCTAACTGGCTGTTCCAGATTGCCCCTAGGGGTAAGTGTGAGTATGAAGGGTTGTGTGTTGGCCGTGCAGTGGACTGGGGAGCCGTTACCTGTACCGAATCTTAAAAAGTGTTCCTCAAGGATGGTTAAAGGTTCTCAAATTCCTAAAGAGGTTCTACTCAACACTTTAATAAAAGAAGAGTATGCCACTCTTAATAAATGGTTCCTCCAATGTTCTGCATGAACCCATTTCTGAATGAGAAGATGTAACCTCTTAAAAACAGGTTCCTCAAGGGTTCTTTGGATGTGTAAGGGATCATAGATTCACAAAAAGCCCAAGTGGAACCCTTTAAGAGTCCACCGCATGGTTCCCCCAAGGTTCTATGTAAACCCATTTCTCAGTAAAAAGTTTTCTCAAGCCATCTTTAGATACTTTAATGTCTTGAAGAGGTTCTACACAAAAACCCTCAATGAAACCAGAGTCCTCCATGCCTAACAAATGGTTCCTCTGATGTTCAATGTGAAACCATTTCTGAATGAAAAGATCTAGACACTTATGATAGTGTTACTCAGGGGTTGTTTGGTGGTTCTTAGATTCATAATTAGGGTAAGGTCGACACCTTCGATGAAGGAAGAGTCCTCCACTCTAACAAAGGGTTCCTCTGTGGTTGTACATGAAGCCTTTTCTTAATAGCAAACTCCTACCTCTGAACATGGGTTCCTCAAGGGTTCTTTGTGTAATTAAAGGTTCCTGGAATCATATAGATGTGATTGATTTTTTTTTTTCTGGAGGAAAAGCTCTGACCCCATGGCCTATACTTTTCTTGCACTTATTAAACATTCAACATTCTCACATGACTGCAAAAAAACCCCTTCATGTAAAAGTGTTAATTATTTATCTTTCTTTCCCTTTAATTCTCGTGTCAGGAATTTTGCAGTACAGAAGTGATTGTTGAAGGATATCCGCAGTGTGAGATGTCAGATTCCATTCATCGATGCCGAAGTTCATTTTTCATTAAACCTCATTTTATTTTCACCATCTGTTTTTTAAATGCTAACCAAACACTATCATCCTTTTCCCCTTTTTTCTTTCTTTTTTTTTTTTTTTGACTGGCTTATCATACCGTGAAAATGTCAAACTGATATGTCAAGTTCTTCAGATCATGGTGCAACATAGAGAACAAGACAACAAACATGAGTCCATGAGCGTGCCGGACAGAATCGCTAAGTACACCAGAGCGACGGGAGCGACGGGAGGGAGCAGGCTGCGGATTTCAAATGTCATCAAAAATGTTAACATATTAAATATAGCAGCTGATAAAGGTTACGTCCCAGATCGCACATAAACATCAGCACAGTGAACCTCATTCATCAACCATGTCCTTAATTCGTGTGTAAATGTTTTCCTGCAGAACAAACGAGGCTAAAGAGGTTTCACCGATTTTCTTCATCTTCATCCAAATGACCGGGAGCTTAACGTTATACTGGACGGCACGTGGTGTAGTGTTTAGCACATCCACTTCACAGCAGGAAGGTCCTGGGTTTGAGTACCGGGCTTGGTGAGGGTGTGGAATTTGCAGGTTCCCCCCCCGTGCTTGCATGGGTTTCCTCCGGGTGAATGAATACAAGAACGTTATGAGTAATGGATGAAAGAGTGCTTCCTGGTGCGTCTTTTTTTTTTTTTAGTGCAATCAATTCGTTCTCATGGACCATTCATTCATTTACTGAGTCGTTTTTTCCTACTAGGGTCGCGGGCAGACTGGAGCCTAACTCGGCCGACTCTGGGTGAAAGTAGGGTACATCCTGAACAGCTCGCCAGGCCATAGCAGGGCCACACACACAAACATTCACACTCACACTCACTCCTAGGGGCAATTTGGAACAGCCAATTAACCTACTGTGCATGTTTTTGGACTGCTGGAGGAAACCAGACTACCAGGAGGAAACAGATGCAAGCATGGGGAGAACAAGCAAACTCCATACAGAAACACTCTCACCAAGCCCAGAGCTCGAACCCAGGACCTTCTTGCTGTTAGCTAGATGTGCTAATGCCTCCCATGGAGCAGCTGGTCTTATTTATGGTAACTGATGCATTTGTTTGGATTTTTTGTCCATATATAAAACTAAAGACGCCCTTAGAGAGTGTAAGGTATCTCCACCATGCAGCACGAATGATGTTCTATAGTATGTGGATGTGACCAAATTAGCTAAAAAAATAATAATAATGAAACGTCTGAAGGATTTGCGACATGGCTTGGGTTTGACCTTTCACGTTCACTCGAGGTCAAAGAGTCAAAGGGTGATTGTCTCATTTGAAAGTCCGTATATGGTGTATTTATAACAGCATGACTATCAGCTCTCCTTTCAAAGTTATAAGCCCTTCATCTTCAAAACGTTGTGTCCTTGCTTTGACCTTCACCTTTAACCTTGCCATTCTAAAATCAGGGACCCAGGTAGCGTGGTGTCCCCAGCCAAACTGACAAACAAACAAACAAACGCTGGCAATTAAAATATTGCTGCCAAAACAGCCAAAACACTCGATGCCGTGGATTTTCTGTTGCAGGAAAATAATCCACGTGGGTGTAGAAACAGTGACTTTGCACCTTCACACCACTTTCTTCTGTCCTTTATTACATCAGCAGCAATTTGATCTTCTTCTCAATCGTTACTGGAAGGTTAAAATCCTACTTCAATTCTTCAGCAAGTCCTGGGATTTATCTCACAACCTTCCGGTGGATACGGTGAGTTACCGCTGCTCCTACTTGGAAAATCCTGAAGGCACAGTTCTATTTTTGTCCCCATCTTGATGTTTTATGTATAAATATTTGCCTTTGTGATGGTTTCATCATGTTTTCTCTCTCTCTCTCTCTCGCTCTCTCTCTCTCTCTCTCTCTCTCTCTCTCTCTCTGTGATAGAGCTGTTTTCTGCTTCCTGGATTTTTCAACTTGAAGTAGTCGGTCTCGGAGGAAGCTTCTCACGTACAGTTCAGCAAAACTACAGCAGCAGCAGACTGAGAGAGAGAGAGAGAGAGAGAGAGAGAGAGAGAGATCAAAAAGAGAACAGGGATGAACAGAGATGTAGCAAAAGATGGATAGAGTAAAGATTTCATCATGTGGAAATTTTTTGCATCACTTTTATTTTCGTTCTTTTTTCTTTCTTTTTTTTTTTTTTGTACCTTGAATCCGTCATTTCCCAACAAACCACCTCACAGGCATAAACAATTATAATAACCCGAGTCTCCCAATGTCAGCACCAAGAGTTATTTGTTGAAAAAATAAGTTCTCTCTGGTTTTCTTTTTTTTTTAATATGTCCCTTTGTGGATCTCTAAAGTTACTGTGTGGAATTACAGTAATGTAGAATTTTCTTTCACATCAAATGTTTACAAAACTGTTAACTTGAAAGTTTGTCTTTAAGCTTGAATTTCATTTTTAACAAAAAAAATTATTCTCCAACCTGAAAAATGAAGCTTTATCCTAAAAAGTTTAACGTTACGTTTAACAAAAATAAACTTTCTCTTTTTTTCCTGAAGTAAACCTTTAACATTATAATCTATTTTTAAACCTAAAACAAAAAAATCCTGAAATTTACCTTAAAAATTTATCTATAACCGTAATGTTTATCTTTGTCCTTGAAAATCAACATTAACTTTGAAACTTCTGGAGACTTAATTATTTAGTTCATGGATGACCTTTTTTTAACCCAGATGTTAATCACAAGATAAACATTTTCCTTACTGTAAAAGTACCACTTTAAATATATTTTAAAATTAAAAGGCTACTTAAAAACTTAAAAGGTTGTAATTAAGCTGAAAAGTTGAACCTAAATCATAAACTTTAAAATAAAAAAAAAGGTTTAATTATATTTTTCCTGAAGAAAATAAGTCCTAAATATTAGTCCTATATCTAAAAATATATAATAAAATCCTAAATCCTGTTTCTCCTAAAGTGAATCTTCAATATAAAAAGTTCTTTTTTAAATTTTTTTTTACCTGAAAGGTTACTTTTAACCTAAAAAGTTCTTCTGTGACCAAAATGTTTGTCTTTATTTTGAAATTCATCTGTGATTTGAGGTTTTATTTTAAAGGTTCACCTTAAAACGAGATCATTTTTAAGTTCATCCTCAACTCGTGAATGTGAACATCGAAATTCTGAACTGAAATCTGTGACCAAAATGTTTTTGAATTCCTTGAAATTCATCTTTAACCTTAAAGTTTTATTTTTAACTGAATCATTGATCTAAAATTCATTTTTGTATCTTAGGGTTTATGCAAATGAATCTTTAAGATGAAAGTTCATCTTCATCCTAAAAATTTACCCTCAAACTTCATCTCTACCACATTTGAAGAACTTAACCTGAAGATTTAACTTCTTCATCTGTAACCGAAACTTTTCAAATTATCCTCGAAGTTCATATTTAATATAAAACTTAAATTTGATCATTTTTAAGTTTATCAATAACCCGAAGAATCATTTTAAATGAAAGATTAATCTTTACGTTAAAAATCCTGGTGTTCATTTGTTCATAAACTTTTCAGTCCGAAACATTTGTTGAACATTTTCAAAATAATAAAAAAATAAATCAATAAAATAAAAACATTTTGCTGTAGATTTTTGTTAACATTTTGACGGCAGTTTTCTCCTTATATAGTAGAGATGGAAGTGCTGTACATAGAGAGGTTATAATGCTGTATAGAGCATAAAGGTTGTACTAGAGAATGTGTGAAGGGCCTTCAGTGCTGAGTTTAAGTATTTAATCACAGCCCAGATTCACCTTTTCATTTTAGGACCCAAGAAAGCCCTTTACTTCTGTTTGAAATCCTTATTATTATTATTTTATGTTTTTGTTGATTGTAGCCTTCAGATTTGTGTTCCAGACCCTCCGTCATCACGAAAGCGGAGTACTCCACTGACTCCCCTCCCTGTACTCGAGTGCGTATTTTAATTACCGTGAGTGTTTTCTTTATCCTGCAGATCCGAGTTCTGATGCAGGTGGTACGTTTACGGTGTTGTGCCGAAGTGTTTATTATTTAAAATGACTTCCATTCGAGATTGTGATATCTTTAAGCAGACACAGTGTGGAGTTCAGGAGAGGAGCAGGAACTGTATTTGGAAAGGAGTTCGGGGAGTATAAGCTTTTTATCCACTTTCTCTGTAACATGACAAGCTGCGTTTTTATCTTCTACACTTCAAGAGAAAGAAAAAATAAAACAGTCTCTTCTGCTAAAATGGAACAGAACCGGAACTAAATGTTTTCTTGGCTGTTGTTCATTAAATGTAACAATAATTGTACAGAAAGTACGATGTGTCACTCTTTAAGAAATAAAAATAGTAACGGTTGGCAGCATCACATGCGTCAGGAAGGGGCGGAGCCTTCAAATGAGATTTAAAAAAAAAATGTCGAATACACTGATTGAAAATGGGCGTGGTTTGTATTTATACATATATATATATATATATATATATATAAATTTTTTGTTTGTTTGTTTTCATTTTTAATCATTAAATTCTAGACAAACATTGTTTACAGAAGTTCCTTTAACGCTAAGGTGTTACATAACCAGCAGATATGTGAGAACTGTGGCTGGGACTCCTCTGGCTATTCTGGCGGATTTTGAGCGCGGGCTCTCACGGATATGGGCGGAGTTAAAAGACAAGGTCTTATGAAATATGAGGGAGGGTCTATAAAGTGATTGACAGGATCACCATGTAAACACAAATAATCATTCTGGACCATAACACACTATACATAGGATAGGATGATGCTTGTCTCCTGAGGTCACGCCTCACACACACACACAGAGAGAGAGAGAGAGAGAGAGAGAGAGAGGTACTGCATATATATATTGATATTTCTAGTTTTTTTTATATTTATTTTATTTTTTTATTATGAAAAAAAGCATTAGTTAAGAGTGTACTACATACAGCTCATAGCAAAAAAAAAAAACAGTTTCCCTTTAGGATGCCAGCAACCAATCAGAGCAAGCCAGTGGATAGAAAAGTCTGTGATTGGTTAAGTTTGTATTAAAAAGGAGGCGGGGCTTTGTACAGATTGTTATATAACCAGTATGAAGGAATGAACTGAAAAGATTTCCTGATATTCATTCATAAATCCCTTTTAAAATGATATTATTTCAATTATTTATGTAAATATTTATGACGCCTGCGTTGTTATTATTCATCTGTTCCACGTGAGGAAAGCGACACGTAGCTAAGAGTAGTTTTGTTGTATTTTTATGTGGAAGGCGGGCGAGAGGAGGAAGGAAAAGAGCAGGCAGGCAGCCGGGAGCGATGGATGATTGACATATAAACGAGTGCAAGCAGCTCCCTCTGTTAACTGTCACCGCACCACAGGATGGAGAAGAGAAAACACAAGAGGACAGGACACTGAACGAGGGAGCAAGAAAGACAGAGAGATAGAGAGAAAGAAAAACAACAAGGCATTTGGATTCGAGCAAAAGAAGAAAGAAAGAGAGCAGGAAAGTTAGGGAATAATACAAACAGAAGGAAATTTGGATGGAGAAAAAGAGAGAAATGGAGAAAGAGAAGACAGGAGTGTGCGAGAGAGAGAGAGAGAGAGAGAGAGAGAGAGATTAAAAGAAGTACAGAAGAGAGAAGAGGAAACTAAAATTTGAGAGAAAGAGCGAGAAGGAAGGGATGCAAATGTACTTAAAAAGAGACATTGAAGAGATAGAGATGGAGAAAGAGACCGAAAGTGAACAAGGGATAGACAGATAGATAGATAGAGATGGAGAGAGAGATGCAGGAAGAAGAGATAGAAGTGCTCAGAGAAAGAACTGACAGAAGGATGGAAGGAGGGATGAATAAGCAGAAGAGAAAAATAAATGAAGGGATGTGGATTGAGTGAGTGAGAGTGAGAGAGAGAGAGAGAGAGAGAGAGAGAGAGGTGGAATCATGACCCCCCGCAGCATCTGCTGTCCAAACTGAACTCTCGCCACTTAGCAAACACATGCTGGCTCACAACACACTGTTTATACACACACACACACACACACACACACACACACTCATACACACACACACACCCTCACTCACACACACACACACACACACACACACTTAGGCAGGATGCATGCTATCTCTCTTTCTCTCTCTCTTTCTCTCTCTCTTTCTCTCTCTCTTTCTCTCTCTCTTTCTCTCTCTCTCTCT